>OY747134.1:60644986-61217486 GCA_963556465.1 Berberis vulgaris
ACACTCTGCTTGCTTGTGTACGAATACTCACCCATGCTCATCTTCCAAACCAAGTTGCATTCCCATATCTGTCTTTATCATACTTCACTCATTAGCTTTAAGTAACACACCCCATACAATTTTCTTTGTTTTTCTGATTTATTGCTCAAAGGGTATAATACATTAATTTAACAAAGCTTGTAGAGACCAATAACCTATGATTAGTACTTTGACCGAGAAAAGAAATATACTTGTTTATGTATATCTTGCCAGTCAGTTTTCTGATGGCTAATTATTAGGTTTTTGGTGTTTTAAGAACCACAAGGGCTATTTTGTCCAAGTGGGAGGGAAAATGTGTACATGAAGTGCTTAAGTGAATAATATATATTGTCATGATGCATGATTAGCAATCTAATTATTTATATTCTCAGTCCAGAATTTGTGATGCCATTTATAAGACTACAATGCCGACTCAGGGGCATACGGACTTGAAGGAAGGGATTTTTTTTTTAAAAAGATTGCATTCTGATATATCTTTTTCCAATTGCATCTTCATTTACAATTTTTTTTCGCGTCCTCAGCATATGAACTAGGAACAATTTCAAAAAAATTCAGTCAGTAGGAGGATAAATGCCTGCAAGGTGGTCACCCTAAAAAAATTCAATTTGAGGGAAGTTTTCTTAGGGAACCAAAGTCCTGTCCTGTTTAGGTTTTATTCGTAACATGTAGGAATATAAATTGTAAGACGAAAAATGAATGAATAATACATATTATTACCACCTCCGAACCACTATAAAGTGTATATACCTTAAAGCCTTCCTAGCTTGCTTCAAAATGTTCAATAGCAAAAACATTTTAACATATAGTATTGTGAGACAAATAGGGAGCATGCAATGTTGCCACCACCCACCCGTGTTGTCCTCTGTTTTGAAATTATGTTTCGCATTAGTAATAAATATTGTTTTAGTACAAATTAAACAAGTAGTTGCATAAGAGATGAGGGGAAATAGAGTCGTAAGCTGAATGAATCAATTATGGAATGGTGAAATTCTTAGATTTGCAAGAAACTTATAGGTTTGATTAATAAGAAAGCAAGCAAGCCACAGCAAGAAAATCGTGAGATTATATTTAATTGCCTTTCTAATGATGGTGAAAACTTGTGAATTTGATATGGGATGCTGCTTCTTGAAGGCTCAAGGTTTGTGGGATTAAATTTAATGAGATTTGAGTGATTGGAAATAAAAATGGAAGAGTAGTAATCGAGTTGAGAGCAACCTTTTGAAAGATGGTGAAGGCTTGCAAGCTATCAAAATACTCATGAGTCTAGTGGTCCTCTCGTGAGTTAAATTTCCAGCACCTATAGTTTTCTTTCACGACTCTAAACAAAATAAATTATATACATACTTACATGAATAATACAATACACAACAATAACATCGATCGATCAATCAATCGTGTATATAGTCTAGTGCAACATATACATATGCTGTCTATGTTATTACCAAATATAAAATGAGTTCCATATTTGGTAAATGTTTATATAAACTAAAAGATACCCCCCCTTCAACCACCATCCTAGCTAATATATAAGCTGTGTCTCTGTGTTGCATTTTTTCTGTTCGAGGTGTGTTGGTGATTTCTTAAGATGGGTCATCATTGTTGTAGCAAACAGAAAGTTAAGAGAGGACTTTGGTCTCCTGAGGAAGATGAGAAGCTCATCAAATGCATCACCACCCATGGCCATGGTTGTTGGAGTTCTGTTCCAAAACTTGCAGGTTTTTTTATTCCATTTCATTCTCATAAATTCAAACTCTAAATCGTGATCAATCTCTTCCTCCTATTATATTCTCATTGTAAATGGGACTTTATTTTTACAGGACTTCAAAGGTGTGGTAAGAGTTGTAGATTGAGATGGATTAACTACTTGAGACCAGATCTTAGAAGGGGTTCTTTTTCTGCTCAAGAAGAAAGAATTATCATTGATGTTCATAGAATTCTTGGCAACAGGTAGTGTACTGGAACTTTTTTTTTTTTTTTTTTTTCTGATATTGGTTGTTAGTTAAAAAAATAAAATATGAAAACAACTTTCCTCGCTTACTCATTTTTTTCGGTTCTAATGACAGATGGGCTCAAATAGCAAAGCATCTACCAGGTAGAACAGACAATGAGGTGAAGAACTTTTGGAACTCCTGCATCAAGAAGAAGCTTATTGCACAAGGGTTAGATCCAAAAACTCATAACCTCATGATCTCTTCTTCTCATCATCACAAGACTCCCAACAGCAACAATGCATGCAATCTCAACCAATTCTACCAACAACCCACACAAGTTTTCTCCATAAATTCACACTTGGGAGATGTATCGTCGATTGACATCAACTCTAGTTTCACCACATTGCCTCCTACTAATACTGTCATGCAGCAACCTCCTCTATTCCATGGATCCATGAATATCCCCACCACAACCTATAATGATCAAAACATGCACGCTCTGAATGATTTCAGTGGTGGTCGATGTTCAATAGAGAGTGCACCGGCCGCCGTTTCATCATCCTTTCCTATAACAACTACTTGTGGATTTGATTTTATAGAAGAGAATTGCATATGGGCTGGTGGGAGTAATGCTGAATTCTTTGAACCCCCAAAACAGGAAGAAGACATAGGAAAGGATCAGAAAGTGTGCGGGTTAGAGTTTAATGAAAGTATTAATAATGAAGTGAAGGAAGGTCAGACTTCATTCAATGGATGTTCTGATTTTGATCTTGAGTTTATGGACTCCTCCTCATTCATTCCTTGTGGAGGAATCTATAGCAACATGATCAGCTCCATGGAGGAACAACTTGCATGGGATTGTTAGTATAATTTTTTTCTTGTGTTCTTTCACCGATCTCATAATCAAATAGGTAAACACACAATCATGCATGTAAATTGTTAATTTGTCATTCAATGAGTTCATCAGGGTGTTGAATATGATATTCTTCTTCTTCTCTCCCAGCTAGCTAGCTAGGTTCACTGTTCTCTACTAGCTAGTACTTAATGTATGGATCAAAACCTTTTTTAATTAATTAACCTGCCACTGCCAGTGCCCTTTGGAGAGTTGATTATAATTGAGGGTGCTTGACCCGGGCCGCCTAGCATTTGGCTGTATTTTTCATGATCGAAGGAAATTTTTAAGTCCAACTTTAAAACGTGGGTTGAGATCTGCTTGAAGTTGTCCTTTTGAGTAGCTAGTTAATTTTAGTTGCATTAATGCAACACCAAATTATGCAGTTTAGCGAAAAATGATGCATACTATTCGGACACATGGCATGCTATATATAGTTGTGGATTACCAAAGTTTTCATTCATCTTCTTGGAGAATTTTTCTAATTCTTCACTTTTCTTGAGAACTATGGATAAAATGTTTATATTCTAGAAAATTGGCATATATTAAGTTTGTATCTTATTGTGTCCAACCATTAATAATTACTTTAAAATTGATCGATTAAAAAAGTGGGAACTTGTTGGACACAATGTGTAAGATTCTTATGCCAATTAATGAAGAAGCAAACTATGTTGGATGTTATCTCCAAAAGGTGAGATCGAGCTTCTACAAGAAGCTGTTTATGAGTCGTGTCTTATCCAATTTGACTGCATTGCAAATGACACTAGCTGTGATTGTCAACCATTTGTTATGTATCTACCCTTCTTTACATCTTAATCAAAATGCACTAATATTTGGTGGCAGCGATATACATGGTAAAGAGATCAACCTAGCTAAAACTAAAATTCAATGAGATTCAAATTTTCTAAGTATGTCACTCAAAGGTCAGTAAAAACTAAACACAAGACCTCAGTCAACCAATCCCTTCACTATATATATATCTATGGAATCTGCAACACTAGTTAGACGATGTTTTCGTTCAATGCTTGAGCATCCAACAACTCAGAGCATGTTTCTCTTTTGTTAGGCAAACTGACGACCAAAAAACTGAATCTTTGTACTACCGCCTTCTAAACGAATTGAATGGCCCTGAGGATCGATACATAACTCGAAACAAAGAAATGATTGAGAAAATCGGAAAGGAACTGAGCTATCTATCTTTTTCTTCCACTCACTCACTTCTCCCATGTTCTTCACTCTTCTTTCAGTAATGTTGGCTGATGGATAGTGGATATGCAAGGCATCTCATTTGAAACCATATAATATAAAATCAACATGAACTACTCCAGCTGAGCGCACAATCATAAATAGAATTCTGAAATGACTGAGGAAAGCCCTCCATGTGCCCCTACTTTTCTTCAGTGTCCCTCCCTTAGAATTTTTAGCTTGGCCATCTGATCAGCAAGCATGGCAGGCACTCTACTCTTCAGCTGCAACGAGCAAACACAACTTGACCAATTGAAATGCACAATATGTAAAATAATGGAACTTGTTCATTTTTACTAATGCATCTTAATTCCATAAGAAAACCTCTACAGGCAGAGTATAGTTATTGCACAAGTTTTGGAGGTTTATACCAAGGGAGAGCTCGTGGTAGCCTATATGATATCTGTCATATTTGGAGACAACATCAAGCCAAAGATGGTCACTGAAACTCTTCCTTACCTCTTTGTAAGTGATGAACTGCACAAATTCAGTGAATTTATCAAGCAATCAGAAAACTGAAGCTTTATATTTGGTATCCATCATCGCCAACAAGGCTATAATAAAATGCAGTTTCAAGAATATGACCACAAGTAATATGATTCAGTTCATCCATGATTTTAATTGATTGGAAAGAAATCATCATGCTATCACCTGGCCGGGTGATGGAAAGAGTGGAAACAATACGGCTTTTAAAGAATAGTTGAATATCTCATCCTCAAAACGTGGTCTTAGCTATTGGTTGGGCATCGCTGGCGAGAACCTTCATTTGGATAATTTATTTTATATTCAACTGGGATACCTTAATTTTTCTTTCAATAAAGCTCTGCCTTGTTTTCTTGGCTGTGCTTATTAGTGAAGTTCTCTCTCAATTTTGACATAAATAATCTTTAAACCTGCCTTGATTGATTAAAACATATATAAAATAAATTTGTACTTTGCAACATGTCACGACCAAGAACTGAAATCATTCAGAAGACATAAAGATTCAGCAATTTGGGAATTCAAAACAGAGATTCATCACAGGACAAGAAGCTGAAATTGGTTTAAAAGGGGGTAACCGTTGCAAAAAGGACATTTTAGACATTTTCTGTGAATAAGTTGTTAAGTGGTTGTTAGGTTGTTAAAAGAGAGGAATTCATTGTACACATGTCAACATCTTAGGGAATGATGAAGTTGAATTGTAGTTTACCTCCAGTATATAAGGAGAAGATGTTCTGTAATAAAGGGATCTCTGGATTGATAATAAAACTTCTTCTTCTACCTCTGGCTCTCCTAGAGAGATTCTTCTTGTCATAATTTCTGTTACTAAGCTCTTCTCTTCCAGTTCATCAACAAGTTGAGTTCTTCAAAACTTAGATCAGAAATTTATTACTCTTAGATTAGCTGTTGTCCAACCAAATTATCACAAGGTTGTGACAATTGGTATCAAAGCAGGCATCTTGGGAATCAGACATGGAAACAAGAGCTAAAGAGATGGAGACCTTCATGAAAGAATCAAGAAAACAAACTCTGGAGACTAATGGACAGATTGATCTCCTAAAGAAAGATGTGAGTAGATTAACACAAATGGGTGAATCCACTGAGAGAAAGATAGATCAGATGATGGCACAAATCTTGCATTTGGCTTCCAATCAGCCGAATACCCAAGTAGGAGAATCTAGTAACTCACACTCACATGGTCCAAATGCACCTCCAGGGAGATCAGAACAGGGCCATTATCAGTCCAGTGGACAAGGTAATCTTCAATATAGATTTCCTCGCATAGACTTTCCACATTTTGATGGAAGTAACCCTAAATCTTGGGTTAAGAAATGTGAAAGATACTTTCAACTACACAAAGTGGGAGAAGTGGCAATAGCCTCACTGCACTTTGATGACAGAGCAGATACATGGTTTCTGGATTACCAAGTAGGAAAAACTACAATCAGATGGAATCAGTTGGTACTAGATATATGTATCAGGTTTGTAGACCCTCTTCAAGACAACTATGTGGATAGATTCAACAAGCTATACCAAGATCAGACTATTGAGACTTATCTGGAACAATTTGAAGAATTGAAAGCATGGATGGTAATGTCTAACCCAACTCTATCTGAATCTTATTTTGTCCTTAGTTTTATTAGTGGTTTGAAGCCTGAAATCAAAAGAGTAGTTCAAATGTTCAATCCGGGCAATCTTGCTCATGCATTCTCTTTAGCTAAGATGCAAGAAGGCTGTATTCAACCACTGACCAAACAGCCCACCTCATTCCAGTCCAAGAACAACCAAACCCAATCTGTTTCTTCCAATTCTTGGTCTAAAAACAGGTCTTACAATAACCCTTCATTCACTAGTCAAGCTAAACCATATATGCAAGACCAGATGTCCAACTCCTTTGTCAATAAGGCTCCCTTATTATCAACACCACCAAAATACAGAACCAACAACATCAATCCTCCTCTAAGAAGAATTTCACAAGAACAAATGAGGATAAGGAGAGAGCAAGGCCTGTGCTATCATTGTGATGAAGTATACAAACCTGGACATTTTTGCAAGAAGCAACATATTTACTTGTTGGTAGCAGAGGAAAATGGAAATGCTATAGACAGTGAAGGTATCATGGAAATAGAAGATCTAGCCCAAGAAATTCCTACTGAAATGGAAATATCCATACATGCTTTGATGGGAAACCACTCCTATAATACAATACTGTTACAAGGACTAGTAAAAAAGGTTCCAATACAAATTTTAGTGGATACTGGGAGTACCCATTCTTTTGTAGATCCTAGAATTATTCATCTTACTCAATGGCCTACAATATCCACTCCCAAGATGCTAGTGAAAGTAGCTAATGGACAGCAAGTGATCAGTAGTGAACTCTGTCATCCACTCAGGTGGACAATGCAAGGATACAAATTTGAAGGCACCTTAAGGGTTTTGCAATTAGGGGAGTTTGATATGGTGTTGGGAGGGGACTGGCTGAAACCGTATGGTAACATCATTATCAACCTGCAAGAACTTCAAATTACATTGATACACCAAGGCCAGAAAATTACATTGCAGGGGGTCACTAAGCAGGCTTCTTTATCTATTCTGACTGAGTCAAAAGCCAATAAAATATGGTCCAAGTCTAGCCATTCCTTTTTGGGCTGTTTTTTTTCTCTTACTGTGAATCTGACTCAGAATGTGACCCTGCCATTATGAAACTGTTAAGTCAGTATGATGATCTTTTTCAAACACCAACCAAGTTACCCCCCTCTAGAGCTTTAGATCACTCAATACCACTTAAACCACATACTACTCCCCCTTCTCAATCCCCATATAGATTACCTCATTTACATAAGAGTGTGGTGGAACAATTGACCAAAGAGATGCTATCAGAAGGGTTGATTAGGCCTTCTCACAGTCCATTTGCTGCTCCTATCTTATTGGTCAAGAAAAAAGATCAAACATGGAGGTTTTGTGTGGATTACAGGAGGCTCAATGATATGACTATTAAGGACAAATTTCCAATGCCCCTTATTGATGAGTTACTAGATGAATTACATGGAGCCAAGATCTTTTCTAAGATTGATCTAAGGTCAGGTTACCATCAAGTACTTGTCAATCCAGATGACATTCACAAGACAGCTTTTAGGACCCATCATGGTCATTTTGAATTCATAGTTATGCCCTTTGGGCTAACAAATGCTCCTGCTACCTTCCAGGCATTAATGAATTCAGTTTTTGATCCCTATCTTAGAAAATTTATCCTTGTCTTTTTTGATGATATACTCATTTATAGCCCCTCATTGGAATCCCATTTACACCATCTTGTCATTACTTTTAATACTTTGAGACAACACTCTCTGTTTGTTAAGAAAACCAAATGCTCTTTTGGTCAAACTAGCCTAGAATACCTTGGTCATATTATTACAGTAAATGGTGTAGCTGCTGATCCTAAGAAAGTTCATTCTATGCAATCATGGCCTACTCCTACCTCAGTCAAACTACTCAGAGGATTCTTGGGTTTAACAGGCTATTATAGGAAGTTTGTCAAGGACTATGGTATAATAGCAAAACCACTCACTGAACTACTAAAAAAAAATGCTTTTACTTGGACTGAGACTACGGAGAAAGCCTTTCAACATCTTAAAACAGCAATGTGCAGTACACCAGTGTTAAGGTTACCTGATTTCAACTTACCATTTACAGTAGAAACTGATGCTTGTTCTTCAGGTATTGGGGCTGTCCTATCTCAAGAAGGTCATCCAATTGCTTATTTTAGCAAGGCATTAGGTCCCAAATTCATCACCCTGTCCACATATGAAAAGGAGCTATTAGCTATTGTATCAGCTGTCCAAAAATGGAGATGTTATTTGCAGGGATCTAAGTTTACTATTTTGACTGATCACCAAAGCATACTATACTTTTTGTCACAGAAATTGACTACACTTATGCAACAAAAGTGGCTGGCAAGGTTACTAGGCTATGAATACACCATTGGGTATAAGAAAGGATCCACAAACCTAGCAGCTGATGCATTATCTAGAAAACCAGGGGAGGCTTCATTGACAGCTTTATCAAACCTAACAGCTGATGCATTATCCAGACAACAAGGAAAGGCTTCACTGACACCTTTATCTATATGCACTCCTAAATGGCTGTCAGAGGTATTAAAGAGCTATGAACATGATGCTTTTGCTAAGGAAATTTGTGCCAAGTTATTACTGGATAAAGATGCTATTCCTCACTTCAGTTTGTCCAATGGATTATTGAAGTTCAAAGGAAGACTTTACATAGGCATTCATGGACCCTTGAGACAACAACTCTGTTCTACAATTCATTGTTCCAATATTGGGGGTCATTCAGGCATAATGGCTTCTTATCAAAGAATGAAATCCTTTTTCTATTGGTCAAGTCTTAAAGCTTGCATTACTAAACTCATCTTGGAGTGTGACACATGTTAGATGAACAAAGGAGACCAGAGTGGATATGGGGGTTTACTCCAACCTCTACCAGTCTCGGATCATGCTTGGCAACACATCACTATGGACTTTATAGAAGGTTTGCCTAAATCCCAAGGGTTGTCTGCTATACTAGTAGTAGTAGACAGATTCTCCAAATACAGCCATTTCATGGGTTTACCACACCCTTACACTGCTTCTATAGTAGCTGATCAGTTTATGAAGAATGTATACAAGTTACATGGTCTCCCAGTCTCTATTGTGTCAGATAGGGATAAGGTCTTTACTAGTGCATTTTGGTCCCAACTCTTCACTTCCCTGGGTATTTCTATCAACCTAAGCACCTCATATCACTCTCAGACTGATGGACAGACAGAAAGGACAAATGCATGTATTGAAACTTATCTGAGGTGTATGACTAGTCATGCTCCAAATCGATGGGCTCACTGGCTTTATTTGGCAGAACATTGGTTCAATACAACATACCATTCAAGCTTGAATACCTCTCCTTTTAAGGCCTTATATTGGTATTCCCCACCTTTGTTGGCATTACCACCATTAGACACAGTCAATGTTACTGACGTTAATACCTACTTAGAAGAGAGAGTTGCTATGTTGGGCATTATCAAAGAAAAATTGCATAGGGCACAGGAGAGGATGAAATGGTATGCAGATAACACAGAGTAGAGAGAACCTTTGAGATTGGGGATTGGGTGTATTTGAAATTGCAACCATATAGACAGGTATCAGTCCAATTTCGTCGTAATTTGAAGCTGGCTTCGAGGTTTTATGGCCCTTTTCGGATACTAGAGAAGATTGGAGAAGTTGCTTACAAGCTCCTCCTCCCAGATTCATCCCGAATTCACCCAGTTTTTCATGTTTCACAATTGAAAAAGAAATTAGGTCGAAATCACATACCTCAGCCTACACTGCCACTTGCCGATGGAAGTGGACAAATCCAAGCAGAACCCATCGCCATCCTTGCTCGCAGATTGGTTCCTCGCAACAATCAGGCCGTTACACAAGTGTTGGTTCATTGGTCTAATGGTTCTCCTCAAGACGCTACTTGGGAGGATTGGCTATCTTTCCACCATCGATTTCCATCCTTCAATTCTTGAGGACAAGAATCATTTCGAGAGGTGGGCTTTGTCACGACCAAGAACTGAAATCATTCAGAAGACATAAAGATTCAGCAATTTGGGAATTCAAAACAGAGATTCATCACAGGACAAGAAGCTGAAATTGGTTTAAAAGGGGCTAACCGTTGCAAAAAGGACATTGAAGACATATTCTGTGAATAAGTTGTTAAGTGGTTGTTAGGTTGTTAGAAGAGAGGAATTCATTGTACACGTGTCAACATCTTAGGGAATGATGAAGTTGAATTGTAGTTTACCTCCAGTATATAAGGAGAAGATGTTCTGTAATAAAGGGATCTCTGGATTGATAATAAAACTTCTTCTTCTACCTCTAGCTCTCCTAGAGAGATTCTTCTTGTCATAATTTCTGTTACTAAGCTCTTCTCTTCCAGTTCATCAACAAGTTGAGTTCTTCAGAACTTAGATCAGAAATTTATTACTCTTAGATCAGCTGTTGTCCAACCAAATTATCACAAGGTTGTGACACAACATTTCCTTCTTTTGGATTGGTCGTTCACTCTTTTGGTAGATTGTTTACTTGAATAGAGACCAAGATTATTTCATGGCATGCAAAGATTGACTACATGTACAAATCCTACACAAACTATTATGCAAACACAACAACAACAACAAATGCACAGTAGAGCATTCTCATCAAACCAATCATGAAAAATAAGGTAAAAATAAATAATATAACATTAATACCTGATAAGAAGGTGAGCTCCCACATTCTCCTCATAAATTATAGTACTGCAGTTGGGAGATGTGAGAGGACTACTAGAGTTCACTTCTCCAAATTATTTCTGTCCTCTTTATGATTAAAAAGCAAACAAGAGAACATGTTAAGAGAGTGAGAAAACTGTAGTTCACACAGCTAAAGTACATGGCAAAATCTGTTGGAAATCATTACTGACTAGCCCAAATGTTTAAAGCCTAAAGCCCAAAAGTTAAAGTCCAAACTCATTATCTAGAAGATCCAACAAGAATGGGTATTCTCTAGATGGTTCAATGTCTAGGGAATTCTACACCCTTATAATACTCTAGACATTTGAGAGAGTTCTAGAAAATCAAAAATGTGTGGTTGAGATTACTTCTCTAGAATCCTCCCACCTCCTTAGAACTACTATAAATAGGTGAGAGGTTGTGAGGTGTAGGCATCAAGGAGCAAACAAGCTCAAGTGTAGTAGTGAGTGTTGTGAGCATAGTAAGGGTGTGAAGTTGTAAGAGACTTTTGAGAGATTAATAAAATTAGTCTTTCTTAAGTTCCAGTTCTTCCAAAATCTCCCAACAATTTGGTATCAGAGCCAGCTCACCCTATTCATACATAGGGTACTATTCTCACTTTTGGTAAAACACTGTCTAGTCGGAGATCGTTCGTGCACAGTTCGGGACTGTGAAGCAGATTGGTGTAAGACCAAGCTTACTCGGTAGCACAAAGGAGGTTGTACCTTGTCACGATGGGAGATCTCGTTGGCACAACTGGTGGGCTTACAAAGCTTAACCACCATAATTACAAGAGTTGGCAAACAAGGATAAAGTCTTACTTGCAAGGGCAGGACTTGTGGCAGGTTGTTGGTGGTAGTGAGACTACACCACCACCAAAGGAGAATGTTGTTGAATTCAAGAAGTGGGTGATCAAAGCAGGGAAGGCATTTTATGTGCTCAAGACGACGATCGAGGATGAAATGCTTCAGTATATAGAAGATGCTGACACACCCAAAGGAGCTTGGGATACATTTGCATCCCTGTTTTCAAGAACGAATGATGTACGCCTATAGTTCTTGGAGAATGAGTTGATGAACTCCAAGCAAGGAGGTATGTCTATTAGAGACTATTTTCTAAAAATTAAAATTTTATGTCGTGAAATTTCAGAGTTAGACCCTGCCTCCAAAGTTACCGAAGATAGGATGAAAAGAATAATAATCCATGGTCTAAAACCTGAATATACCGGGATTGTTACTGCCATTCGTGGTTGGCCAACTCAACCTTCTATTGTGGAGTTTGAAAGTCTGTTGGCCAATCAAGAAAGTTTGGCTAAGCAAATGGCAGGTGTCTCTCTGGAAAATAAGGAAGAGGAGGCGTTCTTCAACAAAATAAAGGGCAGGTATAAAAAGAAGAATTTTGTAAGATCAAATAAAGAAGAAGATAGCAGGCCCAAGAAGTCCCAGGAGAGAAGCTACAAGAAAGGGGGAGCTCAATAAGGCAGAAACAACAACGACCGGAGAAATGACGGTTGCTACAACTGTGGCAAGAGAGGCCACTATGCAAAAGACTGCTGGTCAAAGAAGAAGACAGCTGAAGGAAACTTGGTGACGTCTCACAATCACCAAGACAACAGTGAAGAAGAATGGGACTTCCAAGTATCCATTGCAACTACCCAGCCTGTTCGTGAGGATCTTTCAGATGAAAAAATTGACTTCTCCAAGGATGAGGTAGCCATGGCCGCTGAAGATCAAGACGTGCAAGTCAACTACAGTAAGGATTGGATTGTTGACTCAGGCTGCTCCAACCATATGACTGGAGACAAGGAGAAGCTATCAAGCTTATGTGAATACAAAGGAGACCGGGTCATGATAACTGCCGATAACACGAGATTGTCGATTGCTCACACTGGGGAGGCTACATTCACTCCACGCTTCAGCCCTAATCAAGTTCAATTGCAGAATGTCTATCACGTTCCAGACTCCAAAAGTCTACAAGAGGAAATGCAGGAAAATAAGTCATCACCTGCAAATGATGAAGAAGGAGTACGACCAAGCTCACCCAAAACACCAAGTACATCTTCAAGCCCATGGCAGACTGGTATATATAAAAGAACACCAGAAGAAGTTCAAGAAAGTGAAGAAGATGTGGGCCAACAATTAAGAAGGACAACTAGACAACGCAAGCCCAATCCAAAGTATGCAAATGTTGTGACTGAAGAACACAACATTAAGGAGCCCGTAACATTTGAAGAAGCATCTCAGAGTCTGGAATGGAGAAATGCAATGGAAGAAGAAATCCAAGCCCTGGAGCAAAATCAAACTTGGGACTTGGTACCAAAACCAAAGGATGTAAAGCCCATATCATGTAAATGGGTCTACAAGATAAAGACTCGTTCTGATGGCTCGATAGAACGGTACAAGGCTCGATTGGTAGCTCGAGGGTTCTCACTGCAATATGGGCTGGACTACGGTGAAACATTCAGTCCAGTAGCCAAGATTACTACGGTCAGGGTTCTACTTTCACTAACAGCAAATAAATCTTGGAAACTATGGCAAATGGATGTGAAGAATGCGTTCCTGCACGGTGAAATTGACCGAGAAATATATATGGAACAACCGAGGGGGTTTGAGTGTAAAACCCAACAAAACTATGTTTGCAAGCTAAACAAGGCGTTGTACGGACTGAAGCAAGCACCAATGGCCTGGTACGGGAAGATAACGGAGTTCTTAGTTCAAAGCGGTTACTCAGTTGCACATTCAGACTCCAGCCTATTTATCAAATCCCAGGAAGGAAAACTAGCAATAGTGCTAGTATACGTAGATGATCTGATTGTCACTGGAAATGATACAGAAGAGATTCAAAGAGTACGAAGAAACCTGGCGGTCCGCTTCCAAATGAAGGAGTTAGGAGAATTAAGACACTTCCTAGGGCTTGAGATAGAACGAAGTGACAAAGGCTTATTTCTTTGCCAGCAGAAATACGCTCGAGATTTATTGAAGAAGTACGGGATGCTTGAGTGTGAACCAACCTCAACACCGATGGAGACCAATGCTAAATTATGTGCTGATAAAGGAAAAGACTTGGAAGATACAACAATGTATCACCAGCTTGTCGGGAGCCTAATCTACCTAACCCTCACACGGCCAGACATAGCCTACGCAGTTGGAATAGCAAGCCGATTCATGCAGAAGCCGAAGAAGCCTCATCTCGAAGCAGTTCGCAGAATCTTAAGGTATGTGAAATGTACCACTAACATTGGAATTCTATACAAGAAAGATGAGTAATGCAAAATGGTTGGCTACTGCGATGTGGATTATGATGGAGATCATAACACAAGGAGATCGACTATAGGATACGTGTTTAGTCTTGGTTCAGGAGCAGTCACTTGGTGTAGCAAGAGACAACCAATAGTATCTCTCTCAACTACAGAAGCGGAGTACAGAGCAGCAGCTATGGCAGCACAGGAAAGTACTTGGCTAGTACAACTAATGAAGGACCTTCACCAGCCAGTCGATTATGCAATACCATTGCATTGTGATAATCAATCTGCAATACGCTTAGCTGAAAATCCGGTGTTCCATGCAAGGACAAAGCACGTAGAGGTTCACTGCCACTACATTAGAGAGAAGGTACTTCAAGGAGAGATAGAGATGCAAACAACCAAGACGGATAACCAAGTAGCAGATATATTCACTAAGGGACTTGACACGAAAAAGTTCGAAGACAACTTGGCATGATCTTCAACGGAGTTAGTGATGAGGGGGAGTGTTGGAAATCATCACTAACTAGCCCAAATGTTTAAAACCTAAAGCCCAAAGTTAAAGCCCAAACCCATTATCTAGAAGATCCAACAAGAATGAGTATTCTCTAGATGGTTCAATGTCTAGGGAATTCTACACCCTTATAATACTCTAGACATTTGAGAGAGTTCTAGAAAAGCAAAAATGTGTGGTTGAGATTACTTCTCTAGAATCCTCTCACCTCCTTAGAACTACTATAAATAGGGGAGAGGTTGTGAGGTGTAGGCATCAAGGAGCAAACAAGCTCAAGTGTAGTAGTGAGTGTTGTGAGCATAGTAAGGGTGTGAAGTTGTAAGAGACTTTTGAGAGATTAATAAAATTAGTCTTTCTTAAGTTCCAGTTCTTCCCAAATCTCCCAACAAAATCAACGTAGGCACAAAATCATCCATCCACTATTGCTGATGGTGGCCAGTTTGCAAGACAAGTACAAAATCTTTGTGCAGAATAACAGGCAATATATTTCCCCCCCCCCTCTTTATTGTATTGGAATGATTTTGATATCAATTTTTTAATAAGTAGGATTTGGGTTCCAAAAACCCATTCCGCTCAGATGAGTGAGAACATTCCTTTAATTTGTGTAATGGTATTTTAATTATACAACTATTTTCGAAATATTGTTGCGAGAACGAGATAATAAATTGTGGTTGATGGTTTTCTTAAAATTCAGTTTTCGTAGAACTCTCCTAAGGTTTTCATCAAGGTCTTTAAAGTCAATGTTAAGGGAACTTTTCTAAGATTTTTCATCGGAGTCTTCAAAATCGAAAATATTCATGGTTTTATGTATTTCAATTGGTAGTTAGTGAGTTTGGAGTTTGTGTGCTTGATGAATGCTAGGTAAGCTTATTATATAGATGCAATTTGAATGTTTGGTTATAGCATAATATCTGAAATGATATGCTTTAATGCAATGTAGTGTGTAAATCTACCATGTTAGATACTGACATTTAGCATAACTGCATGAATGCTGAAAAGCTATAGGGTTCATGGTTTTTGCTTTGGGTTGTGGAATGATATATGAAAGCAATTGATGAAAAATTGAGCATCCATGGCATGTCGTAGAGAAGTCATGTGATCATTTCAATTATAGTGTCGACCAATGTATTTCAGTCATGGACTTGCATCATTTAGATTATATTTTTCCGCAACTCGAGTCAGATGGATATGCATACTATGTTTGGTGCGTATCACCCGTTCAACACTAGGAACTACGCGAAACCTTGTTAGGGAGTAGCACCGTGACCTTGAGAACTGGGTGGATCTTTCATCCAAGAAAGGAACTCTTGGTTCAGTTGATTACTGCCTCGGCCTTGAGGGTGCTTGATGTTTGATTCCCCCCATCCAAGAAAGGAACAACCGATGAGGTTGATCACTGCCTCGGCCTTGAGAATGTTTGGGCTTTTAA
Organism: Berberis vulgaris; assembly: GCA_963556465.1. NCBI lineage: Eukaryota > Viridiplantae > Streptophyta > Magnoliopsida > Ranunculales > Berberidaceae > Berberis > Berberis vulgaris. The sequence continues at coordinate 60,661,062 of OY747134.1, forward strand.
TCGGGTTGAATGTCCCCGATGCGCGTGATTTATGATTAGGCCGCACGATCGATCTTCCGTGGCAACGTGTATGTCCTAGAGGCGGCACCCCGCTTGGGAACATATATGCCAAGAGTGGCATCGGTGTATGTATAGAGGCATGTCAGGGTGAGACATGTTCGGCACGACGGACTAGGTGTGATTGCGGGAAAATATATTGTATGAACTCAAATAGCATCTCATGTGCATATTTACATCCTGATGGAGCATTTGAAATGAAAGTAGTACTGCATTGTAAGTCATTGGCGCTTGTTTATCTCTATTATTATTTGATATTAAACCTTAATTTGGGAAATAGTTGTTTTGTTTCTCCTTGTACCAGCTAGTGCTGACCCATTAGCTTGTTTTGTGGCAAATGAGCATATCCCTACCTAGGTGCAGGTGGTTGTGGTGGTGTCGTCGGAGGCGCGAAGTTGCGAAGTGATCAAGTGGTCGTTTGCGAGGTTGTACATCAAAGAGGTAGGTCGAACTCTCAGTTTTTGGGTTTTGGTTGTATTTTGTAAGTCAAGATGACTTAGGTGGAAATGTGAAGGCTAATGCAACTTTGATATTATGGTCACTTCCGTGCATAGTGATGTTTGGTTTAGTTTATTGTATCTTGTGCTAGCTAGTGTAACTAGTGGCAAGTAAATGGGAAAAAATTTAGGTGGTGTCATGTCATAGTTATCTAGATATTTCGACGTCTCGGAAATTGGGGCGTGACAATGTCCCCCTCTCCCAACTGCAGCAAACTAGGGTTTGCTTCCTTGCTCTCCTCCTCTAGTGGTTGTTCTGCTAAGATGCTGAAATTGTTTCTCGTGACCACTTGTTTGTGCATATGTTCCCCTGCAGCATCACTATTAACAGTGTCCCTGCTCACCTCTATTTCATCATGGTTCCTAATTTCATTAGTCACAACTGCATTATTCTCAGTATCACAGATCATAACTTCATCACCATTTTCATCAATCACCACTAGAAATGTTTGGGTACTCTAGTCATATGCATGTCTGTAATTTTTACCCAACCATCTTCTTTTGTTGGTTTAACAACCTTCTTTTCTTTGTTTCCTTCCCCATCACTTTCCAGACCTTAGTGATTGTGGGTTTTAATTTCTTGTTTGAGACAACTAGAAGAGGTATGCCCAAACCCCATGCAATGACCACACTTTGTCGGTCGTCAAGAATATTCAATCTCCATAGTGACCATTTTACCATCATTAATTACAAATAGAATCGATGCAGGAATTTGGCAAGTGGAACTTAAATCAATACTAACTCTTGCAAAGTGCGATTATTCATTGCCTTGTCGAACATCAATGGAACTCCCAAAGCGCTCGCTATTTCTTGCAAACTTTCAGTGCTCCACAATAGCGGGGGACCTTCTTCAAATTGACCCAAATGGGAACCGAGTTTAACACTTCAACATCCTTCCATAAGTGGTCTCGAAGGCCTGATCAAGAACAATCTGCTAGCAATATGGACTGGTCCTACTTCAAGCACCTTTTTCTTGTCTTATTTGATGCAACCAAATCCGATCTCCTAGAGATCTGATCTACAAAACTAGGTTAGATTATCAAAACCCACATTTTTGGTGGCCAAAGGCACTCTAATACTTAAGTCAGTTAATATGTGAGAGAAGACTAAATTTGGACAGTGTTCATGTTAAAATTGCATACCTCTTGTTGAATGTTCCTTTTACCTTATATAATGTCCGTCATTAACTCTCTGCATGACTTAAAGCATGTCAGTCGTGATGAGGGGAAACGTTCTCTGCAACAGTTTCCTTCTTTATTGAAGTACGTCCTTGAGGGAGTGATTCCCGCCACGACATGTTTCCTCTTTAATGTCAATCTTCTCTTAAATGAAGAGATCCGTTGGGCCTAAATTCAGACCCTTGATTAAGGTCTATTATCAAGATTCATTTTCAGGCTTTTTTATGACTGGGTTGTCTTTTCGGGCCTCTTGGGTCGGGCCTAGACTGAAGTGTTTGTTCCTCGTGATAGATGTTTTTTGTCATGTGTGCAGTCATGATCGAATGCTTATTTGATATATCATCAGCTACTCCCCCTAGTTGTGGGCATGCTTGCATGGCCACTAACTCTTCGGCAGTTGGCTTTTCAACTTCCTCACTATTTTTTATGCAGCGCATTTAATGCCGTTAAAAGTTTTCATTCTGATTCTCATTCACATGTTTGTTTCGGCGCAATTTTTGGGATTTCGTGCGGTCATCATAACTTGCACATCTTCCCATTAGTAGTCTTTTCATTGCCCAACCCTATAGGAGGGGTAGGAGATTTGTGTTTCTTTCTTTACACTATCTCCATTATATTATTAGAGCTAGTTTTTTTTCTCTCTTTCTTCATTTTCTACTTTGTGCAACTCCTTTCTCATGACTGCTAGCAAAATTCTAAGTGAGGACGTACTTGACTCCTGCGAGGCGTTCTTCTCACATAAGCAGGCAACAAAGGAAACTTTGGACATTGTTCATCGAGAGTTCTCACTGGCGACTTATCTTGAGATTATCTTACCTAGGACCGATGATAGTCCTTGTCGTCCAAGGCCTAGCTACATTGCACTATATCCTAGCATGTTCAAGTTTGGTATTCGACTTTCGACTCTAGTGATCTTCTGGAGAGTGATGGTTGCAACATGACGAGGGTCATTCTATTTGAAGTTCCTCTGGACAATAAGACTTTGCACGTCGTGGTTGGGCTTACGGTGAGCAATAGTCATATTTGTTTACTCCGTTCTCTTGGTTGTTTTGGGAAGCTTAAGGACGATTACATGGGTTGGGCAAATCCCTGGTTTTATGCGTCCATTAATTATGGATACTTCAAGCTTCATAACTGGCACATTCTGCGATCGTTCCATGAGCCCAAGAAGTGGAATGAACTGTATTTGAATGCAGAAGAACATGCAATCCATGATCGGTTTCTCTCGCTTCCTCAAGTCGTTGTGGAGGCTTTCCTTGCCTTGGATGTCCTCCCACTTTGCCATGGATTTCAGGACATTTGCTCGACTTGTTTCCAAAGCTGTGAATGGTTTGTCCGTCATGCTGACCGCATTCGTTGACCGTTCATGTTTGGGTCTTCTGGATTGCAACTTCTCAGGTTCATCTCTTCGTCTCTCCTCTCCCAATTTGTTGGGAAAGATCTTTTCTTAGATTCATTCTTCTTGGCAGCCAACATCTCCTTGAGGGTGGTGTATTTTTTAGCAGCTTTCAATAAGGTCGTCATGTTTCTCAAGGGATCGAGGTTCATAGAGTTGTAAAATGGCCATCTTTTAAACCGAAGGTGAAAGTCTATGGTTGTGTCATTGTTGCATCTGTCGATCATGGTTAACTCGCCAGTAAAACGAGTAGCGTACTCTTTGATAGTTTCTTCTGGCTTTTGCTTGATGTGGAGTAAGTAGTGTGGGCCCTTTCTGATCCGTTGGCTGCCAATGAACCTTGTGATGAAGGTCGTGGCTAATGCATGGAAGGATTCTATCGACCTAGGCGGTAGACTGTTGAACCAACTCTTCGTTGTGGACGTGAGGCTGGTCGGAAAGGTTCGACACGAAATGGACTTTGTGCTTCCTTTTTGTGCCATCATGTGGTTGAAATGTCGTAGATGGTATGTCGGATCAGTAGTGTCATTATAAGTTTCAAACTTTGGGGGAGTGAACTTTTTCGACAGAGGGGTTTTCACGAGTGCATCAGAAAATGGCAGTCCGGCCAACTCATAAAGCACGTTGGAACTTGTGGAGGAATTCCATCGCTCTGGGAGCCATTTCCTTGTGGCTCACTACCTTCAAAGTTTGTTCGACGAAATTCGGTAGGAACTTCGTGGTTCTCTCGAACGTGATTGAGGAAATTTTGTTGAAGTGATGTTTGGATGTGCTCGACAAATGCAGCGCACTCCTAGGTGAGCTTTTCAACTACTTTGACCAGATAAACCATTTGGACCAAGAGTTGGTCCACACGAGGATCTGTCATTGTACCGCCAGTCGTCTGAGATGGTTGGGCCACCATTCCATGTGTTGATGCTAAATTACCTGGCATGATTGGTTCTCATGGTGTTGGATTTGGGATATGCCTGATTGGTAACTCAGTTTCAGTAGTGGAAAGGTTACCTTGATTGTTGAGCTGTGAATTTGTATTTTGTTCCATTTGCGCCAAGTCTTTCTGTTACTAATTCGTGCCAAGGAAATTACCAACAACAAACTCTATTTTAGAAAAGGACAACAAACTCTCTTTTAGAAAAAGGAAAACGATCGTTTCCCACAGACGGCGCCAAACTAACGCGTTCAAATCCGATCTCCTAGATATCTGACCTACAAAACAAGGTTAGATTGTCAAAGACCACTTTTTAAGTGGCCGAATGCACTCCGATGCTTAAGTAGTTAATCTGTGAGAGAATACTAAATTTGGATAGAATTCAGTTAAAATTGCATATTTCTTGTCGAATGTTCCCTTTACCTTATATAATGTCCAGTTAAAAGAATATACTAATGAGAGTAAAGGGGTGTTTGGGTACACGTTTGAATCACTCCGCATATTAAAAAAATTTGGCCGTTAGCCTCTGAATGATCTGTTTGGCTGTCATCTTTTAACTGTCATGAGTCTGTGACTTTGATGAGAGGAAAAGGATAGTCTTAATTGCCTTTGAATAACTTGTTTGCCAATCCCACCCTCGTCAAAATTAAAATATGACTTTGAATATCAAATAAACAGCCTCTGTTCAAATTAGTGTTCTTTAGGCAATTAGAAGAAAAAAAAACACCATGGTGTGTATGCCAGGCCACAAGCTTACATGTACGGGTGTACCCAGAAGAAACAAATCTCTGTTGAAAATTAGAGACCATACAAATAATGCGCATTAATGCAATTGTTTAGGCCTTGACATACCTCAGGCCTTCGCCTTCCTGTTGAGAGTATACCAACTTTGCCCACAACAGGCGCAGAAGACAGAGAGTTGGTGTTTCCAGATCAACTACTGGCAGGCATTGCATGCAATGTCTGCAGACCATGTTAGCAATAAAGGTAAAAGGTGACAATAATTGAAAATATAAACTAAACATAGTTTGCCTGCAAATAATTTCTTCAGAAACTAGTATTCTGCTGCCAATACATCTAGTACACACTTGACATATCAAATATGAATTGGTTCGTTCTGGTTGTTTTTAACCATCTTTCATACACACTTTACTGTTTATTACACACGCACACACCAACAAACAAGGGGCCTGACCAGATTATTGTCCCACACCGTTGAGAATAGGTTAGTTCCACACATTTGAAAATTTTGTTGTCTTTTAAGCATTTTCATTAAAGGGTAGATGTCCATCATATATTCTTCACTTCTACTAAATTGACTAGATTAATTGTAAGGGTCAATTAATGAAGCGCTTTATCCTTTGTGGAGTTGTTAAAGAATATGTGTGTAGTTAAAATGAATACCAAATACACATCGCGATACAAGGATATGACTCGATATACCTAAAATGAAAACCAGCACACATTGTTATACAAGAGTCGGAAAGCTTTGTCTATTGGAATAACAAAAAAAGGAAGTCCGTGAAATCATAGAATGTCTTATTAAGATGTAGATGCTTATACCAATCGTGTCATTTGAACTGAAACTATCTTATCCAAGATATACATTTTTTTCTTTTCCAACTCTTCTAAAAAACTCGCTAAAGATAAAAGATTTCTAACACTGTTGGTTACTAAGATTGAGTCTCAGATATTGATTTCATCAGGGATCGTGCAATTCTTCTAGAACCCGTCTAAGTGTCGAGGAAAACAGCGAGGGACCCCACAGGGGGGGGGGGGGGAGAGAGCCGTCCATCTCCCCTGGGATGCGTGCTTGAATTTTCAACGCACGCATCTCGATGGTTCAAATGCGCATCCCTGAGAGATGGACCGCTCTCTCCCCCCGTGGGGTTCCTCGCTGTTTTCCTCGCCATTTCCCTCGACAATTAGAATTTTTCATTCTTCTAACTAACCTGTGACCATTTAAAAGTGTTATTACTCTGCACTTAATTCCAAACTAGACTTTCTTTCGGTCAGAAAGTCAAGTCCAACTAACTTGGCTATGTTTACTAAATCATCTACCACGTTTCCTTCCCATTTAAAGATGTCTTCAAGACTCTTCACACCATGTAGATATAACCATCAACATGCATCGCAAATGTACTGGTATAGGGAAATGCATTGAAGGTTATATGACGTAGAATGATCCTGATCTTGCTCAACTTTTTTCTGCTTCGCGCTTTGTTAAGGACTTTCAAAAGAATGCAACCTGATTAATATCTTTTCACCACTACAAAAAAACGCATTGCTAGCTACGGAAACTAGCGACGGTTTTTAATACCGTCGCTAATTAAAACATTAGCTACGACAAATTAAAAGATTAGCGACGGCATCCAACCGTCGCTACTGTCTCAGATACTGTTTCACCGCATACCAGTGTTCTAAAAATCGCTAGGCGCTGGGCGGGCGGCGAGCAGGTGCCTAGCGCCCAGGGGCCTAGGCGGGTGCCTAGGCGGTCTTATGTTTTGTATTATAACTTTAATAATTTACAAAAGTTAAGCATAATACCTTATCAATTACATCCAATTTAATGTCAATATACATATGCAAAATTTAAAAACATGAAAAATTAACAATCGTGAACAAAATTTATTAAAACTCAAATGACTGAAGTTGGTCATGATGGGTACTTTATATAAATTTGAATTTGTGTAATCTTTTATTTTTCTTCAAATTGCATGAATAACCTCAGTTATGTTTGATAAAATCTACATTAGTAAAATTGGTACCGGCAGATCCTTTGAGAATTCCATTAAGTAATCATCTTTCGCTACATTAAGACATATCATCATCATCATCATCAAAGCCCATTCCCGAGATTTTCTAAAAAAACAATTAAATAGTTTATTTCTAAAAAATAGGAAAGAAAAATAAAATAAGAACACAATCAACCTTATTAAAAAATAAAAAAATAAAAAAATAAAAAATAAAAAAATAAAAAAATAAAAAAATAAAAAAATAAAAAAATAAAAAATAATAAAAATCTCCCAAACCGCCTAGAGTCCGCCTAGACCCCGCCTAGGCCGCCTAGACCCCGCCTAGGCCACCTAGACCGCCTAGCCCGCCCAGACCGCCTAGCCCGCCTAGACCCCGCCTAGACCCGCCCAGACCGCCCAGACTGCCCAGACCGCCCAGACTGCCCGCCCAGGCATTAATCTGGGCGGTTTTCCACCTTCTAGCGCCTAGGCGGCCGCCTAGACCGATTTTTAGAACACTGCCGCATACGTATAAAAAAACCGTCGCTAAAGCTTGTAATAGCGACGGTATTTTACCCGTCGCTAAGTTTTACAAATAAAACTCATTAGCTACGGTAGGATACCGTCGCTAATGGGTTTTTAAATATATATATATATATAAACATTTAGCGACGGCAAAAGAGCCGTCGCTAAGTTTTACAAATAAAACTCATTAGCTACGGTATTCTACCGTAGCTAATGGTTTTTAAAAAAACAAAAATTTATATAAAAAATATTTAGCGACGGCAAAAGTGTCGTCGCTAAATTTTACAAATAAAACTCATTAGCCACGGTTTCCTACCGTAGCTAATTGTTTTTTTAAAAAAATATTTATATAAAAACATTAGCCACGGTTTCCTACCGTAGCTAAAATATTTAAAAATAAAACTCATTAGCCACGGTTTCCTACCGTAGCTAATGGTTTTTTTTTAAAATATATATAAAAGAATTAGCGACGGCAAAAGAGCCGTAGCTACGTTTTACAAATAAAACTCATTAGCTACGGTAGAAACCGTAGCTAATGGTTTTAAAAAAAAAAATTATATAAAAATATATATATAGAAAACATATATATAGCTAATGGTTTCTACCGTAGCTAATGGATTTTATTAAAAAATATATATATATATATATAGAAAACATTTAGCGACGCAAACATAATATTTAAAAAAAAATTATTTTACACAAAAAAATTAGCTCAATCAAACGCAACTGTCAATAATACCAAAAAACTTTAGCTCAATCCAATGCACTAAACCAAACCACGTCACCGATCCGCGTGAAACCAACTCAACCAATCCCCTTCAATTACCTCTTTTTCTATATAAATTTAAATTTTCTCTATATAAATTTAAATTTGACAAAGGAGAAGTCCGCCGTGACAGAGAAGTCTGAGCCAGAGCCAGAGCTTTCGATCTGATTTGTTGTGAGAGTTTACAGAAGAAATGTCTCCCTGATCCAATGGTTTTCTCCCTGATCGCATCCAATGGTTTTTTCCCTGATCGCATTCTCTTCTTTAGTTTACAAAAGAAATGTCTGAAGAACAGATCAGATCGAAGAAGATCAGATCAATCGAAGATATGATCAGATCGAAGAAGATCAGATCTCATATCAGATCAGATCGAAGAAGATCAGATCAACGAAGATCAGATCATATCAAACAAGATTAGATCAAACAAGATCAAAGAAGATCATATCAGATTAGATCAAAGAAGATCAAAGAAGAAATGTCTCCCTGATCCAATGGTTCTCTCCCTGATCGCATCCAATGGTTCTTTCCTTGATTGCATTCTCTTCTTTAGTTTACAGAAGAAATGTCTGAAGATCAGATCAGATCAAAGAAGATCAGATCAGATCAAAGAAGATCAGATCAAAGAATATCAAGCTGAAGAAAGAAAGAAAGAAAGAAAGAAGGAAAAAGAAAAATACAGATGCAAAGGAGTGAAATAAGGAGGGGAGAGCAAGTGAAACTTTGGTTGAAAGAAGCTTAGAGATGCAGCCTTCGACATTGAAGTCTGAAGAAGTCCTCAGAATGTTTCATAAAAGTTCTGGAAAAAAAAAGATGTCCGAAGAAAAGTTGGGTACCCGGTAAGTATGTCATTAATTATTTTTTAAATACAAATTTATATGAATTATTTGCTACTCGCTAATTAAATTTTTTTTTAAACTAACATTATTTTTATATTAGCGACGGTAAACGACCGTCGCTAATTGATTTTTTTTTAAAAATAACATTATTTTTATATTAGCGACGGCAAAAAACCGTCGCTAATTGTTTTTTTTTAAAATAACATTATTTTTATATTAGTGTCAGCAAAAAACCGTCGCTAATTGTTTTTAAAAAAAAATTAAACACTAAATAATTTAGCTACGGCAAATTACCGTGGCTAAGTTTCAGATTTTTTTATTAGCGACGGCAAAAAACCGTGGCTAATTGGTTTTTAAAAAAAAATTAAACAATAAAGAATTTAGCTACGGCAATTTACCGTCGCTAATTGTTTTAAAAAAAAAAATATCACCGATCCGCGTGAAACCTCATCTCAACCGTCAATAACACCCAAAAATTTAGCTCAATCCAACGCACTAAACCAAACCACGTCACCGATCCGCGTGAAACTAACACAACCAATCCTCTTCAATTACCTTTCTTTATATAAATTTCAATTTTTTCTACAAACCAACTTAAACAAAAAATTTCTCTCAACAAAAAATTTTCTCTCAACCTCCAGAGAAGAAACCCACAGAGGAGAAGTTCGCCGCTTCCTCGACACCGATCCCGGCTGCCTCCCTCGACACCGATCCCGACCGCCTCTCTCTCCCCTCCCTTCCTCCGTCGCCTCTCTCTCGGAGATCTGAGATCTCTGATCTCGGAAATCTAAGATCTCTGATCTTGAAAATCTGATATCTGAGATCTCTGATCTCGGAGATCTGAAATCTTAGATCTCGAAGATCTATGATCTCCGATATTCTATAGATCGAATTTTTTGTCATTTTTGTATGGATTCTTTGTAATTTTTGTATGATATTCTAGAGACTGTGTAATTTTTGTTATAATTTTGATCAATTAAGTTTAGTTCTGGTAGTTGATATTAATTTTCAGAATGGACAATCATTAATAGCTAATTTCATTATAAAAAATGAATTATAATTTGTAAATTTCATTTGTCAATATGATTTGCAACAAAGTTGTCCCTAAATAGCCACGGCAAATACCGTGGCTGTTTTGTCAATTAGATTTGCAATTTAGCGACGGCAAAAAACCGTCGCTAAATAGCCTTAGCGACCGCAAAAAACCCTCGCTAAATAGCGACGGCAAAAAAACGGTCGCTAAATAGCGACGGCAAAAAAGTCGCTATTTAGCAAAAACCGTCACTAAATAGCCACGGCAAAAAAACCGTCACTAAATAGCGATGGCAAAAAACCGTCGCTATTTATCAAAAAACCGTCGCTATTTTACAATTAGCGACAGTCTTCGTCGAAATTTTTAGCAGTTTTAGCGACGAAATTTTTTGAGTTAGCCACGGTTTTTTTGCCGTGGCTAATTAGTGACGGGATAGTTTACCGTTGCTGATTCAAATAGCGACGATTAAACTAGCGACGGTTGTTGTGCCGTGGCTAAATCATTGTAGCGATGGTTTTTTGCCAATTAGCAACGGTTTTTAGCCGTTGCTGAATCGTCTTTTTTTGGTAGTGCACAATGAAGATAGGCAAGCTACTTTTCCAAGGAAAGGGAGTAGAAACACGACCTACTCTAGTAATACAGGTCAATGGGTTACATTTTGTTACCTAGTATTCCATTCAAGTGGACCATGAAAACTATTTTACAATGAAATGGGAATGCACAGCAGTGAACGATGTCCTTTTTTTAAATAAGGAAATCAGGGTTCTATTTTCATCGTCCTCTAGTAAAGAGTCAGATCAACAAAGGGACAATGAGTCCATGAGTCATTCACAACATCTAATTCCTTATGTTTTCATTTTTAATATTGCAAGGAAGTTACATGGTAATTACTAATTACAAAGTTAAGGAAAGTGCTTTTGACAAAACCCGGACTTATTCCTCTAACATTTGCAACTTCTTTAATAGACACAAGCCAAATTAGTCATATATGGTGTGTGAGAGAGAGAACATAATTCAGACCTCAGCTCAGAGGGAGGCATGTTCTTTTCCAGTAGATACCACCTTCTTTTTTTACTCTTCCAATATAACCTGTACTTGATACCAGTAGCAGTATTTTAAGGAGCAAAAGAAATTTAAATAAGTGTGTCAGGTGGTATAGAACTTCATCGTTGTGTACCAAAACAAATTGTGAATGAATGACAAAAGTAAAGCAGTACATACAATAAAACACATCTGATGAAATGAACGTTAAATAGAACATTGTTTAATGATGAACAACAACTAAGAACTCAAAAGCACGTAATTCCACATATTTAAGAAGCTAAAGTCCCTCACAAGCACATTTTTTTTATAGAAATTGGATCTATCCCTATTGCTATTCAGATCCATAGCACTAATTGAGGAAAGATCTTATCCCATAAAATGATTTAAGTGAATCCTGTCGTTTAAAAATTTTAGCATAGCAATAAGCCATCATCAAATCCTAACGACGATGAATCCAACCATATTGGAAGGAAAGGTTCTTTGTTTTCATGAAACTTTAGCGTAGAATACATGTCTTACCTCTTCATAGTTTCCATCTACCAGTGTTAAGAGATCGTTCATAAGGGTGGTATCTCTAAAATCATCCCACAAGCCGGGCTTTATAACTAAAATTCGTGATTATTAGAATTTTACCAAAATTAGCAAAACCCCAATAATCATGCTAAAACAAAATACGTAATAAAAGAAATAAACTGCCAGAAATCTGGCCCAAATTGGGTTCAGAATCACTTCTTAAACAATAATTGAAATATTACTATAAAGGAAAATAAACTGCTAAATTTGTGGAATAAGAAGCGATGGAATTTGGCATCGAAAATATGTGAAACTACTAAACAATAATTGAAATATTACTATAAAGGAAAACGGTGGAATTTGGCCTCGAAAATATGTGCAACGAGCATAGTTCATTGACCACGACGTGCGCATTGAAAAAAGCTTTCCGAATTGGGGTCGTTTGCGCGATTCTGATACTCATAGCCAAAGTTATGGCCAAATTACTAAAACGCACCCAAAACTGCCAAATTAGAAATATAATTATGATTTCCTGCCATCCTTGCGCTGATCTGCTATTTCAATATATCTTAGTGCTAATAATGTGCTATCTGACAGCTCAACATCATCTTACTCGGATCCTCGTGCATCAGAAAGTCTCATGAACATGTGAATCACATGCCTTGGGGCCATTGACGGTTCGAAAGGTAGGAGTCTAGTCAGTCCCGAACTGATTCTGATGGCTTGCCACGGGACCACTACTCTTCACTCTAGTTGCCAATCCCTTACCCCCTGAATTGTCGTCCGCCTTGATCGGTCATAAATGATTTGGATGGTGGGAGTCTCAAGCAGCTCGCCACACGACCTTCGTTGTCCCTCTCAATCAGCAGACGCAAATATGAATCTAGCCAAGTCAGCACCTTCAAGCTCAAACGGATTAGCATCCTAACATTAGAAAAGGCCATTCGTGCCAATACAAAGATAGTATAGCCGGTGCCCGCATAAAAGTTGATTAGGATGTTGACCCGAGCTTACGACGTCTGACTCAGCACGAACGCTCTGACACATACACTCGGCCACCACAGCTCGCCCAAGGCATCAGATGCATCCGACTAGTCAGATAAACAAGCAATGACCCAGGTCATTCACAATACAAAGCGATCAATCCCTCTACCGCAAACAGACAAGTCAACTTCCTATTGATTCAACTAACCTATTCCAAAGCAAGACGATAAGGCAAAACGAAAAAGCATGCAATAGAGACAAAAGACGTACAACGGATAACACTGTTTTCATTAATGGTCAAGACAAAAAGAGTACAAGCACATCGCTCCTAATAAGGAGAAGGCGTGAAAATGGAAGAGTTAAGCCTAGTAGAAACAGGGGCAGAAATTGCGTCCATTTGCGCTTCAACCTGGACGTCAGGGACCGAATCATCCTCCTCGTCCGACAACGCAGAAGAGACAGACAAGTCTACATATGACATCTTCTTATAACGATCAAGGTCACACTCCGGATGCTCCACTTTCATCAGCGACAACAGCTCCAGCTGGCCATGTACGACCCAGTGGAACTCACATTTGCCTTGTTCCTGGAAAAGATCTTCCTCTCGCACCTTCGCTTCAATAAGTTCGTGCTCCAACAGCTACAACTTACCAGTCAGCGCATCAACCTGAGACTACTTTGTGACCAGACTACTCTTCACATCACTGAGTTCCTGCCACCCCAGTTCCAGCTGGTCTTCGACCTTCCTCGCTTTTCAAGCATAGAAATCCACATCGGATTCCAATTGTTGTTTCTCAACGCCTCTGCCAACTTCCTTGGAAGCACTCTCTTCAGCAAAGGATTGCAGCTCAGAACGCGCTTTATCCGCAGCCTCCTGCGCAATCTCGACTTCTCGTCGTATCCGGCTCAGCTCCTGCCTGAGTCTGTCCCTCTCGGGCACTGCCTTTGCGAATTTGTGCTCAAGGTCCTCCAGACGAGCCCTTTGAGCCTTAGCGGCCACAGTTGATTGATCCAACTGCATCTTTTTGGTTTGCTTCTTAAGCCGTTCAATTTCATGAAGCGCATCAGAATATAGCGTCTACGCATGCGAGAAGACACGCTCCAAGATGTACACTCTCTCATAAACCGCTTCAACTTTCGTTCCAGCAATGATTGTGTGGCTCATATGAGACATACCCAGCATAAGGTACTTCAAACACTTATCCATACACCCTTCAAGCGAATCCTCATCGGGTTTCGAAGCGTGGTCCATCAGCCAGCTATGACGCCTGTTTATATGCTTCCTCGAAACATACTCTATATCCACTCTCGGTGCCAGACCTACGAGCTCATCTTCACCAAGTTCGGGGCAAACAGGCTTATCCGCACATCAGGATTAAGCGTCCCTGATCTAGAACTATGCCAGCACCACCCTTCACGCTAACCACCGTCCTCAGACTTTCATCTGTGGCTTTTACTTTATCAAGATTAGCCAACCCTTTACTGCGAGACAGCTCAATAGGATCCAGAGGTAGAGGAGGAAGTGAAGTATCCAAAGGGTCCTCCAACACTTCTAACCGTGGTCCTCGACGAGATGGTGAACCACGCGGACTATAGGAAACACGACCGATACCACGGCTACTCTCAGGCAAACCATCAGTAGGGCGATCATATTCCATTATTACCTCGGGCAAATCTTCAAAAGGGCCTTCTATCGGAACGACCCCACATGAATCAGCGCTAGCAGAAGCCGCCATTGCAACCCGCACCAGACGGTCGTTCAGAGCCTCAACCTGCGCGTCACTAAGTTTCGACCCATCTGTGACTCTCGCCAATCGCAGATAATTTTCCTCCAAGCTGGGAACGTTAGACTCCGCCTCAACAGGCCTAGTAGACTCACTCTCCTTTCTTGGTAGAGCAGGTCGTGTCGAAGACGAACCAGTTCTAACACAGGACTTCTTCTTCATAAAGGAAGCAAGCATCTCAGACCACTTTTCCACATCAGACAGGACATGAGCATTAGCCCTAGCATCCTTCCTCTTTCTGGAAGGGGCCCCATCTTCCGACTTAATGCGCGCCTCTCAGTACAATGTGGGGATACATGCCAATTGTCCCACAGCCCACCGTGGATGAAGTTGGAAACTCTTATTACATCAATCACCTTCCTTTGAGGCAAGTCCCGAAATTCCTCCATGGGGGTTCGCTCCTCCAAAGTAAGAGGAGTAGTGGGGAACCTCTCTGCAGAAGAACATGAGCAACGGTTAGTCAATCTATCGTCAAACACATCAAAGTTGCAAGAAAAGAGTCGAACTTATGAAATGGTCTGAACTGTCGTTCGAGCAGACAACCCTTGCATCGGAAATACTTCAAATCTGCAGGGTCAAGAAACAAAACTTCTGCCAGAACTTGAAGTCATCGGGCAGTCTACCGAAGCACTTCGGCATCCTCAACTTACATACAGCACTGCTCTGCAGCCGAGGAACGGTGAGCAACCGAATCACCCGCGGTGTCATGCTAACGCCGACCTCCTTAGCATGGAGCAGAATCATGAGGATAACCCTGTATCCATTGGGTCCCAACTGAGCCGGTGGAATCCCTAGCAGATTCAAGAACTCCCAGATCACGTCCAAAACCGACAAACACACTCCAGTTTGAAGCATCCCCTGGTGTAAACAGATAAGACCATCTGGATGAGACATTGAGGTCTGGTCACCTGTTAGAAGGAACAACGACAAATCCTCCGGGACTCCAAACCTAGTACGAATCTCAGCAAGGCTAGGTTCAGACAGCAACTTGTCTTCAAAAAACTCTAGGCCCTTGGCCAAAACAACATCATCAAGAAGATCTTCTCGGGCCATGAGGAAGACGAACAAACTCTTCTAATCAAAACGATATCTTCGAAAGCAAGAAAAGTAGAAGAGTCAGACGTGCACTACGGATGACCTATTTAGGCGATGGGTTTTCGCATCTTTTTCGTTGAACCAACGCACGTTACTTTAATGTAGTGCGCGGCGCAAGCAACGATTCAGATTCAATCATCATGAGCGGCACATCCCTTCCAGATATGACTTAGCGAACCGATGTGATGATTCAATAACTCGAGGGGAGTAGCTGATGAGACATAAAAACGGTCACACCCCTGATTCGTGCACGTGTCATGATGATTTCGAGGAACTACGGGTTCAAGCGACAGCCCAATACGGATCCAGCCCAAGTGGTTCTCAGCCCGCTCAACTTCAGCCCACCAGACAGGCCCAGACTCTCACAACATGCTAGGCCCACACGTCTCACAGCTATCCTCTATACCCATAAGCCCTTTTCAGGCAAGTATCTCGAGGATCTGCTTCGGATGGGCAACCACAGCTGCTCTTTGCTTTCAACTAAGAAGCAAACACAAGAGTGTCTTCCACAAAGGGAAACTCCCTTCCACGAAATGCACTCGGATTGGGAACTATCTCTTGCGCATCTAGGAGCACGGAGCTAACAGGGAACTTCTCTCCTACAACACGACTCCTAATTAGAAAAGGATTTCCAGGAAGATCTCCTCCCTAATCTACACCTACGATGGCTTGGTTAAACCAGGACTCCTTGCACTATAAATAAGACATGAGATTGGTAAGTTAAAGTACGCTACAAATTCCCTGTTACAGCATTACACCTTCCTCAAATTTTTGTCTGACTTTAGCATCGGAGTGTCATCGGCCACCCCACGGTGGTCTGTGGCTCACGTGTACTACTTGTGCAAGTCAAACAGGTCGGCATGACTAGATCAGAGCAAGGAGCAAAAAACGACTACATCAATTTTTTATTTCTTTCTGTACATTCATTTAAATCTCATGGAATGTACAAGTATACCTCATCAATTACGATGTAAAATAACTAGTTAAAGCCAAAACCCCATCTAGCAATTTCGCACCCCTTCAAAATAGTGGTTTATAAAACCTTCACAAGCATGAAAATTGATTAAGTTAGTTGGATCAAAACACCAATAAACATTGTGATAACTATCTCATCCCAATCTTTAGCACACAGACACAAACCCAAAAGCTTATTTATTTATTTAAAACACTTGCAACAAATGAGAATCCATTTTCAGATGGTTGTTTATCATTTCCTCACAAACCAAACAATACCAAAATTCAAATTCAATTTCAGTCAGCCCCATTTCTTTAATTTCTCCTAAACAATTTTCACATGTCAGAATCCAACCCTTCAATTTTAAGAACCCATGAAGAGAAACTTAAGAAAACCACTAATAAGCCGAATTACTTTTACTGAAATTTATAAATTTTGATCGTACTCATTTCAGCTTAACTACCTAAACAGGAAAAAAAAAAAAAAAAAAAAAGCTCCTCCAATAAATACCCAATTTTTCGTTCATACCAACTCTCAAATTCAATTTTATCTACTTTGATTCGAGAATAAATATATTTCAGTAGTTCCCAATATATGATTATAAAGAACACAATAATTATAAAAAAATAAAATAATAATCTCCTAATAATCAATAATCCACACATTTATAACATTTAAGTTTTAAGTAGTAAATCATGAACCTAATTTATTTGTTTGCTTTCCAAGGAGTACAAAATTATCTACACCATGGGTCATCATTTTCATCAATCACTACTAATGGAATAACAATCATTTAATAGTAACAACTATGACAATAATATAACATTGGGTCATCATCATTATTCATTCATTGCGAATAGAATAACTTAGATCTTTAATAATAAGACTAGTAACCACTACACCATAAATGACAATTTTGTAACACATTAGCTTTGTTTCTAAAAAAAATTTGTAACACCACAAAAGTCTTGCAAATCATGGCATTAAAAATATTAGTAACACCTCAACGTGTTACAACCTTCATATTTTGTAACAGTTGTCCAAGATTACTAATGGCAGTGTAGCATGTTACAATATTAAAATATTAGCAACATCTCAACGTGTTACAAATGTTTTTTTTTAAATCAATATGTAAAATTTTATTTATTTTTAATTAAATAAATAAAATCATATTAAAACGAAGTCTTCAATTAATATACCAGTATCATAAACCTAGTATAGATGGGTTTCTATGCAGGTTTTACCCCATGTCATCGACTCATTGTCTCATTCAGGCAGCATCGAGAGTGTCACCCACCAGTCAAAATTAGACTACAAAAACACCTCAACCATTGCATATTTTCATGTAAATTACAAGATTAAAAAAGTGACAAAATGACCTAGTGAAACCATTCAAGTATGAGATGTAAGGTGTCTTCTGACAATTACCTGAGCTTCAAATGTTTATTACATCATACAAAGTAACCAACACAAGTAGCATAAATTAAGCAAGTACTTGTAGCGATAAACCAAGGTTTCTTAAATACAAAAGGAATTACAAGTTACAAGTTAGTGAAGTGCAATACTGATCTAGTATGTTATTTCGCCCGTATTTTTCCTATTCAGACAAGAGAGAATGTAGACATAACAAGATCACTTTATTCTTCCGTCTCGGTGCCTTCTGCTTTGATATGCAAGTGTTTCTCCCGCTTTTGGAAATCTGTCAATCCCTTTCCTCTGCCAGTTGCACCGACCTTGCCCATTGGATCATCTGGGGACTTGAAAATGCTCTCCTTCTTACGCCCTGAGAATAACCCTACCTGAGGAAGATAAAACGAAACTTAAAGACATTTCACATCAGTAATTATCCAATAGTAGGACATTTCATGATGAACAATACAATCTGCCAACCAATTAACCTGTGATGACCAGACAAGTCAGACAAGAACCTCCTCACTGGCCCAATCCCACTTTCATTCAAAAATCTTCATGTTGTGCAATACTTTGATCTTGGCTACAATCTGTTATCGGGGTTTGTCCCAGACTTTATAGGCCAATTTCATAATCTCACCTTTTTTTACCTCTCCAACAACCAACTTTTAGGGGAGATACACATTTCTCTATGTAACCTGCCTAATCTTTTGGACATCTCTTTGAGCCATAACAGATTAACAGGAAGAATCCCAAATCAAATTGGGAACCTCAAATCACTCAGTAGCCTTTATTTGAGTAACAACCATCTTACAGGTACAATTCCAGAAGAGAGTACTTCACCACATCCATTTTTCCTTGTACTAGAGCAAATATTGCTATTATCAGCTCTGTTGCATTACCATATGTAGAGTTCAAAAGCCCTCCAACGGCAAATCCATTGTAAATCAAAATTTTCATAAATTGTTTGTCAAAATACATTTGAATCATTTCAAAAATAAAAGTAATACAAAAATTGGGAATAAATACCTGTTGGATCAGTGAAGTATGTTGTCTGTCTATGATTTATCATACATAAGAAATTAGTAATAAATCCAAAAAAAAAAAACGAATTCAATTATAATGGATACTTACTCAGTTAAAAAATTGTCTCTTTCACCAGAGGGGTAAGTCCAAGCAAACTCAAAGCAAGTATCCAGGGTTGTTGGAGAGAGGTTAGTTGATTTGACAGCGACAGGTTGTAGCCGCCAGCCGCCATCCACCAGCCCTCCCGTCCTTCCATTTCAGCGGTTGTTCGGGCTTCCCCAACCTCCGCCGCCAAGAACTTTCACGACCCCACCACGCACAGGCCGCGTGCCCCGAAGGCGTTGACTCACGGGAGACAGCGACAGGTTGTAGCCGCCAGCCGTTAAGGTACGGCCTAGCCATTACGGTGCGACCTAGCCGCCGCCGCTACGATTCAGCCCCTGTTTCGCCCAGCCGTTTTTGACGTGGATCCAGGACTGACATCTGGATGTGATGGCCATGGCCCCAGCCACCACCCCTCCTCCCATGGGACCTGGTCATGGGGAAACTGTGCCGCCCTCTAAGCCCTCTTTCGCCCAGATTTTGGGAAAATTTTTGGTTGATGACACTGACTACGGTCGAAGGAACCCGTTTCCGCAAAGAGGGGGCACCAACAATCGGAATCACGGCCACGGATGAAGTACGTGGAGAAGCTTTCATGGAAAACACGTGATTGTACTAAAATTCTCCAGTTACCGACCAACTTTGGCAGATATTCGAGATTCGATTCACAAAACTTGGGGCATTTTAGGAGATTTTTCGCTCGGTTTACTCAATCAACGACACGTGTTAGTCCGACTTCAATCTGAGGTGGAAGCAAAGAAAGTTCTGTCGAGAGACTCCTTTTTGATTCGTGGAGTTCGGTTCAAAGCCTTTCGATGGCATGATGGTTTCAGTTTGAAGGAGGACCCAATCTCGGTGCCGTTATGGGTAGAGTTGCCTAACTTACCTCTGCATTTATTTCATCCCCCTATTTTAAAAGCAATTGTGAATTCTTTTGGTGGTTTTTTGCGGATGGATGATCATACTCGTTGCCTGTCATGCCCGGGCTTTGCCCGTGTTTGCGTGGAGATGACTTTGGCGGAGAAATTACCAAATAGAGTTTGGATTGACAGGGCCAACAACAGGGATTTCTGGCAGAAGATAGAATATCCAGGTTTCAAATACTGCGACCTTTGTTCTTTGATAGGTCATCAAGAGGAGTTTTGTAGGAAAAAGCTTGGCTTTAAGGGCGGTGGGGGATGTCCTGATTCTGGTAAAGCGGAGAAGGCGGTCAAGCCGCAGGTTGAAACCAAAACTATAAAGCAACAATATGTACCCATTCTCAACAAAGCTAAAATTCAAAATCCAGCGGTTGGCCCGAGTGGAGCAAAGAACAGCCAGGGGGAAGAGATGGATGAGGACTTTGGGGAGAAGAGGCCGATGGCCAGGGATCCGGTAAAGGTGGTGTTGTCAAACAAATTTGAGTCGCTCACTGCAACCATTGATGCAGATGAGAGTGAGAACATGGTTCATGTTAGTGCTGAGCAGGTTACAGAAACTACGGAAGAATGCCTCCTAAAGGCGGGCTATACAACTTCGGAGATCGCAAATGCTATTGGAATTCAAGAACAGCCGACACAGTCAACAGATGCCATAAGCTCAGGGGCCAAGAGTGGTCTTTCCGACGACATGCCAAATGACAATATTCGCCCGAAAAATCACATTGTGGCAAGGTCGCACGATGACATTGGGGACGCTCAATTGGGGCATCTTGGATCAGAGACACGAGCTGCATTAGCAGGGGAATTAGGAATGGCTTCGCCCCAGCCAGCTCATGGCCCCAAACAGACTGCGCTCACCACCAGTCCAAGCCCTGCGTTAGATCACGGTCTCAGCCAGACCACGGCGCTGGGCACTCCTCGGGTCCAGCCTGATCACGGCCCCAGCCCGTCCATGACTCGAGCAGGACAACAGTCAGACCTCTGCCCACGTCTGAGCAGGGCCTGCCCACGGCCCCCCAGTCCACGGCCCCAGGCCACGGCCAGTCCACGGCCCCAACCCAGGGGACGTGCTACCTCAGGCAGCACGTGACTTGCTCGCCGTTGGTGATTCTTTAGTAATGCAAACAAAATCGAGTGGAATGCAGGAAGTAGAGGATGCCACGGCGAAGTCGGCAGTGATGGAACGTTTGACAGAGGTTATGGCCAAGCGCGCTCAATCCGCGGTAACTGGTAATTTTTCAGTGCCCGCGGCAGCAAGGAACGACGAGGACGAGATGTATGAGGTCGTCATCCAGCTGTTTGAGGAGAACCGTGTTTTGCGACTAAAGAAACAATCTATGACCACTAATACACTTGATAGCGCCACAGATGATAGTGACGAGGTTGCGTCGGAATCGGAGTTGGGGCCGGAAGCACATGCTATTAATGATATAAACTTGGGGGCGCACTCCGATAAGGATCTACAAAACAAAGTCAAACCGGTGGTCCTTCCGGGCAAGCGTCGTAAGACAAAGAGGGGTAAATCTTCCTCCCGCGCTTAAGATAATGGAAAATTTTATGTTTTGGAATGCTTGTGGGGTTGGTAATAAGGCCACGGGGAGGAGGTTAAAAAATATGGTTGTGGATCATAGAGTCAGAATTCTTATGATTGCGGAGCCTATGATTGATACTAGTAGATCTGTGGTGATTGGCAACAAGCACCACCTTGGTGGCTTTGTCTCGAACAACACGTTTGGCGGCAAGTTTTGGGTTTTTTGGGATACTTCCCTGGCCCTCTCGGTGGTGGATATGTCGGACCAGATCATTTATGTTTTTTGGTTTTCGGCTGCGGCCCAATTTGTTTTGGTTATATCACGGGTAAAGTCGTCATGTACCCCCGTATTGATTGTAAATCATTTTTTGACAAGTAATAACGGTCTGGCATTCCAACGGTGCCCCTCCACTCTGGAGGTTTAAATAAAAAAAAAATAAAAAAAATAAAAAAAGTATCCAGGGTTGTTTGGAAACAATAACAAATGTACCCAATGTGACTAAAAAAAAGAAAAATACCTCAAACTAGAAACACTACATTATGAAATATGAAAAACAAAAACAATGATAATAAATCACTCACTCTTCCAAAATTGTAACTTTGAGCGATGATTGCAAGAGGGATGGCAGGGAAAAGAACAGCAAGCTTTGTGCCAAAGATTGACTTCTTGGAAATTTGTAAGAACTTGGTGCAGGAGTCCAATCTTGACGTTTGAAATAAGTGTGATAGTATATTAACAGACCTAATACAAGAAAAATTACAAAAGCTCACTATGATAGAATCGGACAAACAGAACACCAAATTTAATAGAGCCTATAGAGATGGAGAGGCCCATTGGGATTTTTTTTTTTTTTTTTTTCCAACAATTTCCAGGAAGCTTCATAGCCTTGGTTGCCATCTCTGTGTGGAATGTATTAGGATGTATATGCGGACAAGGAGAATGAGATATATATGGCAATAATTTTACAAAAATAAATGCCTATTTTTACATATTATATACGATTTACTCTGTATTAGTGCCATCGGCACGGGTATTACACTAATATTTTAACAAAACAGGTTGTCAGATTAAACTCTGACTTAAGTGTGGGGGTGTATTACCAATAAGGTCAATTATAACATACGATGTCTGCCTGGTTTCAGTGGCTACATAAAAATAAGACATATTCCTGCTCTGGTTTCTCAAGATCAGAAGACAAATTGAAAAGTCTTCTGCAACCAAATTAAAAGAATGATTTCAAAATGGCAAAGTTGAAAAGTATCTTAATCTAAATCAAGTAAGGAAGATGCTTATTACCAAAACTCCAAGGGCATCTGAAGCAGACATGTCCAAGGATCAGGAGGAGACATGCAAATTTCCACACGTAATCTTCCTTGAAGATGAGGCGGTGGAACCAACGCTTAGTTAATCCCCGAGCTTCTTCCACCTAAATACTTTGCGATCTGATCTCTATCCAGCCTCTTCATAACTAAGACACGACAAACAACAGTAAGTAATCAAAATGACACAGAAATCTCGAATAGGAATTTACCAATACAAGTGAAGAATTAGGCCAGATTTGCAATCAACCAATCAATTATGAAGAAAATTCTGAGTTTTAAGTGCAGATCGACAATCGAACGACTGAAACTCATTGAAATCAGGCAAGCAGAAAACCAGATGAAAACTCAATTGATAGTAGAGCTTTTACCAGAAAACACTATTTGGTGAAGCATTAGAGTTGAAAATGAAGGTTTCAAGTCAATTTAAGTTTTCCAGAATCACAGATCAATCAAATCAAACAGACTGTATTTCGTGAAACTTCAGCTTCAGATCACTCGATCCAACTACTGTATTCGCAACTACCCAAGTTTAAATTGAGTGAGATTCAGGAATTTTGAACTGATAAGATCGAAATCATCACTAAACCTGAATTCGAAACTAAGAGAAATGTTAGGATGAAGTATTTACTTGAAATTAAAATGTCTATTTTAGGGAATATTAGCTTATTTTAAATTAGGAGTTATTGTTTTATTGGAATTAGGTTTGAATTCAATTAGGACGTATTATTTTTGCTTTCAGTTATAAATACATATGATATAACAAAGTTTAGGCAAGCAATACAAATTTTTATTTTAATTTATTGGTGGTTGATCCCCAATCAAAGGATCTAGGTGGTTTGATCTTCAATCAAAAGGTCAAGGTCTCTATTAAGAAACTTGAAATTGAAAAAAAAATTGATTTGCAGATCTGATTGCATTTGAATCAAGGATCGGTGAATAAGTACAGATTCTCAATTCCTCTTCTACAAATGAAAGCGTCCAAGTGTTCTTTTGCTCAATCATCTATTGGGGATCTTGGGCATACTATTTCAGGGTTTGGTATTGCAGTTGACGATGATAAAATTACGAGTGTTGTCTCCTGGCCGTGTCCTTCTTCTTTGACGGATCTTCGTGGGTTTCTTGGACTCACCGGGTACTACCGTAAATTTGTTTGCGATTATGGTAAGATTAGTGCTCCTTTGACCCAGTTATTAAATAAAGATTCTTTTATCTGGAATGATGATGCCTCCAAGTCTTTTTCTGCTCTTAAAACGACCTTAACTTCTACTCCCGTACTGGCTCTTTCTAATTTCAATGCTGAATTTTATATTGAATGTGACGCGTCTCATGGTGGCATTGGTGCGATACTTATGCAAAGAGGTCGTCCCCTTGCGTATTTCAATAAAGGTCTTTCTGGACGCAATTTGAACATGTCCATCTATGATAAGGAAATGTTAGCTATGATTGCTGCAGTACAGAAATGGCGGCCTTATCTCTTGGGTCGACACTTCAAAATCTATACAGATCATCGTAGTCTCAAATATTTTATGGACCAACGACATTCCTCTCTTGAACAACAAAAGTGACTCTCTAAATTACTTCGATATGACTATGAAATCATTTATCGTTTTGGTTCCGTCAATCAAGCTGCAGATGCACTTTCTCGCTTGCCTTCCAACAGTTCTTTGTTGGCTCTATCTTTCCCGGCATTTTTCAGTGCTGATGAAATTAGCCAGGAGTGTCATCTCGATCCTTCCATGCGTACTATTATTGATAGTTGTCAACAATCATCTCCTCGACCACATTATTCATATGAGCATGGTATTTTTCTCTATAAAGGTCGACTTGTGGTAGTTCCATCATCATCTTGGTGTTCTAAACTTTTACATGAGTTCCATCCTCGCCTACTGGGGGCCATTCCGATTTTCTCGGCACATATAAACGTCTTCAACATAATTTTTATTGGCCTGGTATGAAAGCTGCTGTAAAGTTGTTTATTTCTCATTGTGATATCTGCCAACGGAATAAAAGTGAAGTTCTTTCTCCTCCTGGGTTGCTTAATCCCTTACCAATACCCGACGATATTTGGTTAGATATTTCTATGGATTTTATTGATTGATTACCAATGTCCAATCGCAAATCTACGATTTTGGTCGTTGTTGATTGTCTATCCAAGTATGTCCACGTCAGTTCTTTGGCTCATCCTTACACCGCGGCCTCAGTTGCCGAAGTCTTTGTGCGGGATATTACTCGCCTCCATGGTATCACTACAAGAAAAATTGTGATCAATAGCGTTTAAAAACCGCTATGGTAGGATACCATAGCGGTTTAGTAACCGCTATGACAGCCGGCGCTATAATAGACCCAGGGGATATTATAGCGGTTTTAAAACGCTATGGTAAGTTTGGCTTTTATAGCGTTTCAAAACCGCTATGGTAGCCTCTTCCATAGCGTTTTAAAAACGCTATAGTAGACTCTAAAACCGCTATGGTAGACTTTACCATATGGTAAGTATACATAGCAAATTTTTTTTTTTTTTTTTTTTTTAACTATCAAATGACTTTTTATTACATCTTATCATGTATGCATTAGCCTGAGAACTCGAAATTCATTGTGACAAAGACAAGAAACACCATGTTGATGATCAAGCAAAAGAAAATAAAATGTATTATTTTCACTTCCTTTTGCTAAAAGAAATGTTGAATGATCTAAACATTTTTGTGATGATGAATGTACATAATGTTTCAAGGGAAAAAAGGGAACGAAAGCAACGACATAACTTTTGTGATGATGAATGTACATAATGTACAAACTCTTATTAATCTACACCTGCAACAACAACAACGACAGCAGAAACAGAAACAGCAACATCAACAGCAACAGCAACAGCAACAGGGGCTATCGACAGCAACAACAGCAACGATAGCAACGACAGCAACAGCAACAGCAGCAGCAGATAGCAGCAGCTAGCAGCAGGTAGCATTTGTAGCTCACTTCTTCGACTAAATGTAGCCTGAATGGCATCATCCTTCCACAACTCCTCCACTAAAGGGGCATACTCACGAGTAGCAGCTGGGAAAATGGCTTCCAAATTACCAGACACCATAATTTTGAGAAGCCAATCAGAGAATGCTTTCAACTTTGGGCTGATGGAATAGATAGTTTTGTCATCCCTCTCACCTGAAGTCTCTGTAATTAACCACATTTTGCATTCAGATTTTATTCTTACCATCATATAAGCAATGTATCAACATCACTAGACTCTTGCTAGACATTGGACTCTGAACATGTTTGCAATGCCAATATGTAAATTTTAGTTCAAAAGCAAATAGTCACTGCGTTCTTATTTGTGTTCTTGCTTAGTATCTCTAAAAACAATGAATGTTTTATAGGTGCCTTACTTCAAAACCTAGTTTGAACATAATTGGTTTCTATTTTTTTTTCTATTAATAATCATTACTGTTTTGCTTCCTTGAAGATTTACACTACAGGAACTTAAACCTTTTCGTTATTTTTTCTTTATTTTTTTAAATCCGTGACAGCATAATGCTTAAAAAGTATTTACATGGCCTGCTTCATTATTCTGATTCTTCAATCTTTGCAACCATCATAAATAAAGAATAAGTTATCATTGCATACGACTAAAGTTTCTCAATGTCTAATAGCTATTAAAGAACCATACCTGTAGTAGCACCTGTTTGATCAAGCAATCGTTCTTTGCCCATTTCAGTCAAACTTTCATCCTCAAACCTTTCACGGCCCTCGAGCAGTATACCAAGATAACGGTATACATTAGTTTGGATAACCAACTTGATACCTTGGCGCTCGTTTTCCAAGAAAGGATCGATTTTATACAAGATCTTTGTCTGAAATAAACATTTAAATGAATCAATCCTAAAGTAAAACACAATTATGAATTATTAATTGGTTAAGAACATCCGTGGAGTTGAACTTTGGTCCAGCAAACCGACAGTGCAAGGAACAAAACATAATAATGACCAAACAATAGAAATATTGTCAACCTTTTCAGTAGCATTTCAAAGAGATAACAGCATATATCGCCTTCCATTGGAAGTCAACATAAAACAAGTGAAGGTAGTTTTCTCCAATTAGGTAATACCTGTTTAAAAATTGTGCTAGTCCCAGATCCCTTGAATCCAACCAAAAGAAGCTTCTGAAGTGCTCTTTTGTCAATGTACTCGGGGAGAGCTTTACCAACTAGATCATTCACTTCTTCCCCAGTAGAATTTGCTCCCTTGGAAGGAACAGGCAACGACAGAATAGCACAAGCCAGCTTTGTCCCAGCCTGAAGAAAATCCGTCATTAAGTAAATCTGCTAACAAGAAAATCAACAAAGAAAAGAAGTAACACATCTTTATGCATAACACACCTTGCTCCATAAATTCCCTTTTATGCTCTTCTGTCCCTCTTCCTGGTATGACCCATCCTCATCCAGCCAGAAGTGGGGGTTTCCAGCACATTGGACTCCTGCCAACTGCAAGATCAAAAGAATAGTTTTTCTTTATATAATTTTTCAATAAAACCATAAACAAACACTAATTGTGTCTCGAAAACAAACCTGAAGCATTGGTGTTTCTTTGCTGTTTGTGATCTGAAGATTGTTACAGTAACATTTGCTCCAAAGCCAGGCAGTACCAGAAGCTTCTCTTGCAACGTCGACAACCTCAAACTTCTGTTTGTCAAACACGAGTTTGTTCCTAGCCTGCCAAATATGTGAGATAACAGCTGCAGCACGAGATAATACAGAGCCATTTGGCATCTCCCCTGACCTGTCCATACCTAAAATCATTTCTAAAGATTCCCTTTCATTGGGAGTATTGCTAGCATCCCATCGAATTGGAATAGCAGAAAGTGACCAAACTTGAACTACAGGTGTGCACTTAAAGAAGAGATGGTCAATTGTCTCAACTTCGGTGCTGCAAAGTGGGCATGTGACGTCAACTGCCATGGTATGACGGTTAAGGTTCCCACCCACTGGGATGATTCCGTTATAAATTTCGCAAAGGAGCATTTTAACTCTATTCGGAACATTAAGTTTCCAAATGGAGTGGAGAAGGGTGGAATTGTTGATGGAAAAAGATGGTCTCTTTGAGTTTAAGGTGCTGGAATAACAAGTTCCATAGGATGATTCGGAACCAACTAGATCATACACTTCTTCTCGAGAAAATTGTGCTGCCTTGGAAGGAGTAGGCAATGACAAAATAGTACAGACCAGCTTTATCCCAGCCTGAAAAAATCTCTCGTTAGATAGCAAGAAAATGAATCAGAAAAAATCGCACATCTTCATTTTAAGCTCACCTTGTTCCATATATTCCCTTTTATGTTATTCTGTCCCTCTTCCTCGTACACACCATCCTCGTACACCCATAAGCGAGTGTCTGCACCACATTGGACTCCTGCCAACTGCGTGATCAAGAGAATATTGTCTTTAATTGTTTTTCAAACCTTGAATGAGACTAATTCTGTCTCATACACAAACCTGTAGCATCCTTAGCTCCACTTTTGTAATCTCCCTGCAATTTATAAAGACCTTTGTGTTACCATTGCTGGCGTCTGGCATGAGAGGACCTCCGACATTCAGACAAGAACTAATGATATTGCAAGGTCTTTGGCCTTCCTGTTAAAATTTCATTACAATAAGCTACATATCCATATCAAACCAAACTATAAAAGCATTGTAAAACTAAAGTATGTTAATTGTGTGTATATTCACCTTTCCCCAAAGACCTGAATATTGATCATACCAGTAGTGTCCTGGTTTTAGCTTTGTCGGCGGCTTCGGGCAGCTTTGCAATACATCCAGTTCCAATTGACAAAGCTGTTTCCCGTTCACATAAACATGCTCAGGATGTAATTGATTTGCTTTGCATGATTTCTCAGTTTTCATTACCTGTCGAACTTCCAACGGGGACAGCAGCTGTTTCAGCATTCGAGAACTTTTACCCAAGCTATCTCTCTTTGACTCGTCAATCAGAAATCCAATGCAAGTAACACATTTCCTTCCTTCCGGCATTGAAACCATCGCTCTAAGAACACAATTAATGCAATATTTTGCATTACAAACAATACAAACCTCCTTTTCAGTGAACCTATTTCCTTTATTGCATCGATAACATGATCCTTTCTTTACTTTTGCCACAGAATCAACAGCATTAAATCTTTCATCCCTTAAATTAACATCGAGGAATGTTTCTTGAGATGCATTACCACAATCGTCAGCCTTGAACGAAGATTGGCAGCTCAAAACTGACTCATTTGATCCCCAATCCTGTATATTCCTATCTAAATTATCCTTGTTAGCCCAAAACATCTGATCTTCCAACTTCACCTGACCCATTTCTATAGTCTGTCTGAACTACTTTTTCTACTTAACATCTACCACTGAAAGCTCCATCACTAAAGAGTCATCTAGATCTTAGTAGAAATTAAACATGTTTTGTGTTCTCAAGTCTCAAAGTGAACAAATAAATAGACACAGAGAAAGTTTGCATTGTCTTACAAGTGGAGATAGAGCTAGAGAGAAAGAGAGGTGATGTGGTGATGAAGGTGTTAGGAAACTGGGAGGGAAGTTTCTAAAAAAAAATTCAACTCCCGCGTTTGGAATAATGAGAAAAAGAAAGACCCACAAAAAGACTTAGGATGCGAAGAGTTTAGTTGGAATCTGTTGCTTTTAGAAAATGAAACTCTGCAGGCGGAGCCAGGATTTTCAACAACCGCCCGGGGGGAGTATTTTTTATATATCATATATACCCTATGCACCCCTGGTTCATCTTCTAAACAGAATACACGCCCATGGCACTGCGCTATACGCTCAGCCTCCTCTGTGACCAATATTAACAGTGTGTGGAGATCAGCTGAAGTACTTGGGAGTAAACTAGTGCATCTTTGATGTCAATTAAAAGCTAGAGGAACTTACGAGGCAAATTAGGCTTGAAATCAATGGTAAGCTGAACAGGTACTAAACTTTCGTCATCAGAAGTAGTAGCCAAAACAGCACGAGAATCACCAACATTTGCTATGATAATGAGCTCGCCCTATGACAACACAGGTTTCGTACTAGTTATACATAATGCTCAACAAATGATCATTCATAAACTAATTATAATCAGAACTTACACGAATTTACAATATACATGAATTTATAATGTAGAACTTACGGTAAACCGATCATACCCAAAAACACAAGCTATAGCTTCTTGTATATGATGTGATAGCGGCATGTCCACCATTACGTAAAATCAATAGAGGGGCAGCAGTTCAACCTCTTGCATGGTCCACAAAGGTTGCCAGTCAAGAGTTCCAAATGTTACAATGAATACATATTTCAGGACCATATGACTTTAACAAGTTCAAGTGAATGGGCAAACTGGATAGTTGCATGAGTGGTTAAAAAAAAGTTCAAAAAAAGTACAGAACTCATGCAAAAAAAGGACCTGTTCAAAAAAAGGACCTATAACTTCAAGAAGGCTTTCTAGCATCTAATATCAGGCAAATCACAATAATCAAAACACCAACTTACTCATGAAAGAATCTCAAGGACATTGGTAGTTATGTAAACAAATAAACCTTCAATCAGGACTTCAACAAAAAAAAAAAACCTTCAATCAGACAACTCACAACATTCTAAACCATCATAAAGTCGTAATATATTATGCGATGCTGCAATTTTTATTGGATCAATCAAATAGCTGCCTCTGATCCATTGATTGGATGAATCAAATAATTAACTTCTAATTTATTGATCAAAATAAGCTATAAAACACATTAACAAATAGAAAAAAAGTCTTAAAGCTGTGATTGTGAGCTATGGACTTGTGCTATTGTTAATCACTTGTGTTGCAGTGACAAAAGGCAAAATTCAACCCATTTTCAATTACAAAATATACTTATTGCAATTTTCATGTTATATCTTACCTTCTGCCAACTGGAGATCTGAGCATTAGGTGATCTGTTGGTGGTTCTGTGGCCAATGCCAGCGCTCCAAGAGTATCCATGATGAGATTGACCCAAAGAAGCTGCAGAAAGAAACAGTTCAGACGAAAATCAAACAAAGAGAAATTATGGTACATAAGTACAATGACAAACTAATTCAATCTCATTATAGCATAACATGTAAACATAGCATGAAAATGTCATTTCTTCAAAGTACATAGATTTTTTTTCAAGTCATTTTTCCAATCACTTTCTTCTTCATCCTTTTTCATCTTACAAAATAAACATAAATATATATCAAAACTCTTGCAAGTATAATTTCTTAATGAGTGTGGTTGAAATTAATCCTTTATAATAACCTCAAATAAGGTCATACATACTACCTACACAACAACCAATGATCTAATTCTCACACAATCTAGTGTATAGTACCTTTCATGAAATAAAGCAACAATTCAGATGTTACCCTGTAAACACATAAGTTTACGATCAATGTGTTAGTATTCTCTTTCAGGGATAAGTAAGATCTTAACAATCAAGGTGTTAGTATTCTCTTTCACTTGCCTAGCTTCTACCTTGTAAACACAAGTTTCAAAGAATGTTATTTTTCTCTCAACTTAGCAGCGCACAATTTGTACATTGCAAAACTCGAACAATTTATTGTTCGAATTCAAAATGAGTTGGGTTTAAACCATAAGAAATAATCCTTCCAGATCAAAATATGGTTTATAAATTGACAAACATAAACTAAAAAAGTAAAGACTACATCACCCCACCCCCCAAAAAAATGCACACAGACCACCTCCACCATCAAAATCTAAGAATCAAGTAAACTCAACAACATTACAAGCAATCTTACAAGTACTTGTTAAATATGATAACAGGGTCACAAGTAATGTGAAAGTAACATTGACACGCTGAGTAGTAATTGAAAACTTGTGGAAAAGAAACAAGTACACAGATACGCACTCACGTCTCGATACACTTTCACTTGAGTGTCTAACATAATGAACCAAAAGACCAATTGAAATTGTTAGGCATCTTTTTGCCTTAGTACAATTGTTTCTAATTATTACGGATATCTCCAAAAGTGTGATATGCAGCTAGTTTTTTTTAGTATGTTTAACCTTGTTTCGAATATAAAATGCTTCTTCTAACCAACACTTAGCCAATGATTTGTTAAGTCATAGTGAACAAATCCCTGTACACACATAACAAACCTGGATAATATAGCTTAACCATGCCCAAATCTCTTCATGCAGGTTCAAATCCACATCATCATTACATCATCGACATCTAAAATTCCCTAAATGCATGCACAAATACACACCCAAATCAACAACAAACCTCCACATTTGCGAACTTATCACAAAATAAAGAACAATCATGACCATAACAAAAAGCCTAGAAATCGCACAGTACAGAACACAACATATGAAGTGTTAGGGGTTTTCACCTTGGTCGGAGAAATCGTACTCGCTGTCATCATCGGCTTCTTGCGTAGCGACGTCTTTTGATATCTTCTTTTCTATTCTCAGCTCGCCCAAGCCTACACACAGGGAAATACTCATCTAAAATTCAGCAGAGATAGAGCGAAAGATAAAGGCAAGCAGATAGAGGGAGTAGAGAAGCGAGCAGATAGATTCACCTCTTTCAAATGTTGCAATTGACTCCTCAAATCTTCTTGATCGAATTAGGGTTTGAAGAAACTTGGATTGGTCCCAAGAGATCAAAGAATGGACAACGAACTCAACTCTCACCCTCACACTCACATCCCCAAATGGTTTTTCAAGAAGACAACTTGAACTTACAGGGAGGAGGAGAATTGCAGAAGGAGAAATGCCAAGGATGTTGGTGCAGAAAATTGCAGCAGAGGGAGAGATGAGAAGAATGTTGGTGCAGAGAAAGGTGAGTTGTGTTTTTTAGGTTTGTATGTTTGAAGGAAATGAGAATCGCGATGTCAATATTTGGGTGAGCGCCTTCAACGTTTTAAAATCCCGCCCAATTTTTATAGCGTGTTATGATTTCAATAGTAACTAAAAGTTGGCTTTTATAGCAAAGATGTAAAAAATGCTATTATCAAATGCTATAAAAAAGGAGTTTTGTTGTAGTGTATGCCTCATTCTATTGTGAGCGATCGTGATCCGATTTTCTTAAGTAACTTTTGGGAGGCCTTTTTTGAGATGCAAGATACTCAATTTTGTCGTAGTTCAACCTATCATCCCCAAACTGATGGTCAGACTGAAGTTACCAATCGTACCTTAGAGTGTTATCTTCGATGTTTTGTTAGTCATCATCTGATGCGGGTTTAACTAACCTAAATTAATAGGCTAATTTGACCCACTTGTGATAATCGCAAGTGCACAGTGTCTAACTGGTAGACAACGACAAGTACGGGTCGATCCCACGAGGAAAGTGGATGCAATTGAATTTAATAATTTAATTAAACTAATTTAAAGGAAAATGGGGTTACAATATTTTTAAAACTAAACTAAAAATAAATTAAAAATAAGAAAAAAAATAAAGATGGATTTTGTGGGCTTGGTCTCACCAATGAGTTAGCAAAAATATTTTAAATCTAAATTACTGAAAATTTAAACGAGAAGCTTTAGGGATGAGAATCCCTTGCTTACACCAAATATGTGATCGTTAAAATCCAATTCAAATTATATCATGTTTCTATCAAACATTAACAAATTATTTCAAGCAAATACGCTCTTACCAAGTATTAAGTGTCTTTTTAAGGCACACTTAATCAAAGTTTAAGCTTAATATTTTTAGCACATGCTTTGAATATTGATAAAGGGTAATTCTAACTACCAAACATATCAAGTTTAATTTCTCGAACATGAAAGGTGAAAGCAATTTATCAAAAATTCAGAAATAAATTGTAATTAACAATTAAGCAGGTGGTCCGAACACAGATCCAGAGAAAACGTCCAAAACGCTCTGTGGTGGTACTCAATAGATCCGAGGGTGTGAATAGCCAAAAACAGTTTTGATTCAGTCTCCCGCCAATGGCACAATGCCTCCGCGCTCCGCCTTCGTCTCCAGCGAGCAGCGCCGCTGCTCCACCTTCCTCCGTGCTCCTCGCGAGCGTCCTCGTCCTCCAAATGTCTCCAGAACCTGCAAAAGAAGAGAAAAGGTGAGGAAACAGCGAGAAAACTCAAAAAACGGAGAGAGAGATCGGAAGGAGGCTCCCCTGTTTTCGCTGTCGCGGTGGTTGTGCGCCGCGGACGAGCCGCTCTGTGATGGTGGCGGGAGAGATGGAGGCAGTAAGGAGGCTGGAGACGAAGAGAGGACAGAGAAGAGGGAAGGATGGCCTGCCTGGCTCTGTCGAGAGGCGGAACAGAGAGGGCGGTGATGGAGGTGGCTCACGATGTTCGGAGGTGGTGGTGGTTATCGGATGATGGTGGTTGATGGATGATGGACATGGAGAGGGGCAGGGACGATGGCAGAGTGAAGGGTTGACACGAAACAGGGTTGTCACGCCCCTGTTTCGTGGTGGTGGCGGTGACTGTGGCGGAGTTCGGTGGTGGCGAGGTGACTGTCCGGAGGTGGTGGTGGTGCTCGGGTGGCTGATGGTGGATGGAGGTGATTGCTGAGTGAGTGAGAGATGGATGAGTGGTAATGGTGATGAGAATCACTTTGAGAGAAATAGGGTTTAATTTTATGCAATTCTTCTTTTCCCTTCTCTTCCTCCCCTTTTCTCACCCTTTTTCTCTTGTATTTATAGAGAATGGGCACGATGAATAGAGATGAGATAAATGGATGATTCATGGAGAGAATCAAGGTATAATTGATAGAATATTCTTTGGGTAGGATTGGGCTTGGGTTTATGGGTTAGGTTTTTTGGTTTAAGGGTTTAGACATGTGACCCTCTACTTTGTACCACCGCTAGAGTCGACTAATTGTCAATCCTTAAATTGTCGCCTTAATACGATTTCATCGTTCACGCTCAAATTCCTACAAAGACATGAAAATGAAATAATTACTATAAAATATAATAATCGAAACACTAACATATATAAATTAAGAGATATATTATGTGAATATCAAATACCCCCAAACCTATATTTTGCTAGTCCTCGAGCAAAACAATAAAAATAAAATTCTCACTCACTTTCGCAGGAATCATCGGTTGCACTTACCTTAAACGTGCAACAAGGCTTTAAACCCCTAGATTACCTCTAGTGGACGAGTTATAGTCTCGTGAGGGTTTACAGAAATATTACCCACAAACGTTACCGACTCAACAAAACTTGGTCAAACAGTGTTCATTTTAAAACTTCAAGAAATCCAAGAAACCAACAGTGTCATTTTAGTGTATCAACAAATTTCCAAATAATTTAATATTCTCCAAAGATTAGAAAAAATTCACAATCATCCTCAACTCAATGTGTGTGTATGGATAACACTATCAACATAACTTTTCATTTCAGAGTAAAACAATGACTAAATCTCCTGTAGAAAGTTTGTTTTGACTTCAAACCTCTCATGTCACTCACAATAAAACACTCAGAGATTTGGTATTTCACTCAGTTTATATGTGAGGAAAAGAGTAAATAATGGAAAACAATCATCTCACATATAGTAATATGAACAACGGACTTTTCAATAATGGAATGAACATGATCTCATGGACAGGAATATCAATTACTTTTGGGAATGTTGAATCAAACACCATAGGTCTTGGTTATTAAAACTCCACATCTACGAAACCAACCTTTACCTAAGATCAACTAGGACTTTTGTTGGGTTGTAACGGGGCTTGGGTAATGGTTAATCAGGAATGTCAAAGGATTCTAACAAAAAATTTCTAGAAATGTATACACCCATTCAACGAACAATTAGGGCTGTCAAGAATAAACCAATGTTGTGCACCATCAATTTTTTCTTCATTCTCACATCTTTATCCTCATTGAAGAATCAAATTTTTTTTTTTCACATAGAGGATTTATGAAATAAAAGTTATTTTAAGGCTCAAAGGCTAGTTAATGGTCTAAAGAAAAAAATGCCTAGATCATTTCCTAAGTTCGGGTCAGT
Source organism: Berberis vulgaris (assembly GCA_963556465.1). Taxonomy (NCBI): domain Eukaryota; kingdom Viridiplantae; phylum Streptophyta; class Magnoliopsida; order Ranunculales; family Berberidaceae; genus Berberis; species Berberis vulgaris. Next base: position 60,696,678 of record OY747134.1, read on the forward strand.
ATTATGACATCCTCAATTGAATAAGCCAAGAAGTTCTAGTGTAATAATTCAATTTTGATGTCATTCCCAAAGCAATTGATCAGAAAAATGATATCATCAACGAGATAATACGGACTCAAGAAAAATCAGAGTTTATGTATAACCTTCAGAAAAATAGAAAGGCTCAAAACTTTCAGGGTTAAGTCTCCAATATTATTCTAAGGTTTTCTAATGCATATTTCACTCATCAACTTCAAGTTATGCTAACATGGCTCATGGTGCAAAGATAATTGAGTTGAAAATTCTTATGAACTAGATCTAACTTAAGGATCATACTAAACTTTTAGTCTTTATCAACATACCAATATGTCAAGTTGGTTTGCATTTTCTTGAGCATAAAACATTTAAAATCCATTTTCATAATCGCAAAAGACCAAGTTTTCTTGAAAGAAAAGCATTTTTTTTTAAGAATAAGAAAAGAAGAAAACACTACTAAGAATTCACCGACTCATGAACCCTACCCCCAAACCTAATCCAAACATTGTCCTCAAAGTTTTACAAAATAATTCTGACAAATGAATGAAATAAGTACATGAGAGGAGGTTAGAACAGTATTACCGCGGTGAAGATTTTGCCAATTTTCAAAAGTAATCCACCGATGAGAGCTCAGAGACAAAAGAATTGTGGATTAGTTAATAGAAATAGATAAAATACACACTCAACATGCATTCTTTACAACAAAAGTTGAGCTGCCTCTCAGTAGCGCTTGGTTTAATGTCATCAGCCCGACAAATATTCTTCCTAAAAATGGTGTATCGAAAAGTGGAGAGGAAGAACATGACAAACATTTAGTCCATGGTCGTATATCAACAACCTGAACAGTTGAGGATCAGTCCACCAAAATATAGCAATCACATGGGGCACCAAATACACTAGGACATCCCAAAAGTGACCAGTACTCATACTCAACAGAGGATTTTTGCATGCTCCAAAAAGGGAACATCCTATGTCTGGTTCCAAATCAGAAGATTGAATAATTTTCACAACAGGATGGTGAAAACTGAAATCCTCACTACAGCACAAGGGATCGATGAAAGTAGCCTTAGTAAATGTGATGCAAGTAGATGAGACGATGGATATATCAGGTGGTACAGGCTCATCACATGAATCACATAGAGATATTGGTCTAGACAACTCAACAACACCCTCAACCCTAGAATTGACACTACTTATGGATTGCACTCTCTTACTAGATATATCTCCCGACTTCTTTGAGACAACCTGTTTTGAATTCAATATAGATGAAATAATAATAACAGGCAAAGTATCATCAGTACTTGAAAATGCATACCTGAGGGTGTCAGGTAATTGTTTAAGGTCAAGCTCAGGTGGCTCAACTGATGGGACTAGTTTTGACTCACTGAGTGGAAGAGGCTTCACTTTAGACTTCCATTTATAACTAGGATCCACAATGGGGACTGAGTCAAGCAAATCATTGACTTCCCTAATGGAATCATCAATATCAAAGTCTAAACTAAAATGAGTCAAACAAGTCTCTAAATGGTCATGTGTATCATGAAAACAGTCAAGGAGAGACTCTAAAGAATGTTCACAATTTGATTCTATGCATGAGTCACTAGGAAGGCATATGTCTAATGAGTCAACATGGGAAGGAGATGTCTGTAGTGTCTCAGAATCTATAGGTTCATCAATAAATGAGGCTTTATCAGCCTTCTTATGAGAGGAGGATGCAACCTGTGTAAAATTGGGCGAGGATATAATAACACTTATGTCAGGCATTCCTACCTGATTATCAACCAATTTTCCACTCCTAAGGATAGTAATGAATTGGACATCTTCATTGTCTGGCTCAGATGTGCCACTAATTTCAAATGAACCAATTGGGTTGGAAATAGGTTGGCTAGGGAATATTTCTGACTCTATCTCAGGAAGTGACTCAGCTATCTAACTCAAAGTCATCTCAAGTTTCTTGATAGCATGAGCATTTTGTCGATAAATAACTGTCAATTCTGTGATATCCTGAGAATTTTGCTCAAGCATTTTTCCTGTTCGCTGCATGACACGAGTTAATGCGTCCTCTAAACTAGATGTGTTAGAAGGAGGAACAACTCGATGAAATTGAGACTCATTATCAGGAATGAAAGCTTTAGGAGTCTGAGGAGTGTCTAGAGGGCCTTCATGGTACTGACCATGAGCCCATGAGAAGTTAGGATGATAGGCTAAACCTGGGTTGTAATAATCTAAATATGGATCATAATCAGGTTGTCACATGTCATAAAATGAATTGACTTGCTCGGAAAAATAGGCTGGATAATCCCTTGTGTTCATTTTTTTTTTAATTTTTAATTTTAAATTAAATTTTTTTTTTTAAATCACTAACTCTAAACATAATATACACAGACTCACACGCAATCAGCAACCAATAAATGCACAATAAACATGCCTCCCTAAGCAATCAACGTTTTTAGATCAATTATCCTTTTATCTTTGGGGGACAATTATTTCTTATGTAATCTTTATGACAGAGCAATGGGTGCTACAAGTTGATCCTAAGAATGTACACTTTATACCGCAAAGTTCAAAATCAGTAGGCTAGAGTTTTGTTTCAAAGAAACCGGATTATCGCACAAGAGAAGGAGGTCACAATGGTCCAATTAAGTACTTCCTTGTGCTACCGCTCTGTAAGCCAGTAGATGTGAGAACGATGTGACGTTAGATGTACACTTGAGGCTTGTGTTCCTAACCAAAACTGTTGGTTACACCAATTCTTCTTGTGGATCGTAACTTACTTATGACTTGGCGTACCGAGTAAATTACCCTTGTGGCAGAGGCATCTCGGAGTTCATTGAATGATTAAACCCATCGTCACTTTTAGCTTTGGTCAACACAAAAATTATTGGATTCACCTTGGTCTTGGTTGTCCTATGAACACCGTACCTAAAAGAAGGCGCTATCTAACTTGCTAATTGATTTTAATTATGTTTGGTTATTGGTTGCATACAGCTGGAGTGATGAGGTGGGGTGTCAAGTCCCACCAGTTTCTATTTAGAAGTTGGGTCTGCTTATTATGAATTACTAAAGTTTAGCATCCACAATTACAGAAATTAAACAACTAATCACACAAGTTCAAACAATTACACAAAACACCCGGGTCGCTAATACATTGCGTTTGATAGAAATACTTACAGTGTGCGTATTCCGTTCTGCACAAAAAGTTAGCACAATTAAAAAAAATGTCCGACTTCTTTTTATCCGTTTCACTCAACACACAAGCACATGCAAATAAATTTACTGGTCTTGGTCGTAGATGTCGGATTTCTATATTTTCTTTTGACTTAGAGAATTTAGGTTTTTTTTTTGTGATTAAAAATGAAAAACAGTAGAGTTTAAAAATTATTACACCACACACTCGTAAAACGAGGTGAAAATAAAATTAAAACTCTCCTCACAAAATAAATAAAATAAATAAAAAAACTTTGCTTGATGTTCGCAGGATCGTCCAATTTTCTCGAGAAGCGTGTATTCTGCAAAAATCAAACACAAAATGAGTGTAAAAAGAACTAAATAAAATAAAAATAAATTTTTTTTTTGAAATTAGTGAAAATAAATCTTAAATTCAATTACACTGCTACCTTCCCCGACAACGGCGCCAAAAACTTGATGCGGGTTTAACTAACCTAAATTAATAGACTAATTTGACCCACTTGTGATAACCGCAAGTGCACGGTGTCTAACTGGTAGACAACGGCAAGTACGGGTCGATCCCACTAGGAAAGTGGATGCAATTGAATTTAATAATTTAATTAAACTAATTTAGAGGAAAATGGGGTTACAGCATTTTTAAAACTAAACTAAAAATAAATTAAAAATAAGAAAAAAAATAAAATAAAATAAAAGATGGATTTTGTGGGCTTGGTCTCACCAATGAGTTAGCAAAAATATTTTAAATCTAAATTACTGAAAATTTAAACGAGAAGCTTTAGGGATGAGAATCCCTTGCTTACACCGAATATGTGATCGTTAAAATCCAATTCAAATTATATCATGTTTCTATCAAACATTAACAAATTATTTCAAGCAAATACGCTCTTACCAAGTATTAAGTGTTTTTTTAAGGCACACTTAATCAAAGTTTAAGCTTAATATTTTTAGCACATGCTTTGAATATTGATAAAGGGTAATTCTAACTACCAAACATATCAAGTTTAATTTCTCGAACATGAAAGGTGAAAGCAATTTATCAAAAATTCAGAAATAAATTGTAATTAACAATTAAGCACACAATTCAGTAAAATAAATCAAAATGAATTATGCAACCCCTTTGGTTTGTCGCAAACTCGATGTGGTGGTACTCAGCAGATCAACAGGTGGTCCGAACACAGATCCCGAGAAAATGTCCAAAACGCTCTGTGGTGGTACTCAACAGATCTGAGGGTGTGAATAGCCAAAAACAGTTTTGATTCATTCTCCCGCCAATGGCACAGTGCCTCCGCGCTCCGCCTTCGTCTCCAGCGAGCAGCGCCGCTGCTCTGCCTTCCTCCGTGCTCCTCGCGAGCGTCCTCCTCCTCCAAATGTCTCCAGAACCTGCAAAAGAAGAGAGAATATGAGGAAACAGCGAGAAAACTCAAAAAACAGATAGAGAGATCGGAAGGAGGCTCCCCTATTTTCGCTGTCGCGGTGGTTGAGCGCCGCGGACGAGCCGCTCTGTGATGGTGGTGGTGAGAGATGGAGACAGTAAGGAGGCTGGAGACGAAGAGAGGACAGAGAAGAGGGAAGGACGGCCTGCCTGGCTCTGTCGCGAGGCAGAACAGAGAGGGCGGTGATGGAGGTGGCTCGCGATGTTCGGAGGTGGTGGTGGTTATCGGATGATGGTGGTTGATGGATGATGGACAGGGAGAGGGGCAGGGACGGTGGCAGAGTGAAGGGTTGACGCGCAACAGGGTTGTCACGCCCCTGTTTCGTGGTGGTGGCAGTGACTGTGGTGGAGTTCGGTTGTGGCGAGGTGACTGTCCGGAGGTGGTGGTGGTGCTCAGGTGGCTAATGGTGGATGGAGGTGATTGCTGAGTGAGTGAGAGATGGATGAGTGGTGATGGTGATGAGAATCACTTTGAGAGAAAGAGGGTTTAATTTTATGCAATTCTTCTTTTCCCTTCTCTTCCTCCCCTTTTCTCACCCTTTTTCTTTTGTATTTATAGAGAATGGGCACAATGAATAGAGATGAGATAAATGGATGATTCATGGAGAGAATCAAGGTATAATTGATAGAATATTCTTTGGGTAGGATTGGGTTTGGGTTTATGGGTTAGGTTTTTTGGTTTAAGGGTTTAGACATGTGACCCTCTACTTTGTACCACCGCTAGAGTGGACTAATTGTCAATCCTTAAATTGTCGCCTTAATACGATTTCATCGTTCACGCTCAAATTCCTACAAAGACATTAAAATGAAATAATTACTATAAAATATAATAATCGAAACACTAACATATATAAATTAAGGGATATATTATGTAATAATTATGTGAATATCATCATCCTAGCCGTTGAACATAATGGTTACCTTGGGTAGAATGGTGGTACAATACTACATATCATAGTGCAATCAAAATGACTCCCTTTGAAGTTGTTTATAGTCGGCCACCTAAGAAGATCTCAACCTATATACCAGGTAGCACCGCGGTTCATGCCGTTGACCTTGCTTTACTGGACCGTGATCGCACTCTGCTAGTTCTCAAGGATAACCTTCATCAGGCTCAGGACCGTATGAAAATATATGTTGATGGTAAGCGCACTGAGCGCCATTTTGAAGTTAATGATTGGGTTTTCTTACAACTGCAACCATATCGACAATCCACTGCTGCATCTCAGAATTACTCTAGGCTCTCTCCGAAGTTTCATGGGCCTTTTCGAATACTTGAAAAGATCGGTTCTGTGGCTTACAAACTTGATCTTCCGGTTGTGTCTCGTATCCACCCCGTTTTCCATGTTTCTCTTTTAAAGAAGAAGTTAGGTAATGGTAATACTCCGGACCCAACTTTACCTACTCGTGCCAATGAACCCTCGAGGATTATTTGAACGCAATAATAAGCCCGTTACACGCTAGCTTATCAAGTGGAACGACCGTCCTGTGGAGGAAGCTACTTGGGAAGACTACGAGCAGTTTCGCGTACGTTTTCCAGATTTTCAGGTTTGAGGACAAGCCTTGTTTCAGGCAGCGTGGGATGTTAGGATGTCAATCCTATTTAGTATTTACTTGAAATTAGAATGTCTTAATTAGAACAATATTCTATTTTAGGGAATATTAGCTTGTTTTGAATTAGGAGTTATTGTTTGATTAGAATTAGGTTTGAATTCAATTAGGAAGTATTATTTTTGCTTTCAATTATAAATACATATGATGTAATAGAGTTTAGGCAAGCAATACAAGTTTTTATTTTAGTTTATTGGTGGTTGATCCCCAATCAAAGGATCTAGGTGGTTTGATCTCCAATTAAAAGGTCAAGGTCTCTATTAAGAAACTTGAAATTGAAAAAAAATTGATTTGCAGATCTGATTGCATTTGAATCAAGGATTGGTGAATAAGTACAGATTCTCAATTCCTCTTCTACAAATGAAATCCCTAAATGTTCTCCACAAATCCTATAACTTTTTACATCACAACCACATGACAAGGTCAACCTTTAGTTACAATTCCAGCTTGATTGGTTCATAGGTCTTCTCAACACAGTTCAGATTGCGAACCAATTCAAGCAAAAAAATTGCAAAATCGAACTAAATCAAGCGACACTCACATGTCTTTGAACAAAACAGAGATCAAATCGAGGAGAATCTTCGGGAATCGAAGAGATTCAATGTTGTTCTCAATGAAATTGAAGTTGCTCCGAGAGTTGACAAAGCCGAAGAAGCTTTGATCACTTTGAATGCTCGATTGATTCGTCATGAAACCTTAGCGAATGAACAAATAGGATTCGTCGATTCCTCTCGAATTCTAACAACTAGCGTTTATTGATTTTATTGGTTTTCATAGCCATTGAAGAGTTTTGTCGATCTCTCGTTCTCTGGTTTTTTTTTTTTTTTAATGAAGAGAAGGTGAAAAAAATCAAAAGATAAGAAACAGATGATTAAAAAAAGAAATTACCAAATAGAGGATGCAGGGACTCGAACATGTAACCTTGGCTTGCCTTTGCTTGTCCAATGTTAAAAAATATCTTTGCTTGTCCAATGTTAAAAATATGAAATAAAATGTCATACATAAATTTCACACAACTCAAATATTTTTTTTTTAAATAATAACAAATATATCTTAATTAAAAATGAGAAATACTCACAAACATTGTATTTTCCGAGATACATTTCTTTTGCAAAAATCGGAATTTCTAACATCCAATCACTATCTGTTTTCTATGCCTCGAGAAACATCTAACCGTCGGATGGACTCGAAACCAATGGTAACCTTTTCATAAGTATGTTGTGAATTTACGGATTTAATTTGTATGGATTTAGACCATTGTAAAGTCTTGATCCACTGCAAAACTTAAGACTGCGCAAAACTGTTTTGTATTACGAGATTTAAATAAAAATCCGATTTTGGGTTTTCTCTTTTAACTCAACCAATTTCCATGAAAATATAATAAAGCTTTCATCTGAACATAAAATTTCAGACTATAAACTCTGACCCTAATTCATAGTTTAATTTAAAAAAGAAAAGAGAAAGAAGAAAAACTCACCATTTAACCGCATAACAAATTTTGCAAAGAAAAACCCATCCAATCTCTTTTTTCCATTACTCTTTTTTCTTCATTGCTTCCCTTCCTCTTCCCCTTCCCCTTCATTCTCTTCCTTCATCTTCTGTTTATTTCTGGGCTTTTTCTTTCTTTCACACTTTCTGTCGTATAAAGAGAAAAAAAGAAAACCTCACCTCTTCTTTACTTATTCCTTAAAACCACCTAAACACACTTTAATGAAACAACCAGCCCAAGCCCAAATTTCCTATGCGGTATTATTCAAATATCAATTTTTGTTTAAGTCGAAATACGAAGATATTTACATTTAAGGAAATTTCAAGAAAAAATACGGGTGTTACATTGCACCCTCTAGACTTAGCGAGCTCCTGCTTCAGTCGCTCCAACTCGTCCGACAAGATTTCAGTCTTGGACTACTCAACATCCAGCTTATCATTGGCGATATTCAGCTCACTCTGCGCTAGAGGGAATTGTTCTCCAGCGGTCCATGCACTCTTGGTATGAAACTCAACATTGGCTTCCAACTGCTAACATCGGACAGCCCACTCATACTCTTTTTCAACCTTCTAAGCATGCAAAGCCTGCAGTTCAGCCTGCACTCCATGCACAGAATCATGGGCAAATTGCAAGTCACAACGGACAAGGTTCAGCTCAGTCTCGAACCGATCCCTTGCGGACACTGCCCCCGCCAAATCGAACTCGAGCTCTTCCAAGCGAACCTTCTGAGTGTCTAACCCAATAGACCTAGACTCTGCTCCAGTATCTGAGAAAGCTTCGAGTTGCTTCCTCAACAACTCAATTTCACGAAAAGCGTCAGAGTATGACTTTTGCAAGTTTGCAAACACTCGCTCCATGATATACACTCGCGAGCGAGCGGCCTCAACTTCAACTCCAGATGCGGCCACTTGATTCAAATATAGCATTCTCAGTACAACGTGTTTATGTCCTTTATCTAAACATTCTCCTAGCGTTTCTCCCACTGGCTCCGGAGCGCAGTTCGCCAGCAAGTCATTCCACCAATTGATATGTTTCCTCGCAAAGTAAGAGATGTCAACCTCCTGATGCCAAGCTTGGTTGCTCATCCTTATTACATCTAGAACAAACAAACTGATCTGAACATCCGGATGAAGATCATTCGGAACCGGAATCACCCAGGACCGCCCTTAACCGTCTTCACTACACTAGGGTCCTCATTCAACAGCTTTCCTGTTGTCTGCAACAGTCGGCTTTTTTTCACGTGCCAATCTAGTTTCAGTTGACGGGGAAGAGGGAAGCGAGTTATTCTTTAGACCCGTCGTCAGTTGAATATGAGAACAGGAACGAGATCAAGCACAGTATGAGCGACAAGAAGGAGAACCTTCACCATGGCACCGAGGATCAGACGACTCTTCCACAGGTTCATGATCTAAAGATAGGTGGAGCTCAAAGTCATTTATTGAAAAATGACGACCATTCGAAACTTCCATGCCCGCTTGCAGCAGCATCTTATTTATAAACTATGTGCGCTTGGTACTCAGTTTGGTAACATCCTCCACGCCCACCATTTGCAGATACTCTCTCTCTAAGTCAGAAAGATAGACAAAGGCCACGGCTTGAGCATCACGCCCCTCAGAAAAAGCAATCTCATCAGGCTTTTGCCTGACAGCATCACGTCCTTCGGACGATGCCCGATGCCTGCAGATGGACCTAGACAAAGCACGAGACCTCTTCAGATGCACAGGAGAAGGAAGCGCCTCATCAATTTATGCCCTCCTCGAAGGGCTTGGAACCTTGAGCTTAGGAAGCTTCATATTTCGCAAAACAGACACACCTTCAAACTTTGGTTTCTTCACTCGATGCACAGTGGGAGCCACATGCCAATGAGCCAACAAAATGTTGCGCTCAACATTAGAAGGCTTAACAACATTTTCAACCTCCATACGAGGCATGTTGTGGAACGCATCCAAAGTCGCTTTATCTTGAGCAGAAATAGGCGAAGTAAAGAATCTCTCTGCAAAAAACTACAACATGTCAATCTAATATGCAGTTAGCACAAGAAAAACCAGAGAAGGAGTCAATTTACTCAGTGGTCTAAATTCACGCTCGACCGGATGACCAACAAGCTCAAAGTACCGGAAGTCCACAGAAGCCATGAAACAAAACATCTGCCATGATATAAAATCATCAGGCAGTTTGCCGAAGCAGTCCGGCGACGTCAGCACACACACAACGTGCTCGTTTATCCGAGAAGTAAGCAATTGCATCGCCCTCGAAGACACTTGGACACCAGCGTCCTTAGCCCTAATCAAAATGGCGACTAAAGTCCTATACCCGTTCGGCACAAATTGAGCGGGTGTAATGTCGAGGTATGCTAGGAACTCTCTAATCTCCTTGATAACAGGAAAGTATACACCCGATTGAAGCATACTTCAGTCAAGACAGATAAACCCATCGAGAGGGTACAATGGCATCAAATCAACGCCCAAAGTGCAGAGCACCAGATCATCAGAAATTTTGTATGTTTTGCGCAGACTTCCATATCAGATCCAACAATACTTTTCTTTATTATGGACTTGTTATATTTTAGTCAATCGAATCGATTGAATTATTGTTCATATTGAAATGAATCGAGATGGAATTGATGAGGAGTAATTCAGTTTATCAGAAAGTTGATCCTAGCCTGCCATGAGAGAAAGTACAAGCTTTCAAATACGAAAGTTTAGCAAAGTCAAAAGCACAATAGACAACACGGTAAAACAGAATCTCTGAGATCAAAAAAGTAAAGGAACTATACTCCATAGGCAGGAGATCTATATAGAAAACTGAACTCCCGCCTTTCCTGCCTTCAAGCTAGCGCACACTTATTAATGCAATTCGCCGCTCGAGGAAATCACTCAAACTCAATCATCATGACTGCACAACTGCTTCATGAAATGACCTAGTGGACTGATATAACGACCCAATGACTCAGGGGAAGTAGTTGATGATACATCAAACCGCTCTCTAATCAACACCGTAAACGTGTCATGATAATCTCGTCAACAGAACGAAGCAGGCTCGATTGCACGCTCAATCCAGTGAGGCCCAAACAACATTAAGCCCATTATTGGCAGAATCCAGACAATCGGGTCCGAGTTGCAATGAGCCAGTGAGCCCACACGTCACGTGATCAGGACCAATACCAGTAAAACCTTTAAGACAAGTATCTAAGATATCTACCCAAGATAGGCAGGTCAACAACACATTAGATCCGACTAGAAAACATATATTAGAGTATAAATCGGGCAATGAAACTTTCTTTCATGGACAACACTCGGAAAGGGAAACCTTCCAAAAAAACAAAAAAAGGACTATAGAAAAAAAAAACAACCTAAACCTACGTTAATTGTTATTGAACGTCAATTTTAGTCACTATTTGTTATTGACCAACAAGGACTACGGGAAAAAAAAACATACGTTAATTTTTATTGACCAATTTTAGTTACTCTTTGTTAGTTTTATTGATCAACAAGGACTACAGAAAAGAAAAAGAAAAAAAAACATTAGCCTGTTCACTGACTTGAAAAAGATTAGGATTTATCATATGAAAAATTAGGATTTATAATATAAAATTGTTATTGAACGAAAATTTTAGTTACTCTTTGTTATTGACCAACAAGGACTACAGGAAAAAAAAAACATATGTTAATTGTTATTGACAAATTTTAGTTACTCTTTGTTAGTTTTATTGACCAACAACGACTACAGAGGAAAAAAAAACATACGTTAATTGTTATTAAACAAAAATTTTAACAAGGACTATAGAAAAAGAAAAAAGAAAAAAAACATTAGCCTATTCACTGACCTAAATAAAATTAGGATTTATCATATGATGTCCATTATTTTTAGGTCAGTGAACAGGCTAATTTTTTTTTCATAGTCATTGTTAAAATTGGCATTCAATAACAATAAACGTAGTTTTTTTTTGTAGTCCTTGTTGGTCAATAACAATGAGTAACTAAAATTGTCGTTCAATAACAATTAACGTAGGTTTTTTTTGTAGTCCTTGTTGGTAATAAAACTATAAAATTAGGTTTTCTATTTGTTTAGGAGGGTAAGTATGTCATATAATTTTATGGGTTAACATGGGTTAATAAAAAAGTCATTGTTCGTCATAAAAGTATAAAATTATGCACAAATTAACTATTACATCAACTATGGTATCTGAATTGTCTATTTTGTGAAAAAGTAGGCCCTAAAAGTCATTTTTCGATGAAATAATCTAAGAGTGGAACTGGAAAGGTAGATGTGGAAGTAACTAATGAAATTAAAAGATAACTAATGCATAAAAAAATTAACTTTTATTAAATTCAAAACTAAAAACTTACATGTAATAAATTTGACCTAAACGAAATCTCCAACGAAAGAAATAAATATTCTAAGGTATGCTAGTGATTAGAGAATGTTATAACAATGAATTAGATGTTTCATTTCCAAGAGTTTGAGAGCCTATTTATAATGTTCTCCTCCATAGCTAGAAATGGGGATAAAATCTCAATAATCCCTTGATTATACTCTGAATCGCACAAATCCCTTCATCATACTCCAAATCATATCATATAAAATCAATGGAGCCATAATTAGAGATAGATACAAAGGATTTTTAATTGGAGGTAGATATGATGAGACAAAATCAAGGCAATGAAATATTATTTTATTTGATCATTGGAATATGCTTTGAGTCGACTGCATGTTCCGCACTTGAAGTTCTTATCTTGAAACTTGCCACATGTCTCCATGAACATGCCCAAATGCCTCGAATTTCATACTTTTGCACATTTTTCGATTTTCTGTAAAAATTATAACAATAATCTAATTCGAGACAAATAGAGACATTTAATTAATTTGAAGCACAAGTAGAGACTAATAAATAGCTAAATGGGGCGTAAAAATCAATGTTTTTAAGTGCTTATCACCTTCCTCAAAGCGGAAAACAAAATATCAACTTAAAGCTTCACCATTTGTAATTTTTGAAATGCACCAACGCTTTCGAGTGTTGTTGGATTCTCTTCTGAAAAATGAATAGAGAACATTAGTTTTAATAATCTCAGTACAATATATAAATAAGGTCTCAATATAATTCATACTTCATAATGAATTAATAGTTAAAATTTTCAACTCAGTCAAGATTCAACGTGCAAGAATTGGTGGTTGTGAAAAGAGTCGTAAACTTGAAAGTCGTAGATGCACCGTTATGCACAAATACTGCTTTTCTTTTTTCTTTTTTTTTAGATATAAACATTGAACTATTCTAAAAAAGAAACCAGAAAAGACAGACAACAAGGAGTAAAAGAGAGCCTCACTGAATCACTGTTAAAGAGAAACATAATCAATACATCTAGCACATTTAACTGCTCCACACACCGAAAGAGAACCTGCAAGATGGCCATGAAAGTGCCAACAGAAATAGAAATTTGTACGTTTTTCATTGTCCACAAATGCAATGCACAAAAAAATTTGTACATTTCCAAGAGTGTGCCTTAAAAAAAAATAAAGGTTTATAGCAAGAGATAAAGAAAATCGCCAATGTAGTACATTATTTTGAAAGACAACCCAAACTTCTTTGCATTACAGATGAGAATGCAAAATATAATATTTTTCTCCCTTTGTTGATTGGTCTTATTTACTTATTTGGTGCCTAAATATACTCACTACTCTTATATTTTGATCTAGGATGTAAATAGAGTTATTAAGTGCAAAACAAAGCTAATTGGGCATTTTGTTGCAGTTTCGACATTGCTTCGTAGAATGGGCGTAACTCTCTCGTCTGAGCTCCGATGGAGATGATTCAAGATGATTTAGAACTACAAGAAAAATATCTACAACTTTCATGCTTTATGTTTTACGAGATAATGGATGTATCAAGGTTAACATCGGGTTTGAAGTTCCAGAACTGCACTGTGACGGGAGCATTACTTTGTATGCAAGTTTGATACATGGCCAATTTTTGGAAATTGCTAGATCTGATGCATGAAAATTGCAGCAGAAATCAACACTTTCCTCTTCACACCAGGATTTTATTTTGCTTCAATATCTTCTCCAAATAGAGAGTTGAATATTTTTAGAAGATTCGGGAGACTTCTTTTGAAAATTGCCAGATCTAATACACGAAAATTGCAGCAGAAATCAGCACTTTCCTCTTCACAACAAGATTTTATATCTTCCTCAATTGGAGAGTGGAATATTTTTAGAAGATTTTTGAGACTTCTAAGGGGAAAGGAACGTGTATAAAAGGGGATGCTAATCTTTTCTTTTGGGGGCAGCCTGACACACACAATATCTTGGTCTCTTTCTTCTTCTTCCTCTCTTTTTCCTCAAGCTTCTAACATGTTCATGTTTGGCTAATTATTTTTATTGGTCAAAGAAAACTGAAGCCTTGAAATCTATAAAATTGTGAGATCTAATGTGTTTGTTTTTATTGTTTAATTCTTGCTTTGAGTATCAAATATTCTTCTGTTCCTATTTTCATGATTGAATCGTTTAATTGTTATGAGCCCTACTAGTTTGTTATTCGTTGCAATCTACTGCTGAGTTAGAAATCAAATACATAATTGTTTGATCCCTCTAATTCGTGAAGTAAATAAGATTTAATGATTTGTTGCGCCAGAAATTATTAGATCTTAGGAAGAGTAATTGACTAGATTAAATACAACCACTTGTGCTTGTGTTATTTGGCTTCATCGATCTCTATAGTTCTTAATGCTGCTATTAGGTTAAACTTTTAGTGCTTGTCTTGGGTTATTTAGTGATTAGGATTGATTAGATCGCTTGTTTTCTAATTAATTGTGACTAAGGAGAGATACGAAAATATTTCCAGCGGTGAATATTAAAAGTTGAATTGATATTCTTGAATCTATGATCAGTTGTAAGATTCCAATGGTAGATGTTGACTTAAGGCCAATGCTTGTTCTTTTGATTGATTTTGATATTTTAATTTGTATTGTTTCTTAGTTGTTAAAATTGTTTTCGTTATACTCAACCCTCACCCTTTTTCATAAAGCACCACACTAGACTAGACACTCTCTGTGGGATCGACCCTTACTCTCATTACTACATATATTTTTAGGAGTATAGGTTTTAAAATTTGGGTTGCCTACGACAGCACATCAAATTTTGGCGTCGTTGCCGGGGAGGTTTCCTAGTTGATTTTTGTGCTTTTGTGATCCTTAATTATTTTTTTATTTTTTATTTTTTCGTGTAGAATTTTTATTTTTCTTTCAATGCTTCAGATTTTGCATATTTTATCTCTTATGGTGTATTAAGAGCTTCCTTGAATAATTTTTATGATTAAAACTCGATCTTCTAATCAAGATGATTTGCAATACGATCTTGAGATAGAGAGAACTTTGTGCAGGTTAAGAAGAAAAGCTTGGAGAAATTATGAAGAGATTGATTCAACCCCTGACTCCCTATTTGCTAGTGATCCTGATTTAGAAGAGAAGAAAGTAATGGCTGGAAATTGAACTCTGAAAGAGCTTGCTGCTCCTGACTTGAATCAACAACCCTTATGCATAACATTCCCTACTTTAGATGCTACCACCACTTTTGAATTAAAATTTGGACTAATACATCTTTTGCCCACTTTTCATGGTCTCACAGGTGAAGATCCTCACGAGCATTTACAAGAGCTTCATGTGGTGTGCACAAGTATGAAACCCACGGGGGTGACTGAAGAGCAAATTAAATTAAGAGTCTTTCCATTTTCTTTGAAGGATTGGCTCTATTATCTACCCTCCGAAAGTATTACCACATGGAACGAGATGAGAAGGTTGTTTTTGGAGAAATGTTTTCCAGCTTCAAGGGCAGCTAACATTCGAAAAGAAATTTGTGGTGTAAGGCAGCATAACGAAGAATCCCTACACGAATATTGGGAACGTTTCAAGAAATTATGTGCAAGCTGCCCCCATCATCAAATTAGTGAGCATCTGCTTATCCAGTATTTCTATGAAGGCCTTCTACCCACTGATAGGAACATGATTGATGCCGCTAGCGGAGGAGCTTTGGTGGACAAAACTTCCGAGGCTGCGAGAAACTTGATTGCAAATATGGCGGCCAATTCTCAACAATTTGGCGCTAGGCTTGACCTTCATCAAAGCATGTTAATGAGGTAAATATTGCTCCCCTCGAACAAAAAATTGCGAGTCTAACTTCTCTTGTTCGTCAAATGGTTGCAGGTAATATGCAATCAATAAAGGCTTGTGGGATTTGTTCAGTAGTAGGGCATCCAACTGATATGTGCCCATCTCTTCAAGAGGAGCCTATTGAGCAAGTGAATGCGGCGGGTGGTTTCCCTTGACAACTGCAAAGGAAGTATGATCCCTATTCGAGCACGTATAACTCGGGGTGGAGGGATCACCCCAACCTCAGCTATGGGAATCCACAAGTAAATCAGCCCGCGGCTCAAAATCACCCAGGTTTCCAGCAATGTAAGCAACCATACCCCCCTAGACAACAACCGAGCCAAACTTCTAATTCTGGTATGTCTTTAGAAGATATTGTTAAGTCTCTTGCCACTAATACTTTGCAATTTCAACAGGAGACGAGAGCTAGTATTCAAAGTTTAGACAATCAAATGGGACAGATGGCAACTGCAATTAGTCGGCTAGAGGCGCAAGGTTCGGGAAAATTACCCTCTCAAACAGTGGTGAATCCAAAAGAAAATGCGAATGCAATCATGTTGAGAAGCGGTAAAGAGATTGAAATTCCAGTAAAGACATCCCCTGCATCGTCAAAGCAAGAAAATGAGAAAAATGTTGTAGACAAAAACACTTCCAATGACGATGACGAACCTAAGCGTAAGTTTCCGCCTCTTTCTGATTATAAACCAGTACCACCTTTTCCTCAGGCGTTAGTAGACTCTAGAAAAGACGAGCAAAATAAAAATTTATATGAGACTTTTCGAAGATGCGAGGTAAATATTCCACTTTTAGATGTTATTAAACAAGAACCTCGTTATGCTGAATTCTTGAAAGAACTGTGTACACTTAAGAAGAAACAAAAACTTAAAGGATGTGAGAAGGTGAAAGTAGGAGAGAATGTTTCTGCAGTTATTCAAAGAAAACTCCCTACAAAATGCAAAGATCCAGGTATGTTTATTATCCCTTGTACAATAGGTAACAATAGATTTGAGAAGGTCGTGTTAGATTTAGGAGCTTCTATCAATGTCATGCCATATTCTATATATGCTTCTTTGAAACTTGGACCTTTGAATAAAACTGGTGTCGTGATTCAATTGGCTGATAGATCTAATGCCTATCCTAAGGGTGTAGTTGAGGATGTTCTTGTGCAAGTTAATGATTTGGTTTTTCCTGCTGATTTCTATGTGCTTGATATGGAGAATGGTGATCAAACTAGTCCTATTTTGTTAGGAAGGCCATTTTTAAAAACATCCAAGACTAAGATAGATGTTCACAGTGGCACACTTACCATGGAATTTGATGGTGAAATTATTAAGTTTAATATTTATGATGCCATGAAATATCCTGATGATGATAATAATGTTTATTCATGATATGTTATAAGTTTTGAAGAGCTTGGTTGTTCTTTGTTGATGACATAACATTGCCACCTTGGTGTTCTTTTGGGACAATGAATTTGAGTTTTGCCCGAGGACGAGCAAAAGTCAAGTGTGGGGGAATTTGATGAGAATGCAAAATATAATATCTTCTCCCTTTATTGATTGGTCTTATTTACTTATTTGGTGCCTAAATATACTCATTACTCTTATATTTTGATATAGGATGTAAATAGAGTTATTAAGTGCAAAACAAAGCTAATTGGGCATTTTGTGGTTGTTTCGACATTGCTTCGTAGAATGGACGTAACTCTCTCGTCTGAGCTCCGATGGAGATGATTCAAGATGATTTGGAACTACAAGAAAAAGATATACAACTGTCATGTTTTGCGTTTTATGAGATAATGGATGTATCAAGGTTAACATCGGGCTTGAAGTTCCAGACCTGCACTGTGACGGGAGCATTACTTTGCATGCAAGTTTTATACATGGCCAATTTTTGGAAATTGCTAGATCTGATGCATGAAAATTGCAGAAGAAATCAACACTTTCCTCTTCACACCAAGATTTTATTTTGCTTCAATATCTTCCCCAAATAGAGAGTTGAATATTTTTAAAAGATTTGGGAGACTCCTTTTGGAAATTGCCAGATCTGATACACGAAAATTGCAACAGAAATCAGCACTTCCCTCTTCACAACAAGATTTTATATCTTCCTCAATTAGAGAGTAGAATATTTTTAGAAGATTTGTGAGACTTCTAAGGGGAGAGGAACATGTATAAAAGGGGATGTTAATCTTTTCTTTTGGGGGCAGCCTGACACACACAATCTCTTGGTCTCTTTCTTCTTCTTCCTTTCTTTTTCCTCAAGCTTCTAACATGTTCATGCTTGGGTAATTATTTTTATTGGTCAAAGAAAACTGAAGCCTTGGAATCTATAAAATTGAGAGATCTAATGTGTTTGTTTTTATTGTTTAATTCTTTCTTTGAGTATCAAATATTCTTTTGTTCATATTTTCATGATTGAATCATTTAATTGCTAGGAGCCCTACTAGTTTGTTATTCGTTGCAATCTACAGCTGAGTTAGAAATCAATACTGTAATTGTTTGATCCCTCTAATTTATGAAGTAAATAAGATTTAATGATTTGTTGCGTCAGAAATTATTAGATCTTAGGAAGAGCAATTGACTAGATTAAATACAACCACTTGTGCTTGTGTTATTTGGCTTCATCGATCTCTATAGTTCTTAATGTTGCTGCTAGGTTAAACTTTTAGTGCTTGTCTTGGGTTATTTAATGGTTAGTATTGATTAGATCGTTTGTTTTCTAATTAATTGTGACTAAGGAGAGATAGGAAAATATTTCCAACGGTGAATATTCAAAGTTGAATTGATATTCTTGAATCGATGATCAATTGTAAGATTCCAATGGTAGGTGTTGACTTAGGCCAATGCTTGTTCTTTTGATTGATTTTGATATTTTAATTTGTATTGTTTCTTAGTTGTTAAAATTGTTTTCGTTATACTCAACCCCCACCCTTTTTCATAAAGCACCAAACTAGACTAGACACTCTCTGTGGGATCAACCCTTACTCTCATTACTACATATATTTTTAGGAGTATAGGTTTTAAAATTTGGGTTGCCTACGACAGCACATCAATTACATAATGTGGTTAGCTGGAGACATCCATGTTTAGCCTCAACATTTTGTCAGCATCAACCAACACTACTAAAAAAATTCCCTTTTGCGACGACTCGTAGCACGACGAGGCAAGTTTTATCGCATAAAATTAACTTGGCGCGACGACATATTTAATATCGTCACTCTATTACAAAAAATAGCTAACTATTTAACGCGACAAACTGTTTCGTCGCTTAAGAAACCTCTTACGCAACGAACTTGAAGCCTTCGTCGCATAAATAATGTGCGACAACGTGTCGTTGCTTAAAACCTAATATTTTGTCACTCTAAAATACCTAGGGCTACGTGTCGACTACTTTGAATGACCAACTTGAATATCCTCGGGCAAAAAACTTTTTCGTCACCTAATTATATCTTACGCGACGAACTGGAAGCCTTCGTCGCATAAGTAATATGCGACAAAGTATTGTCGCTTAAACCCAAATATTTTGTCCCCCTAAAATACCTATCGCTATGTGTCGGCTACTTTGAACGACCAACTTGAACATCCTAGGGCGACAAACTTTGTCGTCGCCTAAATATATCGTACGCGAAGAACTGGAAACCTTCGTAGCATAAAGTATTCACGACAAAGTGTCATCGCTTAAAGCGAGCAGGTTCATCTTCTAAAACATCCCAGGGCGACGAACGGTGTCGTCGCACAAGCTCTGACCTATTCATCTTCTCCACGAATTAGAATAATCATATATGCGTTTTTCACTATTTTCTCCTCTCGTTTTATTTTTTTTCTCTGCTCGATTCATTTCTCTTTCTATATACTCCAAGCTTCCAGCAGTTAATTAGGCTTCATCCTCTCTCTGCGTCGCCGACCACACCTCCAATCGTCTCTCTTTCACTTGGAGAACGGTAAGGAAATTGATTTTTTTTTTTTTTGAAATTTCATGAAATTAGGTTGCTATCGTGTGGATTTTTTGGAGTGTCTCACATTGTTTTTCGAGTGCATACTAGATATTTATTAATTAATAATATCTACATCGTCCACTTGAAGAATTGTAATTGAGATGCTGCCGAAATTTTTCCACATTGAAACTTAATCACATTAGTGTCGTTAATTTTCTTGAATTCTCATGTTTTGTTTATAAACTGAAAACAGGCGTAATTGAAAGACAGTGGATACAAAATCAGGACAAATGCTGTGATGAATATTTAAATGGGATCGAGAGCTTCATTGAGTTTGCAAGGGCACATGTCACTGGTACGACGAATCATATCAAGTGTCTGTGTCAATGTTGTAACAATTGTTTGTGTCAGACATTCAATACGGTTCAATATCATTTGGCGAGGTATGGGATGATTCAGAATTATATGAGGTGGATTTATCATGGGGAGCAACGAAAATTTGGTTCGACTTCATCAAATTCCTAGCCACTTGTGCCGCACATTGATGAAACGTCCATGAATGATAATGACCAAGTTATGGGTATAATAAATGACGCTTATCCATATGCATCGATGAACGAATATGGCATTGATGATATGGTAAGAGATACCGTACCTCCCAACATGCTGCAAAGTGAAGAGTTAGAAAACTATGAAAGATTGTTGAAACAAACCCAACAAGCATTATACCTCATGAAAGACGGTTGCACAAAGTTTAGGTAGAAACTTTAATTTGGATATTTTAGGTCAAATAAAACCCCATGAAAATTTATGCTTTTTCACATTTTAGATTGGTTATATAACAATTATTCTTGTAGAAAATAAAGGCAAGTGATGGTGTGGGTTAGTTTTGCACCGAGTTATGTAGTTGGAGAACATTACTCCTAATTGTATCTTGTATGAATGATATTTCAACTCTTGCGAAAATATGCAATAAGGATCTATGGAGGGGCTCTTTCCATCTCCCATCATTCACTTGACAAACTTAATTTCATTGTAAGATGACCATCTACAAATTTACTATGACATTTAATATTGTGTTTATGAAAGTTAAATGTACATGAATTTGACTTATTGGTGTGTGAGCAATGTGAGATAAAATTCTTTTGTTATTTTTCATTAGATGACTATTTAGTATATGTTCATCCCGTCTCATCCCATCCCATGCTGAACCCGTTTGGGATGGGACGGGGTCGGGATGAGGTCTATCCCGTTCCGATCTCATCCCCATCCCATCCCGAACGAACAGGGTGGGATAGGGATGCAGTCCATTCCATTCCATCCCATCCCATCCCATCCCATCCCATCCCATCCCGTGTTCACCCCTAATGGCCCATAATTTTGTGATGAAATTTTTTGTTTCCTTGTTAAAATAATGCATGATCCTTGTTGGCAGGGGTAATTCCTTAAAGGATCCAGCATCTATGGCTTATGCTCAGGTCTTGGCCCCACACCATGGATGGGCTACCAGGAAAGTTGTTGCGGCGCTCTCCCTACAAAAGCACAACTAATGAAGATGGTAAGTGCATGACTTATTAAATCACTATTTCACCAAACTACTAGAAATCCTACTGTTTTGTTTTAGGGCATCTGCAAAGAAAGATGAACGATCAGTACAAATGGGTATGGCGACATTTTGGAGATAAAGTTATTATCGAAGAGTGAGGCTAGGAAACCATGTTTTGCAACCAGGATGATGTGGCATCCTTAGAGGAGTTTTTTATAACTTTGAGATACACATAAAATCTTTGGGGATTTCATCATTCTTTCCAGATCATGATACGTCATCCTGATTGCAAAACAATGTTGCAAACATGGCTGTAAAAACCTGATTTCGTAGCATTTTTTATTATTGAAATATTGTGCAAATCCTTGAGACTCTTTTAGTAAGAAGTTTTTTTAATAGAGGGTTTCCATTAGATCTCCATCCAAAATATATCTTCCAAACTTGTCAAGTAATTAGCTTGGAGATTAGTTTCTCTCTATTAAAACAAGGGAAATTGTGATTTCGAGATCAACTTCTTTGAACAACTTTCCCTAGAAATTTCAGAGAATTGGTTCCAATAGGTTGAAATCAAGGCGAGTGCGGTACATCACATGGACACATTTGTGCTTTCTTCGTTTTCAGTAGTTGTTAGCCCCAGCTTGTTCTCTTGCCATTTTCGGGTTCAATCTCCCCAACTAACGCATAACATACAGTTGTTCACCTGCCATTTCGAGGATTCAGTCTGCCCAACTCTTATTACATACAGACCCACCTACCTATCCTTTTTCTGTGTGGTCATCTCTCTCTAGTCCATTTTCTCTTTCAAAGCCTTACATCTACAGGGTTGAGAGATGGGTACGCTATTGTCTTTTAGGATATAAAGAAATGCTTAGCCTATAGAACCTTTACTTTTTATTTATTTATTTTTGCTAGTTCACTGTAAGAAGTTTGGAATCGATCTTCTAAGCTATTTGTTTAATTAGTTTTGTAGGAATATGCTTCCCTCAATTTCTTTGTTTCTTTCAGAGGCCTCGGCAAAGGTTGAGATGCAAGATTATGTGGCCGCATCTATTCCTGTCATTCCCTATCTTGACAAACTTTTCCTTTCAAAGGAACTGGGCATTGACTGGTGAAACAGAGACGGTTGATCTGTTCGGATTCGGACTGATCTGGATTCAGTTGCTGCTGATAACTTTCAGCAATCGATTCATTAGTTACATGGTTTCTACTACATATTTTTAGTAGGCCATGTCGAGGATTGTGAGGGAATCGCTGTGTATATATTATAGTGTGAGTGCATACCATCTTGCAATAGTTGCCAACTAACTTAAAAACATTTCTTGTAATGTTGCAGAAAATGCTTAAAGACTACCAACTATATATTCTAAGATCAGTTTGCTATGTAGTGTATTTTTGTGGATTTCTCGGAAAAAAAAACATTATTCAGTATGTTGATTTAATTTAAACAATGTTTCATTTATGGTTGATATGATTCCTTCATGGATTTGACCGATCAGCATGAAGTTCATCATCCTCCATGTAATGTTAATATATGAATGATGAGAAAAATAGAGTTTTTGCAAATTGTTGAAGTTTTCTAGAATCGTCGTCACGAGAGAAAGAATAATTATCCTCCGTGGAATTGAAATAAGTGAAAAAGAAGAAAGAAAGAAAGAAAGAAAGAAGGGGATATATTCATAATTTCAAGTGGAATTGTTATCCACCAACCCGTCTAATTGTCGAGGGAATGGGCGAGGAAAACAGCGAGGGAGGAAGAGAGGGAGGGGGGGACCGTTCATCCCCCTCGGGATGCGCGCAAGGAAAATGATGGCACACATCCCGAGGGGGATGGACGGTCCCCCCTTCGCTCCCTCGATGTTTTCCTTGCCCATTCCCTCGACAATTAGATTTTTTCGTTATCCACACATAAGCAAGGATTGTGATTTCGTTTTTTGAGTTGATTTTGGTTTCCTGATTTTAAGAAACATTTGAGCGTATAAAGAAAAAACGTAAAAATTTCGAGGATACATGAAATACATATATATATATTAGAAAATTAAGAGGTGGTTTCAAAAATTAATATATAAGCAGAAGAAATGATAATAAAAAAATTAGGGGTGGGCAAAAACCGATTTAAATTCGGTTAACCGATCGAACCGATTTTTAAATTCGGTTCGGTAACCAAACCGAACCGAACCGATTATAAACGGTTCGAAATCGGTTTACGATTTTGAACCGACCGATTTATAACCGAACCGATCGATTAATTAGATATATATAAATAACTAAATAACAAGTATGTGTCAATACTTGATTAGTGCAAAAAATGCACTGCAGTACACCCTGTTGCACTGAATCACCCCTTCTCTCAAAGTTTTCAAATTTGGGCTAAAAATTGGGTCTATAAAAAAAATTGGGCTTGTAAAAAAATTGGACATGTTTTAATGAAAGACTTTCAAATGCTTGAGCTTGAAATTTCGATCCAACCGAACCGAACCGATCCGAAATTCGGTTCAACCGAATTCATCGGTTTACAAATAAGAAATTCGGTTTCGGTTTGGGGTTTGGGCAAACCGAATGAAATCGGTTTGGGGCTCAAAACCGAACCGACATTGCCCACCCCTAAAAAATATCAGGGGGTGGTTTCAAAAATCAATAAATAATTAAAAGAGATGATATTTAGACAAAAAAAAAACAAAATTTACAAAAAAAAAAAAAAATATATATATATATATATGAATTTTTTCCAAAAACCCTCGAAAAAATGTACTTTTTTGGTAGCTTATTTTGAATTTTTATGAAAAGCCCCAAAATTTATGAAAACACCTCAAAACTTTTTGAAAAAACCCTCGAAAAAATTATATCTTTTCTTTCGCCATTTTCTTTTCATAATTTAAAAAAACTAAAATTTTGCGAAAACACAATCCTTGCACATAAGTTAAAATTTATTTTATTGTCGACAACATACGGACACCATTTGAGCTCCAATCTTTCTAAAAATCGTGCCCATAGGTCATAACCCAGGCCTCGAAAAATTTGGTCATTGGTCCAACATTTCTTGTAAAATTTTCAATGAAGCGCGTGGAAATTGCCTTTTTGTTTTCAAAATTTTATTAGTTTTTATTAGAGGTGGGCATTTCAGACTGAAAATCCGAACCGAACCGAAAACCGGTCTGGTCGGATCGGTTCAAATCGGGTTTTTATTTGTGATTTTAATGTCCGGTCCTAAAACCGGTCTGGACCGATGTTTCCGGTTCGGTCCTCGGTTTCAATTTCTGGAACCCGGCGGGGGTATGTTAAAAGCCTAAATAAAATTCTAGTGTTTTATAGCTTTAATTCCCAAACCACTCCTCTGCTCTACAATGATTTATCTGCTCGACAACATTTATCCTTCTCTGCTCATCGGATTGTAGAAATAAGGGGTTCATCGGATTGTGGAAAGAAGAAGTTTGAAGTTCATCTTCCACTAAATTACCCACAAGTGATTTTCGTTTTATGTTGATTGAGGAATCGGTTGAAGACGATGGGTTCTCAATCGTCAATGGATCTCGTCTCTCATGCGTGGAAAGTTTCCTATTTCTATCCCATACTTTTTTCTCCCAAACCTAGCAGATTTTTCTGCAAAAAAAATTAGGTTTTGCGTTCTTGCAAAACCATGGAAATCTGTCACCATCACCAACACTGAAGCTAGCTTCCATGGAAGAAAATGATGAGATTTCTTCAAGCTTCTCTTCTGCCAAGCTACTCTCTAAGCTTTTCTCTTCATTGATTCACGTTCTTGAACTTTGATTTCTCTTTGCATTGAGTAGGAGATTCAATAATGATGTTTTAACATTTGTTGTTATTCAATGTCTTTTCTTTCTTTGTTTTATTTTTTGTGTTTGGAGTGTTTGGGTACCAAGTTGGGCTGTAAAAACAGGGCTGGAAATTGTGGGTTGAAAAGATGACTTGGACCGAAATCGAACCGGCCCAAATTTCTGATTAACTAGGACCCCGGTTACTCGGCCTCATCAGGTCCGGGCTTGATCTCTGAAAATCAAAATTTTAGAGGCCCGGTCCGGTCCTCGGTCTTGGCCTTTTGGGTCGATTAACCGGACCAACCCACCCCTATCTATCTTACAATTCAAAGTGTTTTTTTACTGTTCATGAACAGTAAACTGAGTCTATTTGTCCTACGTGGCAACAACTTATGTGATGGCAACAACTTAAAATACAAATCCTCTCCCCGCAGTCAAACTCATGAGCTCAAAAAACTCAAACTCTGACTTTCCCTCCCACTCTCCACCTCTCCAAACTCAGACTTTCCCTCCCACTCTGCACCTCTCCAAACTCAAATCCTCTCATCTACTCTCCACCTCTCCAAACTCTGCTTCTCCATCTCAACACCTCTCTGCTTCTCCATCTCAAATCCTCTCTGTTTCTCCATTTTCTCCTCTGCTGAATGAAGGAGTCCATCTTCTCCTCTGCTGCATGAAGGAGTCCACCTCTCTGCGTGATTTGCGTGAAGGAGTCCACCTCTCTGCTTCACCATCTTCTCCTCTGCGTGATTTGCTGCGTGAAAGTAATACCTCTCAACTCCAGTTCTTCTATTCAAGGGTCAAATCAGATCCAAAGAATACCTTATCTTGCTTAACTGGGATTCTTTTATGCTTCGAAATACTGGGCAGAGTCAGATTTGATGATTCCATGTTTAACTAGGATTCTTTTATGCTTCGAAATGTTCCTAATTTTCGATTCTATTCGCCCTGGGATTCAGTGACAACCTTTCTCACTGCCATGTACATTGTATAAGTTCTTCTTTGATCTTTAATAGATTCTCTCTTTACCGTTTTGCTTGATAAAAAAAAAAAAAAACAATAACAACGACAATTCATATAACTTTAAATGTGAGATTTCCCACATAAGGTTGTTGGTAGAGAGACATTCTAGGGGACAAGGAAGAGTTAGTCAGTATTATAGGTTATGTCTTATAACCCATGTTAGTAGGTCGTAAGCATCTCTTAAGAGTTAGTAATTTTCTATTTAAAAGCTCTTTGTTTGATGAAATTCCTCTATGATTAAAGGTCATTAGATTTAAATTCCTCTATGATTATTGAGTCCAAAGGGACTAAGGGAGCTCTATGATTAAAGGTCATTAGATTGAGATTATATATAACACATAGGATGTCAATACTCAGTAGTAGTTCTAATGGTGATCTTGATTTAAAGTGCCCATGGTCTGGACAGTGATGGTTTTGATTGTTAGACACACCCACACCTCTTATCTAAATACATACAAACACAAACACCTCATTGGTTCAGTTGCATTCTCATAAGAAGAGGTTTATGATATCTCTTCAGCCCAGTTGTTTGAAATTGAGTGTTTGAAAAAATGTACATTGAGTGTTTCAAATTGTTTAAGTTCTTTTGGTGCATTGGGTTGAATAATTGATTAAACAAGACGTTCAAATGCAGGCTTGAAGACTGTTTCACAAGTCCTTCATCATTGGTCCTCCGTATCTTTGGAAGGTAAACATATTTGCCTTCATTTTATTTGTTGTTATAAAGTAGTAAAGCATTGATTTTATTTGTCTAAGGCTGTAGTGTTGTTGATGCACAAAATATGTTTGATGAAATTCCTCTTTGAACAAACTCTGCTAAATTCTTCTTTATTTGAAATGTCCATTTTCTTTGATTAAGTAATTTTGCATGTCATTGAGTATGTCAGAGTTGCAATAGTGATTGATAACCAAATTGATTATGAAAGCACATTGTTTTGGTACAAAACATGTGGTGGTCTAGCTTAATATCTAAAGTTGAACTGTCCATTGAGTCAAATATGTTAATTACCATATTAATTACCATATTGAATATTACAATTCAAAGTGCCTTTTCACTGTTCATGAACAGTAAATTGAGTCTGTTTGTCCTACGTGGCAACAACTTATGTTTATGGCAAACTTAAAACAATTCCTCTCCCCGCGTACAAACTCTCCATTTGAAACTCAAAAAACCAAAAAACTCTCCATTTGAAACTCATACTTTCCCTCCCACTCTCCACCTCTCGACCTCTCTGCTTCTCCATTTTCTAGACCTCTCCACCTCTCTGCTTCTCCATTTTCTCCTCTGCTGCGTGAAGGAGTCCATCTTCTCCTCTGCTGCGTGAAGGAGTCAACCTCTCTGCTTCACCATCTTCTCCTCTGCGTGATTTGCTGCTTGAAATAGTACCTCTCTGCATGATTTGTTGCGTGAAGGACTCCACCTCTCTGCGTGATTTGCTGCGTGAAGGAGTCCATCTTGCTCTCTGTGTTTTTGATGGGGTAATCAACTCCATTTCTTTTTCTATTTAAAAGCTTTATGTGAACAAACACTGCTAAATTCTAATAAAGCACAATATATGTTTGATGAAATTCCTCTTTGTGGTTGCTAAGGTGCTTTGGGTAGGGAAAGCTTTGATGAGTCTCGACTCTTGAACATGGATTTTTAATCTCGAAATACTTTTGTTATGTTTGTGGTTGCTAAGTCCTAAGAAATAGTCTATATATGAGACAAAGGATCAGATTATCAAATAGTTTTCTCATGGCTGCTACATGTCAAATTTGGTTTATATAATTGTCTCTTTGTCAGTATCTTGCTTGATGATGCATGCTGTAACATATTGTTGGCCATCTGTATGTTTTTGTTTTCTTTTATTATCCAATGTTTTATTACTTAACTGCCGAACAATTGCTGTTCTGCTTTTATGTAACAAGAAGACGACACTTTCAAACAATGACAGGCTTTATTTGCTGTTCTGCGTTATCTGTGTCCATTCAAATGCATTAGCTCCATTCAACAATATATCTGCGTGTTTGATGAATTATATCTGCGTGTTTGATGAAATATGCGTTTTGAAATATATCCCCGTCAGTCCCCCAATTCCATTTACTCCAGCACCTATGCACTGAGATTCCGCATGATATTTGAGATATATTGATGGCGGATGTTGCTCGCAATCTAAATACCTTACAATAAAGTTTCTCTAATAATGCTCACCACCTTTAAGGATATAATCTTAATAGTACTGTCATTATCCTTATCCCTGAAGAGGTCACTGGCCTAAAACCTATTAGTTTGGTGGCAAGTGCGTGCAAAATATAGCCAAAAATCCAGCTTATTAGGCTTAAAAGAGTGATTTCTAACTTGACTGAGCCAGAACAGGGGTCTTATCATAGATACTGCAAAACAAGTGAATATACTGCAAAGCTCCACTGCAGAAACTTTCCATAGATGTGCCATGTTTCTTTGGCATGATTAATTTTCATTATGTCCATTTCATATTGCTTTATTACTTTGAAACTGATCATGCATATTGCAGGTTCTCTTCCAAAATGATACTCCCGCAACTTTACTCGCACGTGTGATTGGTATCATAGGTCCTGTTGACCAAGGCATGCTCGATAAGGGAAGGGATAAATACAAGTATTTCACTACATCAGGTCCTGTTGAACGAAATCAGGTACTGTTTCTCAGAAAGTTGGTTAATTTTACTATATTTTGTTACACTTTCATAAAGGTTGGTAGCAATTAGCATGTTGGACTTTTCCTGTTTGTGCATGTGGATGTGTATGTGTATGTGTATGTGTATGTGTATGTGTATGTGTATGTGTATGTGTATGTTGTATGTGTATGTGTATGAGCCTTAGAGCAACTCTACGGTATATGTATAAATGTAAGCTTTCTTAAACTTTAAATTCAAGCATCAGAACACTTCAATGGAAGGTAACAGACTTTTAAATTCACTGTCCCTTCCATGAAGTTGCTAAATTTTTTTAGTACTATATAAGTTCGTTCAAAAAATAACCACTAAGCCTACCTGCCTGTTCAAGCATGTTACCTGCAAGCGAGCAAGCTTCCTGCCTGCCTGCCTGCAAGCAAGCAAGTTGCCTGCCTGCCTGCAAGCATCAGAACACTTCAATGGAAGGTAACATACTTTTAAATTCATTGTCCCTTCCATTCAAGTAGCTAAATTTTTTTAGTACTATATAAGTTCGTTAAATAAATGACCACCAAGCCTACCTGCCTTTTCAAGCATGCTGCCTGCAAGCAAGCAAACTGCCTGCCTGCCTGCAAGCATGCTGCCTGCATGCAAGCAAGCTGCCTGCATGCAAGCATGCTGCCTACAAGCAAGCAAGCTGCCTGCCTGCAAGCATCAGAACACTTCAATGGAAGGTAATAGACTTTTAAATTCACTGTCCCTTCCATGAAGTTGCTAAATTTTTTTAGTACTATATAAGTTCGTTAAAAAAATTACCACTAAGCCTACCTGCCTATTCAAGCATGCTGCCTGCAAGCGAGCAAGCTTCCTGCCTGCCTGCCTGCAAGCAAGCAAGCTGCATGTCTGCCTGCCTGCAAGCATCAGAACACTTCAATGGAAGGTAACAGACTTTTAAATTCACTGTCCCTTCCATGAAGTTGCTAAATTTTTTTAATACTATATAAGTTCGTTAAATAAATGACCACTAAGCCTACCTGCCTTTTCAAGCATGCTGCCTGCAAGCAAGCAAACTGCCTGCCTGCCTGCAAGCATGCATGCTGCCTGCAAGCAAGCAAGCTGCCTGCCTGCCTGCAAGCATCAGAACACTTCAATGGAAGGTAACAGACTTTTAAATTCACTGTCCCTTCCATGAAGTTGCTAAATCTTTTTAGTACTATATAAGTTCGTTAAAAAAATGACCACTAAGCCTACCTGCCTGTTCAAGCATGCTGCCTACAAGCAAGCAAGCTGCCCGTCCGCCTGCAAGCAAGCAAGCTGCCCGCCTGCCTGCCTGCAAGCATCAGAACACTTGAATGGAAGGTAAAAGACTTTTAAGTTCACTGTCCCTTCAATGAAGTTGCTAAATCTTTTTAGTACTATATAAGTTCGTTAAAAAAAGGACCACGAAGCCTACCTGCCTTTTCAAGCATGCTGCCTGCAAGCAAGCAAGCCTGCCTGCCTGCCTGCAAGCATCAGAACACTTCAATGGAAGGTAACAGACTTTTAAATCCACTGTCCCTTCAATGAAGTTGCTAAATTTTTTTAGTATTATATAAGTTCGTTACAAAATTGACCACTAAGCCTACCTGGCTGTTCAAGCATGCTGCCTGCAAGCGAGCAAGCTTCCTGCCTGCCTGCCTGCAAGCATGCTCCCTGCAACCAAGCAAGATGCCTCCCTACCTGCAAGCATCAGAACACTTCAATGGAAGGTAAAAGACTTTTAAGTTCGTTTGGAGGAGTTTTGGTTTCTTCTTCCCGCGTAACTCAGAACAAAGAGAGTGGCAGGTTTGTTGGTGCTGGAGCAATGGCATAAGGCGTACATCCGCCACGGGGAAGTGTAGAGGCCTACATGAGCTGGCTGAGTCTTCGCGGCAACGCGGGCATGGATCAGCTGCGCGAAACTGATTCTTCAAATATTCTTCAAATAGTAGTTTCACGTGCCCTAATTGAAACAACGTTTGGAGGAGTTTGGTTTCTTCTTCCCGCGTAACTCAGAACAAGGAAACTTTTCAAGGGTTTAATAGAGGAAAGGATTTGTATTCAACCACCATGAAATTCCGATGTGTGCACCTGGATATCAGACTGTTGAGTTTAAGAATTAGAACGATTATGGAATATGAAGGGACAGTCCTGATGAATATATTAATTTTCAAGGGTCCCTATTTAGAGGCGGTTCTGGATCAAGGGGAATTGTTCCGACTTTAAGTTTGATCTTGAATAATCAATCAACAAAGTATGCATTTTGAATATGCCATCTATCTTCTTTGTTATCAAAGGGTTATGGTTTTGTTTACAACGTTTTTTCTTTTTTGAATATGCATTTTCTCTAATGTGTTGGATTAGGACAATGTGATAGTTAGTCCTATTGTTTATCCATTTTAAAACATTGAGAAATTTTTTGCGTGCGCCATGGAAATTATGTTAATAGAAGGGTACACAATCCCCCGTCCTCTTTCGATGGGACTGATTTTCCTAGGAGAGTGTCAAGCTTGATCATGGGGATGCGTAGAGATTGTTTTTTCGGGCATTCGCGGCTCTTCATGATCTTGCACACCGGCTGGGAGAAATGTAGAGGCATTCAGCTGGGGCGAGTATGTGGACTGTGGGACGTTTGCGTCCCGCTGCTCGCTGTGTCATGCTGTTGTTGGTTTGGACTGCAGGGACGCTCCCGTGTTATGGGATGCACAGCTGTGGCACGAAGCAATTTGCTGCTTTCACTCTGATGCTCTGCCATGGGGGGAGATTGCGGAGTGTGGTTTGGTTGGATTGCAGGAACGCACGAATGGATTAATCACAGGTGTGTGCTGCGTTGGCGAAGCTGCTATTCGCGGATGATCCGCACTGCAGCACAGAGTGCGTCCCACACAGGGTGCGCTGCTGTTTCAGCGTGAAGGATAGGGTTCTAAGTGGTTGCGGTGATGCTTCAGCGTGGTCTGCGAAGCACACTGCAGCACATAGTGCGCTGCTATTCGCGGATCATCCGCACACTGCAGCACAGAGTGCGTCCCAGACAGGGTGCACTGCTGTTTCAGCGTGAAGGACAGGGTTCTAAGTGGTTGGGGTGCTGCTTCAGCGTGGTCTGCGAAGCACACTGCAGCACATAGTGCGCTGATATTTCAATCTGCGAAGCACACTGCACGCTGCTATTTCAGTCTGCGAAGCACACTGCAGCACAGAGTGCGCTGCTGTTCCCAGACTGAGTGCGCTGCTATTTCAGCGTTGCCTGTTGTACGTGCTGTTTCTGGCCACATCGTGCGCGTTTAGGATTGCCCCAGATCTAATAAACGTTCAGTACCCATTGCCATCCCTAAGAATGAGTGAGACTATAAAATAGAGACTATAAATGATTGCCATCCCTAAGAATGAGTGAGTAAATGATTGCCATTGTCCAAATCCGCCCCATTTCCATCCCTAAGAATGAGTTAGTAAATGATTGTCTTTGTGGAAAAAATTCAAAACTGAGAATGATATGTAACATGAATAACCTGGCAAAGAACACTTAATAAAAGTTGATATAACAAAGCAAATTTGCGTCAACAATCATCACATAAAAGATGACTGATTAAAAACTACAAAATTCTTTGTCCCGATGAAAACAAATTGAGATAAATAATGGTGTCATCCAAATGCATAAATAGAGAAGAACAATTAAAAGACCCAGATGAGTTCTAAAATATGAAATTCTTCGGGCATCCCGGTTGGTGCAAATGCTATCTTATCGAGTTTTGTTCTTCTTTTGGACTTGCACTTGAGCTTGGGCTCGGAAAGCTGCACATATCTTCTTCCAGCTTCTGATAACAATGAGTGATGGGATCCAAATCCAAAAGGAATTTGCGAAGATGTAGTAAGCATAGTAATCAAATGGGCTTGCTGCAAAGTTGTCACCATCTAGATAGGAAGTAATGAAATATACAGCAGTTCCATACAGCTGGCCCAGAGAGATGGCAATCTGAAGTATGTGTCTGTATGACTTTTGTTTGGCAATGGCATATCTGCCAATCACAATAACCATATTAGTGTCATTAAGTTGAAACAAGAGAGAGAGCAAATACAATACTAGAACTATGGAGAGCTAGCTTACAAACTAAAGTCTTAATATGTGGTGATTTTTATTGATCGACGAGAGATCAACATAGTTCCTTTATTTTCTGCCAGATGATTGCATTCTAACCATTGGATGCTAATTGAATCATATGAGAAAGAAATGAATCCAGCGGTAAACCATTTTCAATATTCCACTTCTATTATCTTCTAAAATGGACTTATTGGTGAGAACACCCAAAAGAATTGACATTCAGAAAAGGGAGTACCATCATAACTGCTCCAAGAATCATGCCAAGAGGATTAAAAAGAAAAGTGTGATGTTATATGGCTTATGCAGTAATGCCCCTTGACTACTCATTGCGGAGTGATTCAATGTACAGTTGAAGGCTCATAAACTGAGAGGAATCAGCAAGGAGGGTGGAGACAGAAGGTGCACTGCTATTCGCGGATCATCCGCACACTGCAGCACAGAGTGCGTCCCAGACAGGGTGCACTGCTGATTCAGCGTGAAGGACAGGGTTCTAAGTGGTTGCGGTGCTGCTTCAGCGTGGTCTGCGAAGCACACTGCAGCACATAGTGCGCTACTATTTCAGTCTGCGAAGCACACTGCACGCTGCTATTTCAGTCTGCGAAGCACACTGCAGCACAGAGTGCGCTGCTGTTCCCAGACTGAGTGCGCTGCTATTTCAGCGTTGCCTGCTGTACGTGTTGTTTCTGGCCGCAACGTGTTTTTCATCGTGCGCGTTTAGGATTGCCCCAGATCTAATAAACGTTCAGTAGCCACTGCCAGAGGAAACTTCAACTCAGATGACTTGATTCCAGAATTCGCATGTAGGAATATTCAAGAAATGTCTCTGCCATTTTACTGTGAAATTTTACTGCCATAGCATTTTTCACTTGGTGGATAGTTTCCCGATAATCAACTTTTTTTCAATAGGCTGTTAATAAAGCGACTAATCATAGTGCATTGAGAAGATATGCTTTGGAATGAAGAATTCAACTAAATGAATGAAAAAAAAAGGTTCAACTCTAAACTGTTTCTTTATTCTTTCTTTCTATTTCATCGGAAACAATACATTGCATGGGAGCTTTTCTTATTCAAGAAATCTGGAATTCTCCTTTCTTGATTAAGGAAACCAGCAATCCAAATGAAAACTTTTTTGTGGTGTATGTCAACAAAGGATAAAAAAATCATTTTCCTATTCCTGAGGTTGCGGTATATCAGTTGGGTCAGTCTATCAGTTGGGTCAGTCTATCAGTTGGGTCAGTGAACTGGAGATTGAACTGTCTTGCGCGCAAGACGAGTGCAGTATGGGTCCGGGTGCTGTATGGGACTGGGTGCTATCTGCAGGAACAATATTTTTGCTCCCTCTTTTTCTGTAAAACAGTGGATGCTAGGCTGAGCCAGGCCTTGCGAATGGCCGGTTTTGGCTGACGGTTCGGCTGCGAGGCAAGAGCTGCCAGGTTCGCCCTTGCAGTCTGGCTAAGGCAAGGAGCGGTGGGATGCTTGGTGCGGGACGTGCTGCAGGCGCGAGGTTGCAGTCTGGACATGGGGGTGCGGTGCTGCTTACCCTGTCTCAGTTTTGCTTGCTGTTTTACTCTTTTTTCTTATGCAATTTGTGTTTTTCTTTTTGTTTTGTTTAAAGTACTGAGCAGTGGATTTTTTTTTTTAAATTACATGAGTAGTGGCTTATTAGTTCTCAAGTCCAGTTTCGAGAACAGTGTTGCGGTCTTTCAAATATGTTATCATCCATATTAATTACCATATTGATTTCACCTGCAAAATATTGGAAAAAGAAAGTTTTTCAAATATTGATTTAACCAATATCGGCCACGTAATTCAACCATATATCTCAGCCATGAGAACACTTCCTATTCTACATGTTCATGATACTTTTTAACCTCTTTTTCACTTTGCTGTTTGCTTATTTTTTAAATCCAAACTACCATTTGTAATAATTGTTGGATCTTGGACTAAACTCAACCTCAATGATTTTGCTTGCAGCCAGGCAGGCAGCTTGCTTGCTTGCAGGCAGGCAGGCAGCTTGCTTGCTTGCTTGCAGGCAGCATGCTCGCTTACTTAGTGCTCCATTTTTTGTGTCAGTAAAGGAAAAAATAGATCTCTTAAGCCCAGTTGTTTGTTTAATAATATAGAGTTTTTGAAATTGTTTAAGTTCTTTTGGTGCATGGGGTTGAATAATTGATTAAATTTAGCAAGCCGTGCAAATGCAGGCTTTTTCAGATCAGCTTAATCTTTTATGAATTTGTTGCTGGCAAGCTTGAAGACTGTTTCAGAGTTTTATCCAGGACGACCTCACAAGTCCTTCGCCATGAGAACACTTCCTATTGTACATGTGCATGATACTTTTTATCCTCTTTTTTCACTTTGCTGTTTGATTGTTTTTTAAATCCAAACTACCATTTTTAATAATTGTTGGATCTTGGACTAAACTCAACCTCAATGAGTTTGCTTGCAGGCAGGCAGGCAGGTAGCTTGCTTGCTTGCGTGCAGGCAGGCAGCATGCTTGCTTGCTTGCAGGCATCCAGGCAGCTTGCTTGCTTGCAGGCAGCATGCTCGCTTGCTTAGTGCTCCATTTTTTGTGTCATTAAAAGAAAAAATAGATCTCTTAAGCCAGTTGTTTCTTTAATAATATAGAGTTTTTGAAATTGTTTAAGTTCTTTTGGTGCATGGGGTTGAATAATTGATTAAATTAAACAAGACGTGCAAATGCAGGCTTTTTCAGATCAGCTTCATCTTTTATAAATTTGTTGCTGGCAAGCTTGAAGACTGTTTCAGAGTATTATCCAGGACGGCTTCATCCAGGACGACTTCACAAGTCCTTCGTCATTGATCCTCTCTCACTTTTCTCTTATCTTTGGAAGGTAAACATATTTGCCATTATTTTATTTGTTGTTTTTATTTCGTATTAGTTATCTCAGGCTGTACTATTGTAGAGTTGTAACACATTAATAATTGATTATTTATTGAGTTCACCCAAAAAAAATGGTTAGGTTTATTTGGGTCTGTGGTTGATGTATTATTCAGGAGTCGACCTATATGTTATCCTTTATTAGTGATCTACATAAACATTGATGTTCATGCATATGGAATTTTGCATGCCATTGAGTATGCCAGAGTTGCAATAGTGATTGATAACCAAATTGATTACGAAAGCACATTGTTTTGGTACAAAACATGTGTGGTGGTCTAGCTTAATATCTAAAGTTGAACTGTCCATTGAGTCAAATATGTTAATTACCATATTGATTTCAACTGCAAAATATTGGAAAAAGAAAGTTTTTCAAATATTGATTTAACCAATATCGGCCACGTAATTCAACCATATATCTCAGCCATGAGAACACTTCCTATTCTACATGTGCATGATACTTTTTAACCTCTTTTTCACTTTGCTGTTTGATTATTTTTTAAATCCAAACTACCATTTTTAATAATTGTTGGATCTTGGACTAAACTCAACCTCAATGAGTTTGCTTGCTGCCAGACAGGCAAGCAGGCAGCATGCTTGCTTGCAGGCAGGCAGGCAGCATGCTTGCTTGCAGGCAGGCAGGCTCGCTTGCTTAGTGCTCCTATATGTTATCCTTTATTAGTGATCTACATAAACATTGATGTTCATGCATATGGAATTTTGCATGCCATTGAGTATGCCAGAGTTGCAATAGTGATTGATAACCAAATTGATTACGAAATCACATTGTTTTGGTACAAAACATGTGTGGTGGTCTAGCTTAATATCTAAAGTTGAACTGTCCATTGAGTCAAATATGTTATCATCCATATTAATTACCATATTGATTTCACTTGCAAAATATTGGAAAAAGAAAGTTTTTCAAATATTGATTTAACCAATATCGGCCACGTAATTCTACCATATATCTCAGCCATGATAACATTTCCTATTCTACATGTGCATGATACTTTTTATCATCTTTTTCACTTTGCTGTTTGATTGTTTTTTAAATCCAAACTACCATTTTTAATAATTGTTGGATCTTGGACTAAACTCAACCTCAATGAGTTTGCCGCGGTTAGCGCACCGGTTTTGATTTTGCTGAGGTTGAGGTCTGCTAAGAGGCTTGCTGGTGTTGGTGTTGCTAGGGTCATTTTCTGCACGTGGCAGGCCGCAGTCCGCAGTCCAGGCAGCAGTAAATCCAGGCAGCAGTCCGCAGTCCGCAGTCCAGGCTGCAGTCCGCAGTCCAGGCAGCAGTCCGCAGTCCGGGTTGCTGACAGCTGGCTGCTTGGGTTGAGTCCATTTGGTGTTTTAAGTTTGCAACGGTTCTAAGGACAGGGTTCTAAGGGTGCAGTCTATCAGTTGGGTCAGTCTTGCTGGAGATTGGACTGTCTTGCGCGCAAGACGAGTGCAGTCTGGGACCGGGTGCTGTATGGGACTGGGTGCTATCTGCAGGAACAATATTTTTGCTCCCTGTTTTTCTGTACAACAGTGGATGCTAGGCTAAGCCAGGCCTTGCGAATGTCCGGTTTTGGCTGGCGGTTCGGCTGCGAGGCAAGAGCAGCCAGGTTCGCCCTTGCTGTCTGGCTAAGGCAGGGAGCGGTGGGATGCTTGGTGCGGGAGGTGCTGCAGGTGCGAGGTTTCAGTCTGGACAGGGGGGTGCGGTGCTGCTTACCCTGTCTCAGTTTTGCTTGATGTTTTTCTCTTTTTTCTTATGCAATTTTTGTTTTGCTTTTTGGTTTGTTTAAAGTGCTGAGTAGTGGCTTATTAGTTCTCAAGTCCTGTTTCGCCGACAGGGTTGCGGTCTTTTTTGTTCGGGCAAAGTCCTTAACTTCGTTTGTTTTTTTATACGGATAAAGTCGTCATGTAACCTCGTTTTGATTGTAAATCATTTTTTTTTAATCAACTTCCCATTGAAGTAATATATGTTGTTGATGCTTTGTTGATGCTTATTGAATTGATGGTTGTTCCAAAAATATAGCTCAATTGTAAAGATTTTGTTGCAATATATAAACATTTCCTTTTTCTTTTCAGGGATCCCTAACCTTTCATTGTACTTGACCGTAATTATGGACCACTTAGTTCAAAATCCACCCTACTCCGAAATGATGATATTCGGACAGGTACTATAGTAGGTTGATACTACTACATCTTATTTCGAATTGGTTGTCTCATATATATGACACCTTCTTTGTTTGCAGGTGGATTCAGCCGTAGAAGGAACTGTAAGAAAAATGCATAGTTTTTCCGCCATCTATCTGCCAATTTTCACCTTAAAATTACTCACTTACTTATATGTTTGCCATAGATCAAATTTCTAGAAAAACAAGGCGTCAGGGTTACAGTTCGTGATGAGCAAGTTGATTCAAACTTGCCGAGGACAGTAAGAAATTTTGTTAATTTCTCTTTTCACTTAGTTTTTAATAAATTAGCCAAAGATTTTAACATGTCATCATTTTACTAGGAGCAATTTCTTATAGATAATGGCCTCAGGTCCAATGTTCCCAATCAACAGGTATTATTTCTATTTATTTATTTGTTTTTTCTTTTTCACTATTTCTAACAATAAATATATACATATTTATTTATACCAAGTTATCTGTTTTTTTTTTGTTAAAGCCAAATATGGATACGGGAAAGGGAAAATAAAATGTCCCTATAGACAGTAACGTTTCCAAGCGTGTGCTAGGCCAACGTTTGCGTCGAGAGAGAGAAAAAAATCAACCTAAGTTAGACACTACCTTGACTGCTAATGTGAATACTACAAAACAGAGAATATCCAAACTCCAATGCTTTGGGGTATGTACATATGTTTTTTCCTAACAAAATTTATATTAGTATGTACATATGCTTCTTTAACCTTACACCTTCGAAAATCAAATTTGTATTTGTGTGTGTTTCTTTCTAGGGAAAAGGAAAAACAAAAGCCACAATTGCCGAAAAGGGGAAAAGCAAATTTGTTGGGGTGTGTACAACATTCTTAACTTTCAATGCGTGTGCTGATCTGTGTACTGCATTATTTATATTAATTGTTTTTACCGTCTTATGCTTATTTACTTAAGTTTTTTATGCAAGGGAAAGGAAAATGCCGGTTCTATTCAAAAGGGTAAACGAAAAGTTGTATTTATTCAGGTATGTATAAGTGCGTAACTTTATTATTATTTCAAAGTATGTCATGTATGTGTTATATAGGCCCCTTCTTATTTTCCCATTGTCTATGCACATTTTCATTGTTTAGATTATATGTATGCCTTAATTCTTTTAGTGTGTAATCATTTACCATTTTAAATGTATTTTAGGATAACAACATTGTTCAGAATAATAATTCAAAACGTTCATCCGCACAATGTTTGCGTCGAGACAAAAAGGGAATTTTATGTAGGACGCCTCCTGTTCAAATACCTTTTCCTTCTTTCACACCCAATGATCGCGCTTTTCCACAAAAGCTGCGGCAACAATCACGAACGGCTGTGCTCAATATCATCTCTCCCCGATGCATGGATTATGAATTTTTTACTGTGTTAGATCAAAATGTGTTGCCACCACAACAACCAAGGAGGTGTTCATTTTCTACGCCTAACGCATCCCCAAATGCACCAACAAACATGTATACTTCTTTTTTTTCTATTTTCTCATATAATTTAACTTTATCAAGTTTTCTAAATTTTAACTCATTATCTATCTTACAATTTGTTTAGGCCAATTACAAATGACCGACTTCCTAATGACGATACTTTCCGTCATAGTGGTTTGGATTTCCGCCATGAAATTGACTCACAAGCTCATCAAGAAGAAACACGTCATTTCTTAGGCAAAATGAATTTTTTGTGTCCTCATTGCTCAGCACTACATTGGAATGATGAAAAATTGAAGGCATCTTCGTCAAGGAATCCTTTTTTCGGGACGTGTTGTTTG
The DNA here is from genome assembly GCA_963556465.1 of Berberis vulgaris. Lineage (NCBI taxonomy): Eukaryota > Viridiplantae > Streptophyta > Magnoliopsida > Ranunculales > Berberidaceae > Berberis > Berberis vulgaris. Next base: position 60,736,443 of record OY747134.1, read on the forward strand.
CAAGGAAAGGTGAAGTTGCCACTGTTATCTACCCCTCCACCATTGCTTCAAGTGTTGTATGAGGGAGATGATGTTCAATCAAATAATTTTCGTACACATATTCGCGAGTATAATGCTGCGAATGCATTTACGAGTCTTGGTACTAAATTTGAGCCAAGGGTACTCAATGGGAGGGGTCCCACAAGCTTTATTATTCATGGAGAATTACGACATCAAACGGGAGCGTTAATTCCGCAACAAGGCCAAGATGCAGTATATTCACAGCTTTACATTTATGATCCTGATTCAGCATTACATACCCGCAGTCGTCGAAATCCACGCTTGAGATTAGATGTGCTCAAAATCATTTAAGATGCTTTGTTGCAGTATAATGTGTTTGTGGAGAAATACCGTCAAGCATACGAGATTCTGAATCAAACAAATTCTGTTGACCAAAACATACCTGTGTATTTACACTATAGTTGTCATAAAGATCGGCGGCGTTACAATCTTCCTTCATCAAATGAAATAGCAATTATTTTGCCTGGAGATGTCCCTGAAGTAAACACAACCAGAGATATTGTCGTATATTTGCGAGGAAATCAAGAGTTGATGAAAATTAATGAATGTCACCCAGCTTACTTACCGCTTCATTATGTGCTATTATTTCCGTATGGCGACTTAGGTTGGGAACCTGAATTAACTCAGTGGGATGTTACAACTAATAGGTGTTCAAATAAACGACTTACTCAGATGGAGTTTTACAGTTATCGTTTGTTCGAACGACCAACTGAGTACTCAACAATTTTGAGAGGTGGCAAATTGCTTCAGGAGTTTTTAGTAGATGCTTGGGCTTCAACAGAGCAAAATCGATTAATGTATGTGAGGAACAATCAAACAAAGCTCAGGGCTGAGCTCTATGAAAGTCTTACGGACATTGGGCCCGATGGGTTAAGACCAGATCAAGTTGGGAAGCGACTTATTTTGCCGTCATCCCATATTGGTAGTCCAAGACACATGTTTGAGATATTTCAAGATTCAATGGCTATCACACGTTACAACAATCATCCAGATGTTTTCTTAACCATGACTGCAAATCCAAAATGGCCTGAAATTATGGATGCTATGTTACCTCACCAAAAGCCTACGGATCGCCCAAATTTAGTATCTCGAGTTTTTGAGTTAAAAAGAAAATGTCTAATGGATAAGATTATCAAAAGAGGCACATTCGGTGATGTTGTAGCTCATGTCTTTACCATTGAATTCCAAAAGCGTGGGCTACCTCATATGCACGCACTTATATTCCTTCACCATTTACAAAAAATTCGTACTACCGCTCAAATTGATAAGATCGTGTGTGCAGAATTTCCTGACCCGGATAAAGATCCGATGCTATTTCAAACAGTTTTACATTGTATGGTGCATGGACCATGTGGTGTTCGAAATTCTGGAGCACCGTGTATGGAGAATGGGAGGTGCACAAAAAGATATCCTCGCGAATATTCAGAAACAACAACAATGGGCCAAGATGGATATCCTATTTATCGACGCCGCAATACTGGCCGAGTATATAATGTGAAGGGTCAACCAGTTGATAATAGAGATGTGGTGCCATATAATCCATATCTTTCAAGGATGTTTGATTGTCATATTAATGTGGAAGTGTGTGAGGGAATTAGATGTGTTAAATACATACACAAGTACATTTATAAAGGTCATGATAGAACAACAATGGTACTAGGGGGAGTAGATGAAATCCAGCAATATCTTGATGCTCGATATATTGGTCCGCCAGAAGCTGCTTGGCGGATATTTGGTCATCTTTTACACGAAGAAAATCCTACAGTGGTTCGATTGGCGCTTCATTTACCTGGAATGCATCATGTTGTGTTCAATCCTAAAGATCAAGCACAATCAATTTTACTAAGAGCTAGACACCAAATGTCGACTTTAACTGCATTTTTTGCATGTTGTGCTGTAGATCCGTTTGCATGTACATTTACCTACCAACAATTCCCCCAACATTTTGTTTGGCAGAAATCACAAAAAATGTGGACAAAAAGAAAAATGGGTTATGCAATTGGAAGAATGTATTTTGCCAGTCCTCATGAAGGTGAAAGGTTTTATTTGCGACTGCTTTTAACGGTTGTAAAAGGGCCACAATCATTTGAACATTTGCGCACATATGACAATGTTTTACACGACACCTTCAAATTAGCTTGCACCTCACGAGGATTCCTAGAAGATGATGATGAATGGATTCAGTGCCTTGAAGAGGCTGCGATCATGAAAATTGGGAATCAGTTGAGAAGATTGTTTAGTGTGATTCTAATGGAATGTCATCCACTTCACCCATATTTGCTGTGGACAAGGTTCTTAGTGAATATATGTGATGATCCTTCGCACCAACTTCGAACAAGGTTCGGTATTTCAAATCCAACAGATGCTCAGACTCTGGATTATGGTTTGTATCTCATAAATCAATTTCTTCAAGAAGGAGGGAAGAATTTAACGAAGTTCCCACCTATGCCCCTGCCAATTGAAAATTGGGACATGATAGTTGGTAACAGACTCATATGGGAACACCGACAACTTCAGTATGATGGTCAAGAATCTGATGCACAATCATCCGTCGATCGTCTTAATGAGGCACAACGTTCTGCTTATACTGCAATAGTAACTTCAGTTCTTGAAAATAAGGGAATTCATATTTTTTTAATGGAGGTGTAGGAACAGGAAAAACTTTTTTATACAACGCCATTGCATCAAAATGTCGCAGCCTTGGACACATTGTCATTACCGTTGCATCATCTGGTATTGCGGCGTTACTATTAGTGGGAGGTAGAACAACTCATTCAATGTTTCGTATTCCGCTGGATGTCATGGAAAATTCAGTGTGTGGGTTTAGTAAACAGTCATTGCACGCTGAGTTATTCAGGGAGACCAAACTAATTATCTGGGATGAAGTTCCGATGCAACATAGATATTGTGTTGAAGTAGTTGATCGTGCACTACAAGACATTTACAGCACCAATAAGTCATTTGGTGGTATTACTGTTGTTCTTGGGGGTGATTTTCGACAGATATTGCCAGTGATACCCAAAGGCGTCCGCGAGCAAATTGTGGCTGCATCTTTGAGGCGTTCTAAGCTTTGGTTAAACATACAAGTTCTTACTTTGAGTTTGAATATGCGGTTGGACAATGGGGTAGGCAATGACGGGTTTACGAAGTTTTTGACTGAGGTATTATTTTTGTGTAAACAATTCTACATTTTACTACATTGCTATTTTTTTAATTACTGATTATTTAAATTATATTTAGATTGGAAGCACCGCACAAGATGTTATTCGTATTCCAACAACGGTGCACAAGTGCAAAGATTTAAGTGAACTAATTTCTTTGGTTTATCCTCAACTAAATGTAATAGGCACAGCGTCTCCGAATTATTTGACTGAGCGAACAATTCTCTCAGCACGAAATGACGATGTCTGCGATATTAACAAAGCTGCATTATCTGATTTTTCAGGAGAAATCATTGTTTATTTTGCCGCAGATAAAATGGCGGAACATTTTGAAAATGATCATTCCATTGCCAACCGTTATCCAACTGAGTATTTGAACTCGCTTAATCCTTCTGGATTACCGCCATTTAAGTTAGAATTAAAAGTAGGTTGTCCAATTATGTTGCTGAGAAACATCGCACCTAAAGATGGACTTTGTAATGGAACACGTCTTATGGTTATGCGTTGTGCAAAGCGTATAACTGAAGCAAAAATCTTAAATGGGGATAAGGCTGGCAATTTAGTTTTCATTCCTAGAATCTCTTTAACGCCATCATCTTCCGAGTTTCCCTTCAAAATGAAAAGGCGTCAATTTCCAGTGCGGTTGGCATTTGCAATGACGATAAACAAGTCGCAGGGTCAATCTGTGAAATACGTTGGAGTTGATTTACGAACACCGGTATTCAGCCATGGCCAACTTTATGTTGCATTATCTAGATGCACAGCTTCTAATAGAATAAGTGTCCTTTTACCTCAAGATGGGCTGGATTCTACGACCAATATTGTTTATCCAGAAATTTTGTTGTAAGAATTTTGTAAAGGTATGTTTTAATAAATTTTCTATTGATATTTATATTTTGCTTTCATACGATATGAATCTAATATTGATTATACATTTTTGTAGAATTGGGATATCATTGTCGAGGAGTTCAAAAAAACCATTAAAAAACAAAAGTATAATGGTGGGCGTCATTGGAAATTGGCAAATAAGGTAGTTTATCTCTAAAGATGATTGAAAATATATTATTTTATTAATTTTTTTTTCTAATATTGTGTGTGATAAATTTGTAGATTTCAGTCATATTCCCTCCTTGCTCAAAGTTGGTGCATATAGACGCCGATTCATTTGATAATGTGATGCAGAAGATGTTTGGAGCAGTTGTTGATACATAGTTTTGATGTACATATGCAGTTTAACCCATTTTTGTATATTGTGGGTTCCTTTTGTTCTCATTTTTTTAAAAGAGAAATGGTGGAAACCATGCTCTTTAAATGCGTATAGGTATAAACAATGTATGGCTTTGATGTACTTAAACGTTTTTATATTATTTTGGCGTGTGTATATATTATTTGGTGTTCATGGCATTGATTGCCATTATAAATTTGTATGACAGGTTCATACAGGTTTCAATTATTGAAAATTACAATGGACACTGTCGAAATTTTGAGTTTTTACTTCTTATGACATGTTCGGATAAATTACTTTATTCATAAAATTGACATTTTGGATATAATACCCGTGTGCATGTCTCTTCGACCGCCAAAAAAACACTTTTAGTATACTGAAAACGGTGAACATATATTGCGCTCAGGCAACAAGTTTTTTTGAATGCCAAATTACGTGAGGTACAAATGCGAATGACAAGTTTAAATATTTCAAAATGGGAAGCTCTATCAAAATTTTTAATATAATCAAAATTTTTGTTAAATATTCATCTTGATATTCTTCTTAATCGATTATGCCATTCTGTTTGTCCAAATTAATTAAATTATGTTTCTTCAATGATGCTTTACTAAATTGGGCATCAATTTCAGCCAATACTCACTTGGACAAACATGAGATATTTCCTTCTTATTTTTAGTTAAGCTGACATTTGGTGGAGATTAAATTCCTTAGCACATAGGTTGCGTTGATCAGATTTATTAACATTGTTTTACTGTTCAATAGTATTAACTTTTTACAAAATTAATTCATCATAACTGTTGTAATAGACAATGATGCAAGTGTTTTTATAAATTTAAATAAAACCACAAATTTGAGTATTCAACATAGCCGTTTAAGTATGATGTAATCTGCGATAGTGCCAACGGCACGAGTATTCCATTCTGTTTGTCCAAATTAATTAAATTATGTTTCTTCAAAATGATGCTTTACTAAATTGGGCATCAATTTCATCCAATACTCACTTCGACAAACATGAGATATTTCCTTCTTATTTTTAGTTAAGCTGACATTTGGTGGAGATTAAATTCCTTAGCACATAGGTTGCATTGATCAGATTTATTAACATTGTTTTACTGTTCAATAGTATTAACTTTTTACAAAATTAATTCATCATAACTGTTGTAATAGACAATTATGCAAGTGTTTTTATAAATTTAAATAAAACCACAAATTTGAGTATTCAACATAGCCGTTTAAGTATGATGTAATCTGCGATAGTGCCAACGGCACGAGTATTCCATTCTGTTTGTCCAAATTAATTAAATTATGTTTCTTCAAAATGATGCTTTACTAAATTGGGCATCAATTTCATCCAATACTCACTTCGACAAACATGAGATATTTCCTTCTTATTTTTAGTTAAGCTGATATTTGGTGGAGATTAAATTCCTTAGCACATAGGTTGCATTGATCAGATTTATTAACATTGTTTTACTGTTCAATAGTATTAACTTTTTACAAAATTAATTCATCATAACTGTTGTAATAGACAATTATGCAAGTGTTTTTATAAATTTAAATAAAACCACAAATTTGAGTATTCAACATAGCCGTTTAAGTATGATGTAATCTGCGATAGTGCCAACGGCACGGGTATTCCACTAGTTTTTATACAAAGAAGAGGTTCGATCTTGTTCCACGTGCAAAGTTAGACGACCTCTCTCTCTCGGATCCGGGGGTGCTCATGCGCACAATGCACTGAAGCCCCTCATGTGCAACAATTGGAGTCGTCGGATTTATCTAACGGTTCAAGTGCATGGACTTTAAAACACATTATATTGCAAATAATGTTATTTCAAATACTCCGTCAAACACACTCTTCCTCTCCAAAAGCTCAAGCAAAAACTATCTGCCACTCTTCCTTTCCAAAAGCTCAAAGCTCTATTCCTCTCCAAAAGCTCTCTGCTCTTCAAAAGCTCAAGCAAAAACTCTCTCGCACTCTTCGGTGCCTACCACGTGGGGGTGGCGAGTCAGGGTGTAGAGGTGGTGGGAGATGGTGGTATTGGAAGAGGAGGTGATGATGGGGCAGGACGTGTAGAGGCGGTGGTAGGTGGATTTGGGTGGTGGTGGTGTAAAGGAGAAAGAGGTCGGTGGCGAACATAGATAGTGCACATAAAGACTTCCCACCACCAGATGTGTTCATGAACTGGGAATAGAAACCTCGAGACCCAGGGCTGACGCTCACCAAAGAGCTAAAATCTTACCCATGTTACCAAGCCAACGTAGTAAATGAACCTTGTGGTGCATTCAACATGTCATGAAGTAGGGTTACTCTCAGTACAAGGTCCACACTGACTCCCTTTAAACGTTGTCTCTGCACACAACTATAGCTATGACATAATGGAATTAAACCCCACAGAAAAGAAGGAATAAATAGGAGCTACCAACAACTGAACCCATATGCCCAAGAAGGAATAAATAGGAGCTACCCACAATCATCACTGCATGTTCCACGTTACAGAGCCAGAAATCCTATTATGCCATGTTGATGATGATGATGGTGATGTTAATGGCCATTGCCATCCAAATGATCATCAAGCACATACATCAAACATGGCAATTTTAATTTTCAAATAGTTATTTTCACACATACATAAAAAACTAGAGAATAAAATGAATGAATGAATAAATAATTAAAAAAATATAACCGCATATTTCATATGGAATATCAAGAATCCATTTAACATTCATCATAGATAACCACTAGAAAAAAGTAAAACTTTTCAGAACCCCATTGTTAAAAAGCAGGATTTGAGGATGGGTTTTGTTGTTGAGGAGGAGTAGGAGCAGGAAGAGGTTGATCTGATTTCTTTGGTTGCTCCACATTTGGTATGGAATTGCCATTGGCACAGTCTCACTGTAAGAAGTTGAAGATTGATTGTTGTTGGCTGGTGGTGGGTTGATTCTTCCATCAATACAAGAAGAGCATTTCTTCTCAACCCAACCTTCCAAATCATATTGATGACCAAAAATAACTCTCCTTCCATAGCAAAGTCTTCCAATCAATGCTGAGACGATCCCCAAAAATGTGATCACAAACAAAATAGCAATCAAAGCACCAATAGATCCATGGCTTGATTGAGTTCAATCAACAACCACCATATCCATTCTTCTTCGATCAACCCTCCTCCCAACCAAACCCAATCCCACAACCAAAACCATTACACCACCACCACCCCACCACCCATATCCACCTACCACCGCCTCTACACATCTTGCCCCGTCATCACCTTCTCTTCCAACACTACCATCTCCCTCCACTTCTACACCTTGACTCGCCGCCCCCACGTGGTAGGCACCAAAGAGTGCCAGAGATATTTTGCTTGAGCTTTGTAAATTCTCTATGAATAAATTCAATAATAACCGTTGGATAAGAATCAGGAACTTTACGCAACAATTTTTGGCTAATATTTCCAGCTCAACGTAGAGGCTTTAACTCCTGACATGCACGAGGTTTTCTTCAATTGAATGCTCATTTTCTCATTGATAACCAATGGTGTTGGGCATGAATTCGCATTAGCCATTCATATGCATCTTTTTGTATGCTAAACCAAACTTATCTAACTTAATGGAATAGTTTTCTCAAAATTGCACCAACACCAAAGTTCAATCAGCATACAGCAACCCAGTATCTGTTGATTCCATGACGAGTGCTAGAAATTCTCTGTAAATTCTCTATGAATGCTACATATGCTTGGTCTTCTTATCAAAGTGCATGAAAATAGTATGTTCTAAGCCCTTGTCAGATAACAATTTTCTTTGGCAATTTGATTATGAGTTCGTAAGAGCAGAAATAATTATATTGTTACCTGCAGATTACAATTTTCTCTTATGAACAATTTTTTCTCTTACAATATTTTCTGACAATTTCTCTTACAATTTTTTATGACAATTTTTTTTCTTCTATAGATTACAATTTGAAATTGTTCATAAGAGCAGATAATAATTTTCTCTGGCAATCAGATAACAAAATTTCACCATTTTTTCACACTTGTGATCTGCAGGTCAGATAACAACGAGTCTTCCTTAAGCGCCTTACACGCCTGAGTCCCCGAGTAATTGAACTCACAAGCCTGCCCAATCACAATAGGTCCAGCACCCCAAAATGAGAATTTTCTTCAAATCTATTCTCTTTCCCTTCAAATACGCATTGAAAGGAACATCAAAACCCTCCACCCAATCCTCACAACTCACTGTCTTTCCCCCATTCCCACCCTTAACAGCAGAACAAAACACCGGTCTCTGCCTTTGCTGCTGCAAATACTGATTCAAAAGCGAAAATTTAATCTTCGAAAGGGGTCTCTTGGAGTACACAAGGAATGGTACAGAGAAGGGTTGTTTGGGAATCAACGACTGTGTGGATTTGGTGACTGGAGACGCCAACTTCAACGAAAAGCTCTCACAGGGGTTCATACAAAGACCCATCTTTTTATCTGTACAGAGAGACAATCACCAAATGGAATAAACCCAATCACCAAACGAGGAAGAAGATTGATTGGGTTCACACAGATCGAGTCGAAGAAACCGATTTGTGGAGAAGTTTGAGTGAAGGCTCGTTCGAACAGAGAAGAGAGAGGCGAAATGAGAGTTTGCAAAGAGAGAAGATGGGAGATTCCTTTGAAACAAAAATTTTCAAAACGTTTCATTCCCCTGCAAAACTGTTTAATGAAAATTTTCTTTTGGAATTCATTGATCTAAGCCGTCCATCAGTTTCGACGGCTGTAATAGATGCGCATGACCTCCTCACGAGGCCCCGGATCCGTTTTAAAGTAGATGCACTTGAACCGTTATATAAATCGGACGGCTCCAATTGTTGCACATGAGGGGCTCGAGTGCATTGTGCGCATGAGCACCCCCGGATCTCTCTCTCTCTCTGATCTGACTGCCCTCCTCCTCCTCTTCTACCAAGATCAACATAAAGAAGAGATTCGACGTGCAAAGTTAGACGACCTCTCTCTCTCTCTTTCTCTGTGATCTGACTGTCCTCCTCCTCATCCACAACCAACGTTAACATCAACATCAAGAAGAAGAAGAAGAAGAAGAAGAAGAAGCAGAGAGGTGTGGTGTTTCTGAAATGGAGGAGACGATTGAAAATGGTAAATGTTTGGAATTGGAATCCAAGTATGATGAAAAACGGTCTTCTTTGATCTTCCTTGGAACTGGTTGCTCCAGCGCACTCCCAAATGCTCTGTGTTTGATTAAACCCTCAAACCCACCTTGCCGACTTTGCTCTCACTCGCTTTCCATTCCACCCGAAACAAATCCCAATTACAGGTAGGTACCCATCTTTCATTCGATTCCTTTATTCTTATTGCTACTTTCATTCACATTAATCTGTGTGTTGTGTGTTTCACAAAAAATAAATTGGAGATTTTTACATCTTCAAATGTGGTGTGGTTATATGCAAAATCCCCCCAAACCTTACCTATAAAAACCCATTTCTTTCATATTTATTTGGTTTGTGATTTTTCTGATATTTGATGTGCAGGTGTAACACGTCCCTTCTTATCGATTATAAACATGACGATGGTGATGGGGCACACAAATACATACTGATTGATGTTGGCAAGACATTTCGAGAGCAAGTACTTCGCTGGTTTACTCGCCATCGCATTCCTCAAGTGGATTCTGTGAGTTTTGTTATACATCAAGCCCCTTACCCTTATGTTTTTTTTCCCCTCATCTTTGTTCATTCATTCATTCATCCAAGACATCATCAACTTTTCATAGGTTAAGCAAAAGTATGTGGGTTTTCTATTTTAGGGGACATTTGTACAAAAGTATTGGTGTCAACATAACTTCCAGTGTGAAGTCTCTTTCAGCCTTTTGGTTATAAACACAGTTTGTAACCAATTTATATCAAAAGCAGCAGGTCAGGCATAGATTGGGACACATATACTCAGGACCTGATTTAAGCTAATCCCATCTCCCTGTCAGATCGGGTCGGGTCGGGTCAATTTGTCATTGCTAGTAACATCTTTCTTTTGTTCGAGGAACTTTGTCTGCGCTTCTTTGAATTCATTGAAATCAAACTTGTTAACGAATTTATTAAAAAAAAAACATCTCTTTGGTTGTATCATCTTAGTTGACACCATGAATCCAAAGAGTGCTATTCTACATAACAAAAATACTAAAAATAGTCTCAAATCCATGAAGAAGAAAATTAACCTTGGACTAAGAAGGAGGAAGAGAGATCTTTTAGTGGTCAATCGGTACAAAACTCATTTTTAGCGAGATTTGTACAAAGACAACTCCATTGGAACAACTTGAGAACCTTTTTATAATACTAAAAACAAGTTTCCCAACTCCTAAGCTGCTTAAATTATAACAGGGACCTCCTGTAGTTTGCACGGAAACTGAATCCTCCTCTGTTCTGGGAATTAATTAACTTCTGATGTTTACAGATCATTTTGACACATGAGCATGCTGATGCAGTTCTCGGTCTGGATGATATTCGTGTAGTGCAACCGTTCAGTCCTACAAATGATATTGATCCCACTCCAATTTATCTCACCCAATTTACAATGGACAGGTACTTCTCATTTCTTTTGTTTTGCATGGTCTCCCATATCAAATGTCTTGTTTTATTTCGCTCATGAATTCTAAGAGGTCAAGAAATCAAGATATATTCACATTACTTATGTAATCATGGGTTCATGCCATTGTAAGTTTTGGTAATCCATTACTAATTAATTAATTATAATGCCAAAGCTTCTATTGTGAAACTTTTGATTTCCAAAAAGAGCTTCAGAAAATCTTAAATTTGTCTTATGTTACAGTTGAAAAGTTTCTCCCTCTTTTTTCTCTCCCAGGTTCTCCATTCTCTGCAAACACTTTTTAGAAACTCGCCAAGTTTTAATGTCATCCAAAACCCCAAATTGATGCATTTTAAAAAATGGAAAACAGAAAACATTACCCGTTGCATAACAAAGTAACAAAAATAGAAAGGAAAATGCAAAATACTTTTGAGTCTTTTTTTTAAATAATCTATAAGTTTCTATTGCCTTGAGGGTGACACCAAAAATAAATAAATGAAAAAAAAAAAAAAAACCTTGTGGAGTCTTCTTCTCTCCTTTTCCGCATCTTACCCTTTCTTTGGTTTTTCTTAACTCCACTTTGGCCGCTACTTGAGTCAAAGTTCACTTGCAATTTCATTTTATTGGTATAAATGGTTTCATTAAGCTCAGGTCTATCACATTTGGAGCTGGTGGATGGAATAGCTAGGTTTCAAATATAGTAATTTGTTCTAAGGGGAGCAACATTAGATGTTGGTTTACAACTTCACGAAAGATAACCCCCCATCATACAAAATTTCATTCTTGGTACTGACCATATAATTAAATCGATAGGCACTCTCTAAAATGTTACATAAAAAGTGCAGATAAAAAGTGCAGATTGTACAAGTTATCATCTAATTATAACGACAACGTCATAAGTATACATCCAAAAAATCAAAAGATAATTTATATAATTATTGTTCACTGATCATATAAAACAATCCCTTGTAATTTCCAATCTTCTTTTATTCCCAATCAGTAATCTTCATTTATATTTCATATATTGGTCTCCCATTCTTTTAAAAAAAATATATATATTATACTTTTTGTCATCGACATATTTAAACCCTCTGCCTCACCATATAGTATCTCATATGCTTTCTTCTTCTCTTTCCCTTGGACAAGTTTTGGCCCTTAGATTCTTCAACGTGTAAACCACATAAGAAAGTGTCTGTTAGGGTTAAGAGAGGTTTGAGTGGTTTGTCTGGGTCATATAAATACTTTTAGAGGAAATTAACTTTTCTTGTCACCCCCCACAAAAAAAAAATGCCTGGTTTTTTCTAACGCTATCATGAATCGTGAATCACATTAGTGCATTGCTTGGGTCAATGTAATTGAATTGGGAATCGTAAGCTTCATACATTTCTGATTCAAACTTAAAAATTGACTTGTTTTGCTGGATTTAGTGAATCGAATCAAGATTTGACTCATGAATCGGAAGGTTTTAATGACTGATTTTTCTGTAGCGGATTAGCGTTTTTTTTTTTTTTTTTTCCTTCTTCTTCTGGCTGAATGAATAGTTAGGACGTTTTGAAAACAATGTTTTCAATCTTTATCGACCCATTTACATCATTACTTTTTGCATCTGTTCTATCATATATTTTGTTTGACACCTTAAATCCTTGAACAGCGTGGCAGTAAAATTCCCTTACTTGGTTCAGAAAAAACTCAGAGAAGGTCAAGAAGTGAGGAGAGTTGCACAACTTGATTGGAGAATTATAAAGTCTGATTGTGAAGAACCCTTTGCAGCATCAGGCCTACAGTTTGTTCCTTTGCCAGTTACTTGCCCCCAATTCTATCCTTCGTAAAAAAAAATTACTGTTTATTATTCTTATCCTTCTTGCCTATGTTCTTGCTGATTGATTTTTTCCTGTGTAGGTGATGCATGGAGAAGATTATTTATCCTTGGGCTTTCTCTTTGGCGTAAAATCTAGAGTTGCATATATATCTGATGTTTCACGTATCCCTGCAAACACTGAATATGGTGGGTTTTGTTTGTTGACATATTGTAGCATCAATTTGGTTTATTTTCTAGGTTCTCGTTCTTCACGGTAAATCAATTTTGTGGATAAAGAGATTTACTTGAAGAGACAATAACTAGGAGGACAGAATCTCAATGAGTTGAACACCTTGTGTTCAGATTGACACAATCTTTAGTTTCTCCAACCATTCAATCACCCCCACTTCCTTTGCTTCTTCCCCTAATAGATCTCTTCACTACATTTGAAGCGTGTTAGAATTTATCTTCTTTCTTGATTACTATCAACGTTCTAAAAAGCGCTAGGCAGTAAGCGGGTGGCAAGCAGGGGACTAGCTCTCAGATGCCTAGTCGGGGCCTAGGCGATTTTTTATTTATTTATAATTTATAAAAGTTAAGCATAATAGCATATAAATTACTTTCAATTCAATGGTAGGATAAATATGCAAAATGTATAAACATGAAAATTTAAGCATAGTAGCATATAAATTAATGAGTAACACAAAAATAGTCTTTATTTTTATTTTTTTGAATTGGAAATTAAAAAAAAAAATCAAAAATTTGCACAGGTGACTGCGCCACCTGCCTAGGCATTTCCCAGCCGACTAGTACCTAGGCAGTCACTTAGGCCGATTTTTAGAGCAGAGATTACTATTACTATATGATGTGTAGTTATCGGGCACATGCGTCTGACTTTATGTGGTTAGGAGTAACCCTTAATTATGATAGGCTTAGAGGGAGGCGCCTACATTTAATCTTTCTTCTTCAACATGTTTCAAGTGGGAAATCCTGATTTTTCCCTCGAGGCATTTGATTCGCGTATTGAGATTGCAACTAAGAATCATGTCGAAAAAGTGTTGGTTTAGGGTGCCATATGGAACTGTCACGAATCAAGCAGGAACCAGAGATGATGCGCGAAGAAACTAAAATGGCGTGAAAAGAGAAATTTGATTTGAATTCAAAAAAATAGTATTATTGTAATTTTCTATTAGTAGTTGGTTAAAGTTGTAAGAATGGACCACATGTCAAAATCCCATTGCATAAATTCAAAAGTTTGTTACTCTCTTATCTTTAAAAGAAGGAAAAACAGAGATGAAAGGTAGAGAAGTTTTTGTAAGAATTAAGGGCTCTAATTCAATCAAAGTTCTTTCAATTTTCAATTTAATCGATCCTTGTTCGAACTTGAGATAGTCAAAATTGTGACAATTGGTATCGAAGCAGATCAAACCTTAACTGTAGAAACTCTCCAATAGAAACAAGGGCGAAGGAGATGGAAGGGTTTATGAAGGATTCCAAACGGAATCAAGTAGAAATGACCGACCAATTGGAGATGTTGAAGTTGAAACTTCACCGAATCGCCAAGGCTAGTCAGGAGCAAGAAAAGATGTTCAATTCGAAATTCGAGCAGCTGGTTCTGATGTTACATAACTCAAAGTCAGAGATAGTAGAAGAGACTCCAGTGTGTCAAAGAATGACCGAGATACAAACTTATCGGAGGTGGAAAACATTGCAATCACTCTCCTACCCAGGTAATGGTTTTCATTACCCAAAAATAAACTTTCCACATTTTGATGGCTCAAACCCTAAATCATGGATTAAGAAGGCTGAGCGATTTTTTGCTTTACATAATGTGCTTGCTGATAGTAAGGTTTCAATTGCTTCTATACATTTCAATGGGAAGGCAGATTCATGGGTTCTGGATTATCAGGTAGATAATAAACTAATTAGTTCGGATGAATGTGTTAGGGATTTATGTTTTCGTTTTGAGGATTCCTAGCTTGGACAATTATGTGGATGTGTTTAATAAACTCACACAAGAGACTTCTGTGGAAGACTACTATGATAAATTTGAGGAACTCAAACCCCCCATGCTCATCCATAACCCTCAACTAAGTGAGACATACTTTGTTCTCAGTTTCCTTAGTGGTTTCAAAACTGTGGTCTTAGTAAAAACAACGTTATAACGCCGATATAACTCTTAACGTGGGTGAGCCGTTACGTTATGACACTATCACGTTATGGTAACAACTCCGATATAACGGCGTTATGTGGCCGTTATTGAGAAAACGTTTTTTTCAATAATGTCGTTTTAATATTTTGTTCTAATACATTAAAAAAAATCACCCATTTCATTCTCGATCGAACCATAACCCTAGAATCATAGGAAAAAAGGACCAAAGCTCGCCGTCGCCAATCGTCAAAGAACTAGACTTCGCCGTTTGACAGAGAATGAGATAAGAAGAAGGGAAGAAGATGAAGAGTCGATCTCACTCTCATACTAAGAGAGATGTTTTTTATTAAGGTTTTTTGTTTTTGAATTTAATGTTATGGACATGATTTACTTTTTTTACTATAATACATTAATATTTTGTGGGGGTATTACAATATATATTTAAAAAAAACTATTCCGTTATATAACATTATATCTCGGTATATCTCGTTATAACCTATAACGCTCTTGGACCGTTATGGGTCCGTTATCCGTTTTAACTGCATAAACTGTGGTTTAGATGTTCAAACCTACATCATTCTCTCAAGCCTTTCACCTAGCTAGAATGCAGTAATCCACTGTTACTCAATCTATTTTCAATCATAAATCACCTTCTTCCCACACCCACACCCACACCCACACCAACAACCACAAAAAGCGCTGGGCTTGGAGAAAAGGCTCCTTCGGGTTGCGGAGAAAAGGTTTGGGAGAATGTGCGGTCATGGTTTCCCACGCGAGATGGTTTTTGAAGCCGCCTATCTAATTTACTTACTGACTTTCAAAGCGGCGAACCTCAGAGCCAACGTCACGTATCTTATTACGATGATATTTCCCCACTACAACATAAAACATTGGGGCTTACGGGCAATACCTAGCAGATATAGATTCAAATAGCCCATTCAAGTCGATTTCGTGGGTTGAATTACTTCTTTTTGCGATGATTCCAAAATGTCAAGTTTCACAAGGAAATATCGTATAATTATAATGACGGTTCTTTTTCACACTTCACTTCTGGAATTAAACCTCAGACTGGTACACAGTCATTCATTCCTCCACCACTGTCTTAGAAGCCCTCGGCCACAACCAAGTTTTCTTCATCCACCACCACCCAAACTTCAAATTTAACTCTTATATTCCTCCTATTACTAGACTAACCCCAACACAAATGAAAATTAGCCGTGATAAAGGGATGTGTTACAATTGTGATGAGCAATACAGACATGGTCACCATTGTAAACAACACCTCTACATGCTAGTACGGGATGATGAACCTTTAGAGGAGCAATTCTCTGACTTATCAGAAACTGAAAACTGGTTTAAAGCTGGTTGGATTAAAGCTGGTTGGTTGAAATGGCGAATGGCGTCAGGAGTATTGTGCGATAGAAGGATGCCTGCAAGGCTAAAAGGGAAATGCTATAAGACAATTGTTCGACCAGCCATGCTATATGGTTCAGAATGTTGGGCTACTACGGGACAACATACGCATAGGATGGCAGTAGCAGAAATGCGTATGTTAAGGTGGATGTGTGGTAAAACTCGTAAGGATAAGATTAGAAATGAAAGAATTAGGAGATACTTAGGTGTAGCGCCCATAGAGGAAAAAATTAGAGAAAGACGTTTAACTTGGTTTGGTCATGTGCGGAGGAGACCGAGCACGGCGCCAATTAGAAAATGTTTAGATTGGCAAGTTAATGGAGGGTGTAGACGGAGGGGACGACCGTTGAAAACTTGGATGAAGACGGTGAATGAAGATATCATTGAGCTTGGATTAGGTGAGGAAATGTGGGAAGATCGCATTGCTTGGAGAACCAAAATTCATGTAGCCGACCCCGAAAATCTCGGGAATGGGCTTTGATGATGATGATGATGATGATGATCAGAAACTGAAAACTTATTAGTAGAGGTACTTATAAATATGGAGGTATCTCTACATGCCCTTCATGGTAGCCATTCTTCAAACACCATTCTTATCAAGGGTCACCTAAAGAAAAGACCTATTTCTATTCTAATTGATACTGGCAGCACCCACTCATTCATTGATCCTACTGTCATCAAAGAAACCCAATGGTCTACTAGACTCACTCCACAAATGCTGGTCAAGGTAGCCAATGGGCAACATATAATCAACCATATCATTTGCCCCTCCCTTAAATGGACCATGCATGGTACACTTTCATTGGCACAGTTAGGGTACTTTCCTTGGTTGGGTATGATGTGGTTTTAGGTGGTGATTGGTTCCCTTTGGTAATATCATCATTAATCTTCAGAAATTGCAGGTTACCTTACACTGGAAGAATACCAAAATAACTCTACAAGGAGTACATGATGTGTTTCTTTCTACTACTTAGAACCTATTGGCCTAACCATGTTTTTCAAAAAGCACACCCCTGCCTTCTTGGGCCAATTATTCTCCATTACAGAACTTCACCACTTCTTGACATTACACCTCAAATTGCCATGCTTATTGATGAATTCCATGATATTTTTCAATCTCATTCTCTTCCACTCCATAGAACTTTAGACCACAAAATACCCTTGAAACCTAATACACTTCCACCTTCTCAACACCCTTATAAGGTACCTTACATGGAGAAAACTGTAGTTGAAGAAGATGTTGGAGTTCGGCCTAATTCAACATTCTCATAGCCCATTTGCAGCTTCAATATTGTTAGTCAGAAAAAAGATTCTACTTGGAGATTCTGTGTAGACTATAGGAGGTTGAATGAGATAACAGTAAATAACAAGTTCCCTATGCCATTGATTGATGAGCTGTTGGATGAATTACATGGGGCAACCATCTTCTCCAAGATTGATTTAAGGTTTGGATACCATCAGATATTAGTACACCCCCCTAATATTCACAAAACAACCTTTAAAACTCATCATGGGCATTTTTGAGTTTAGAGTAATGTCGTTTGGTTTGACCAATGCACCTGCAACTTTTCAAGCTCTCATGAATTATGTATTCCAACCTTACCTCAGAAAATTCATCCTAGTGTTCTTTGATGACATTCTTATTTCAACTACTCATTTGACCAACACCTCAAACTCACATTTTCTGTTTTGA
The DNA here is from genome assembly GCA_963556465.1 of Berberis vulgaris. NCBI lineage: Eukaryota > Viridiplantae > Streptophyta > Magnoliopsida > Ranunculales > Berberidaceae > Berberis > Berberis vulgaris. The sequence continues at coordinate 60,754,520 of OY747134.1, forward strand.
GGACTCACAGTCCCTTTGCAAAATTTTCCAAATGATCTTTTGGTCAACAACAACTAGAGTACCTAGGCCATATCATTGCTCCGGATGAGGTGGCTGCTGACCCTACTAAGATAGAAGCCACGGTCAATTGGCTTACTCCCTCTACATTGAAACATCTAAGAGGATTCTTGAATCTTACAGGATGTTACAGGAAATTTGTCAGAAACTATGGTCATATTGCAAAACCTTTGACTGATTTACTAATGAAGAATTCATTATCTTGGTCTACTTCAGCTGACAAAGCTTTTCAGGAGCTTAAGACTGCCATGTCTTCCACTCCTGTTTTATTATTGCCTGATTTTTCCTCTTCCTTTTATATAGAAACTGATGCAAGTTCCAGAGGGGTAGGGGTTGTGTTAACCCAACAAGTCCATCCCATTGCTTACTTTAGACGAATCTCTAAGTCCAAGAAATTTAGGTCTATCCACCTATGAAAAAGAGTTGTTGGATATAGTCATGCTGTAAATAAGTGGAGATCTTATCTTCTAGAATCCAAATTCTTCATTCTAACTTATCATCAAAGCATCAAATACTTCCTAGCCCAAAAGGTCACTACATTGTTACAACAGAGTTGGCTCACTAAGTTGCTTGGGTTTGATTATGAAATTGCTTATAAGAAAGGGTCTGATGCTCTGACAACAATGTTGTTGATGCTCTGTCAAGAAGGAATTCAGTGGATGAATCCTTGTTAGCTTTATCCACTGTGGAGCCTCAATGTTGCAAGATGTAGTCCATAGCTATAACACTAATGATGCTGCCCAGTCACTGATCACAAAGCTACTAGTCAACTCCCAAGCTGCTCCCAATTTCTCTTTAACTAATGGATTGTTACGCCACAAGAACGGTCTGTTCATTGGCTCAAATGGTAACTTGAGATCTCAGATTCTAACCGCCATCCACAACTCTGCACTAGGGGGGCATTCAGGGATTAAAGCTTCTTATAAGAGATTAAAGCAATATTTTTATTGGCTAGGGATGAAAACCCAACTCATTACATTCATCACCAGTTGTGATATCTGTCAGAGGAATAAGTCTGACTAGACTTCATATGGGGGTCTTCTACAACCATTACCTATTCCAAAGCAGCATGGCAGTGTATTAACTTTATTGAAGGCCTTCCTTCTTCTAATGGTAAGTCTGTCATTTTTGTAGCAGTTTACAAATTGACCAAGTATAGCCATTTCTTGGTACTATCACACCCATACAGAGCCTCCAGGTTGCTGATGCATTTCTTTAGTGTGCCTACAAATTACATGGCCAACCATCATCAATTGTGTCTGATCGAGACAAGATCTTCTTTAGTGCCTTTTGGCAAGACCCGTTTACTAAATTGGGTACTTCATTAGCAGTGAGCACTGCTTATCACCCTTAATCAGATGGACAAACGGAGAGGATTAATACTTGTTTAGAGAATTATCTCAGATGCATGACTGGACACACACCTAATAAGTGGTCTAAATGGCTCTACTTGGCAGAGCATTGGTTCAATACATCCTTCCACACTAGCCTTTAGACTACTCCTTTCCAAGCTCAGTATTGGTACTCTCCTCCCCTCTTAGCCTTACCTCCACTCTCAGCTTTCACCATTCAGATAGTTCAACATCACCTATCTGAAGAGAACACATGTCAAAGATCATGAAGGACAATCTCCACAAGGCTCAAGAAAGAATGAAACTCTATGCTTACCGCCACAGAACTGAACGAGTGTTTACAGTAGGTGACCAAGTATATTTGAAATTACAACCCTACCGCCAAACCTTAGTCCAATTGCATCGGAATTTAAAGCTTTCGGCCAAGTTTTATGGGCCCTTTCAGGTGCTCGAACGCATTGGCATGGTTGCCTATCGACTTCAACTTCCAACAGGGTCCAAAATCCACCCTGTTTTTCATGTATCACAACTCAAAAAGAAACTTGGTTCAGCCAAGCTCTCCTCACCTACCTATGGTCGATCACCATGGCACATTTGTTGCCCAACCTATCGCCATCTTAGCTCGCTGTATGGTTCCTTGCCACAATCAAGCACTCACCCAAGTACAGGTTCATTGGTCAACTGCACACGAGGCCACTTGGGAAGATTGGCCACACTTCCATGATCAATTTCTAGATTTCAATCCTTGAGGACAAGGATGTGCTGAAGGGGAAGATGATGTCACGAATCAAATAGAACCAGAGATGAGGCGTGAAGAAACTGAAATGGCGCGAAACGGGACGCAAAAGGAGAAATTTAATTTGAATTCAAAAGAATGGTATTATTGTAATTTTCTATCAGTAGTTGGTTAAAGTTGTAAGAAGGGACCACGTGTCGAAATCCCATTGGATTAATTCAAAAGTTTGTTACTCTCTTATCTCTAAAAGGTAGAGAAGTTTTTGTAAGAATTAAGGGCTCAGTTCAGAGTGAACTCGAGATTAGCTTGTAATTTCCTTTGATTTGATCCTTCAATCAAAGTTCTTTCAATTTTCGGTTTAATCGATCCTTGTTCGAACTTGAAATAGTCACGATTGTGACATATGTATGTTGCAACTTGAAGGGTAGTGTTAGAGTAGAGGGACCTTGTCCACACGTAAGCTATTGTTTACTTTTTCAGCATTGGGATATTAGTTTAGTTAGGCAGGGACAAAAATAAAAGATTTCCAAGCAGGTCCATTACAATGGGACTAAAAAAGAATCAATCCACCTAGCCCTAACAAAACTCAAAAACAGAAAACCCTAACAAGAGATAACCAACTGAAAACCTAGCCATAATCCAATACCCCACTCATTCAGCCTCATTCCTATATGCATCGTCTCTTTCCCCAAACAGCTGCTTCACACTAAGACCTCGATCTTCATCTTCACTATATAAGCTGCTGGATTGTCACACATCAAAAGAACGTTCCACTTCAGAATCAAAATCCAATCTGCATGATTCTCCAACTCTTCCTAGAACTCGTTGGTCTTACTCAAAAGCATCATCCTCCTTATTTGCTTTCTCCTTTTCCTTACAAAAGCTGTCAATTCTTTCACTTGCCAGACAATGTTCCCAATTTTTCTGCCAATTCATATGACTCTCTTCAGCTCATTTAAAAATTGATTGCAGTTTCGCCTTGATTACTCAACCCCTAGCATGATCGTTGTGCAGTAAGGCAACATTAGAGTTCTCGAAAGATAGCAACTTCTGTACCACTTCAAAGCCCTGCCCATGTTTCATTCACATTATATCGATTACTTTTGCCCTCGTTAACTTCAAGAGAGTCAAAGTTCTTGACAATTTAAAAAAAAAGGCTCATTGTGCAGTATTATGCAGGTCTCTCAATCAATTATTACTGTAAGATACTTTGTCACTACATTTCTGAAAAGGTCAAGCATGGAAAGTTCTCATACAGTAGATAGTGTGGTCGTTTGTTTTCATTTTTAACTTCTTTACTTCATTTATTTTCATGAATCACCAAGTGTTATGGAGGTATTTCTATTCCTGCAGTTATTTCAAAATCTGGAGCTGGACAGTTAGATCTTCTCATCTTAGACACACTTTACAAGGTCAGTATATATATTCTTTACCACTCGATATATTCTTCTTATTTTTGTAGTTTAGAGTTTAGTCAACTGCATCAAATAATATTGATACCACACTCCAGCACTTTGATATATTACATTCGAGAGAAATAAGTACAAAATAGAGAGTGACTGGGATCAAGAGTCGCAACACTTGAGCCTAAGACAAACACCGACTCTATTAACTTAATATTCTTTGAATCTTAGATTAAACAGATGCTGACAGCATGCCGGACATTCAGGTCTATAAGCCCAAGTTCTCCTTTTTTTCTTTTAGAAAGAAATCTGCAGGGAGATATTATTTTCCACTTCTGCTCCACCCCAAAGAAACTTGATGCACATTGAAATGAATCAAGTCTATATAGGACGAAAAAATGACCTCCAGTACACTTGAATCCCAAATAGGAGTGATTGGAGAAGAACCAACCTTCCAATGTCTTGATCTGGCTGTCGTTATCCAGGAAAGGCCAGCAATCCGTATCAACGTTTTCTTTGTTCTGATTGTTGAAGGATAATAGTGCATAATTGGCAAAATGTTAGTCTGATTATCAAGGGGCTTTACTAAATACTGAAGACAGGTTATCTGCATGTCTTGTACAATGTCAGGAGACATATTTTCTGAAAGAATTCAAAGTCTTTTAGCCTTGGGAGTTAAATATTGGTCTTTAGCTTGAGTGGTTTATTTTTAGTCTTCTCCTCTGGCTATCACTTTTCTCCAACATGCAGTGCCATGATCACCGATATTTGTTAAAAGTTGGCTATATGGTTGCCACTAATATCATCGATGATTATCTTTAAGATGCATAAACTTCTTTCCTGATACCTGAAGACTTTCCAACATGTTATGCTGGCACCACAAACACTTACTTCAACAAAGTAGAGTTTCCGTGCATGGTTGAAAAGGTTTCATGCAATTCTTCATATGGTTACTTTTGACATTGTTGTTTTGTTTTTGTAGGCGGGATCACACAATACACACTTCTGCTTCCCTCAGGTCAATGTTGAGAAACATCTGCTTCATATAATATTTCTTAATGGTAAATCACTTTCTGAACTATAACTAACAAAATATGTTTTATCCTTTCCAGACACTGGATGCGATTAAGAGAATATGCCCGAAACAAGCTCTGCTGATTGGAATGACCCATGAATTTGATCACCACAAGGATAACCAGTACCTTATGGATTGGTCAAGAAGGTAATAACCCTTCCTTTCATTTTTAACACTGCTAGTTTACCTATTGAAAATCACCCAGACGAATCATTTTCAACCTTTAAATATATTTAAAGTTTTGTGCTGAATGAACCAGATCATTGTTCTAACTTGGTAATAAGAAGCTCACCTGAGTTTTTACATTGCTTTGCAACTGCAATATGCATCACAGCATAGGATGCTGATTTATTTACTTATTGTCTTGCATTCTAGGGAAGGAATACCCGTTCAACTTGCTTACGATGGTCTCAGGCTTCCCATTGACCTCTGAAGAGGGGAATACATGTGATTCAGAAATTGCATTCATAAACTTCACAAATACAGTCTGTCATGATTTATGTCCCATGCAACCAAACAGGATTTACTTTGTCCATTTGATCATACTTCTCTACAAGTTATGAAGATTTTATGCTAAATTTTAGCTAATTGATAGAAGGCTTCAAACTGTAAGTTTTCATATGCTGGTGATTGCGCTGCCCACATTCTGAGTTAACTAGCCCCTCAAATTATGAGTATTGTTGTGGAAATGCTTTTAACCCTTTGTAAGACTTTTTGAGGTTTGTATCAGCTTGAATCATATTCAACATTGCTGATAAATTCATAGCGTCTGCATCATCAGTTGTATCCTCCTTGCAAAGAGTCGTGTTTGCAATGCACAGTTGGCACTCATGACTCAACAGAAAAGGCCTGGTGTTAATTTGATCAATAGGTGAAATTAAACATCAAAGCGGAACCTAATTCATTTTAGAATGGTATGAGCCAAGAAAGGATGGTGGCCCAAATGAAAAAAGACTGGACAGAAATCAGGAAATTATGGCTTCATAAGATTTTCATGGAAATTGAATACCAAAGTCATGATTGATGGCATGCATACATATAGATAGCGAAGAAGTCCTCAACACCAAATCGGTGGTCATTCATCCTCATGAAATCCATTGTGAAATAGATGCAACTAGCTCTTTCAGATTGAATACCAACAGTCATGATTGATGTCCTTCATACATAGAGATAGCAAAGAAGTGCTCTAAGTCCAAATCATGGTAATTCATCCAAGCGTTGCGGATTAATAGTGGATGATCATCTATGCTTGTAAGGAGAAGATCAATGATTTCAAATAATTTTTTTTAATATATTTTCCCTTATCATCCAAGTATTGTTACATTTCTTCTCCAATAACATCTTTATTTTCATTCATACTTTACAAGCCAAGTTAAAGCCTATTTATAGGCCAAACCAAGTCAAGGAATGCATGACACCTAGTGATTATATAGGCAAACTTTATGCCACCTCATAGCATGAGGTGGTTATAGGAAGACATCCACCATCTTCTACAATCTTCTTCTTTATTCTACAATACTTTCTCTTGGATGTTCACCGCATGTTGCCTTATTAAAAATTTGGATAAAAGTAAAGAGTACAACATTTTTCAAGAATATGATGGGTGCACATAATGTTGTCTCATTAAAACCTTGATAAGAAAACTCAGTGGGATAAAACCATGTCGAAGAAAAATGAGTACAACACACTCTAGAAATATGTAACACACTTCTGGATGCTCTTGGCTGAGTATAATTCTGGATGTTTTCCCCTGATATTAAAATTATTAATTACTCTGAAAATTCAACTAACGCATACCAATTTTGTAAACCAACTTCTGAAATGTTGACTTCGAAAGTGCTTTGGTAAAAAGATCTCTCTTTGATTTCAATCACATGCTTCTTCTGGTGCTTATGTGGATAGAAGAACTTTACTGTAATATTTTTGTTCAAACTCCTTTGATAAGCCTTCTTGCATTTGAACAATACATGTCACATTATCTTCACATATTGGAGTCGATTGATCAGTAACTGAGGGCAATTGGCAGTTATTTCTTATATGTTGAATTAATGATCTGAGCCACACACATTCTCGGTTAGCTTCATTCTGAACAATAATTTCATAGTGATTTGAAGAAGTAGCCACTATTGTTTGTTTAATAGATTGCCAAGAAATAGTTGCGTTACAATTCATAAAGGGAAAATGACTTAAATGACTATTTTTTGTAATTATAGACCACATCATACTCTAACAAGTGAAAATGCCTATTTTTAATAATTAAAGACTCTTAAAAGCCACAAACCTAACCCATGGTTTAAAAATAATAGAAGGACATTCTTACCCTTTAAGTTAAGTGATCAATTTTCAAAATCAATTCTCCTTCTTAAAAGTCAATAAGTTTACTTCCATTTTTTTTTACTTCCAGATTACTCAGCAAGAATCAATCAGTTGTGTTTTAGTGACATGAAACAACTTTGAAAAAAATATCAAATTGCATATTTCGCTTGTTTCAATGTAAATAGAATTTGAATACATAAATATCAACATCACGTCAATGTGTTTAGGAATATTTGTACAATTGTCTTTTTATATATCTTTTAGCTATGGTTTACTTTTGTGGCCTTTAATAGTCTTGAATTACAAAAAGTTGGTTGAGGCATTTTCAATTCTTAGGATCTTATATGGTCTACAACTATAAACATTAGACCTTATAAGTCATTTTCTCATTCATAAATACATAACTTGTCTGTGAGCGACCCTTATGAGGATCAGATAGATACCTGAATCTGAATAGCTAACTAGGTGAGAATGGTCAAATAAATCACAGGAATAAAAAACCAATATTAATTATCTCACGAAGATATCTGAATATGTATTTAACTACAATATAATGTCTATGTGTAGGTGCAGAACTATATCGTGATAATAGATTAACAGAAAAAGATATATCAGGTCTCTTACATTGTGTTAAATATAATAATGCATCAATGATACTTAAATATGGTACTTCATGGCCAAGTATCTCTTCATTTCCTTCATTTGGTCGATATGGATCTTAATTTAAATCTAAAGATCGGATAACCATTGGCATATTAAGTGGATGAGATTTGTCCATATTAGAGCGTTTTAACACTTTTCAGTGTATCTTGACTGATTGACCAATATTTCACTAGTACTTCGCTCATTCTAGAAGCCGAGACAAAATTTTGTTTTTTCATGATCTTTCATCTCAAAAATTTTCTGTAAATAGTTAGCAACACTTTTAACATCTTCGGTGGATCCAATAAGATTTATATCATTTACATAAAATGCTGCTATGACAAAACCAGTAATAGATTTCTTGATAAAAACACATGGGCAAATGGGATTATTGGTATAACCTTCTTTACACAAATATTCACTAAGACGGTTATACCATATCTTTCCAGATTGTTTCAAGTCGTGTAAGGCTCGTCTTAGTTTTATCGATTGAGTATTTATGGACTTTATTTTAGGCAAAGTAAATCCTTCAGGGATTTTCATGTAAATACGTGTCTAAGTTCTCATATAAATAAGCAATTACTACATTCATAAGTCTCATATCAAGTGTTTAAAAAACTACAAGACATTAAATATTGGAATGTAGTCATATCCATAACTGGGGAATATGTTTCATCACAATCAATGTCAAGTTTTTGCATATACCCTTGTGCTAAAAATCTTGCCTTATATTTGACAATTTCATTTTTCTCATTTCTTTTTCTTACAAACACTCATTTGAAACTAACAGGATTTACATGTTTGTCCAATAGGTCAAATACACCATGTTTTTCAAGATAATCTAATTATGCTTGGATAATATCTTCCCATTTTGGTCAATCATTTATTTGTCGACATTCATAGATAATATGTGGTTCAATATCATTAAAAATATCATGGCCCTTTGATAGTTCGATAGCTACCATATATATAAATATGTCATTGATGACCATTACATTTCTATTCCACATTTCTCATGAGTATATTGAAATCTCATTATTATCAGGTACCTGAGCCTCATTGGAGGCTTTTTTAATCACTTCAGGGATGTAAGCAACCACTTTTGGGGCTATGGAGAAATTGACTTTTTCAAACATAACCTCTTCAGGAGCGTTAGTTAATGCTACTTCTGGAGCTTTATGTATAACTTCTTCTGGAACCTATACAACTTTTGCAGGAGTTTCAAGAATTCTTCTTCGGGAGCATTAGGGCATGAAGTTTTACTAATTCTTCTTTTTCGGGGAATTGAATATTTGGAACCTATAGGTTTGTCACACTTCTAGCGTGCAGCAGATTCATTAGCTGTCTTATTTGCAGTTTGTCTTTCAGGGACACAAATTCGAGCAAGTGCACTGTGCAGTCATAGCTGGCACATGTGACTTTGTTGCTTAGCTGCATCATTAAATGCATCAGGTAATTGATTCGCAATTTCCTAAAGATTTAATATTCTCTTTACCTCATCATCACATTGGGGTGTTTTAGGGTCCAAATGAGACAAAGTGGAAGTATCCCACGATAATTCACGCCATTCTTTTTCCATAAGAATGTGTTTATCTCTCCCCTAACGATTGGAGTATAGTCTCATGCAACAATTTCTGAAATATTTGAAGATCGACGACATGTTCAAATACAATATCAACTTCTGAAATAATCGATCCTTATCTAGACCAGAGTGCTTAAGAGTGAGAGATTATTATGTCTCATGCAACAATTTCAAAATAATATATTCAAGGATCTTCTCATTAGTAAAGAAATATTATATCCCTAGAGACTCAATCTTTAACATTCACCTCAATGTTGTTTGGAAAGATATTTTTATTTTTTTAACGCATTTTTTTTTGTGTTTTGTGAGTATAAATGGAATGTTTGCAAGAATTAAATTAATGAATTTTTTTATATATTGCTTTGATAGCATCCCCATAAACATTAATATTACATAAAAACGTTTGTGTGGGATTTAGTCGAAGTCTACCCTTTTAAACAACTAACAAACAAATTAAGGAAATGTTGAAGGGTTGGATTTTCCTACTTTTAAACATAGAAAATTGTTGTAAGAATAATAAAAACAAAAAGAAAGTCGATGGTGAGAAAGTAGCTAAGGGCCATATCTACACACCAAACATATGCTCATGAACTACACTCCACTAATTCTTTTACTAAGTCGTGGACAAAGAATGAGATTTCAAAGAAAAATTCTTTTTTCTAAAATTACGAAGAAAAAAAATGGCGAAAGAAAAAATTACATTTTTTTGAGGTTTTTTCGTTAATTTTAGAATTTTTTTTTTTTGTAAAATACAAAAACCAGTTACCAAAAATTACATTTGTTCGAAGTTTTTTTGGCAAAAATTTTGGGGTTTTTCTTAAATTTCGGGATTTTTTCGTATTATCAATTCTTCTAATTATTATTTATTTTTGAAACAACCACCTGGTTTTCTAATTATCATTTCTTCTACTTATATTGATTGTTAAAACCACCCATTGATTGTTTAATTATATATTGATTTCATGTTTGTTTCATCCCTTGGTATTTAGGTTTCATTTAATCTGTGTAATAGATTTATTTACTTGCATCTTTTTTTTTTTCACATATTCCATATCCCTTGAAATTCATTATATATATATTTTATGTATCATTGAAATTTTTACTTTTTAACTTTACACACCGAAATGTTTCTCGAAATATTTCTTAAAATCACGAGACCGAAATGAACTCAAAAAATGAAATCACGATCCTTGGTCATGAATGACAATGCTCAAGATTAACCGTGACTGCACTGCATTAACCTTATTATTTTCTTAAATTTGTTGAATTAAACTCAGCGTCGCTTTCAAACTATTATTTTCATGTCATCTAATCAGGAATCGCAAGTTAGATAAACCATCCAGGATCATTAAGTTATATGGAAAATATGAGCATTGACTAAGCAATTACAAGTATGAAGAACATCTTGTTCTTAACCTAGGCTTTTACTTAACATTACCAACATTCCTTAGTATTTACTATTTATGAATATAAGATTATAACTAATAGTGAAACTCTCCTATGCTCTAGCATAAAATTCTAGTATGCTTAGTAAGTTAGCTACCTTAGCAAACATATAAAGATAAGTTCTCTATAAAGCAGTCAAGCAAAACATATTCACTTATTAGCAATGAAATATTGAATCTCCATAAACACATGTCCGAAGCTCCGATTCGCTCCTAGCTAAAAACGGATTTAGCTTAGATATATTAATTATATTCAAAATAAAAATCCATAATCATATATCAAACTAAAAATAGAAAAGAGTTGAAAGATGGAACAATGTGGCTGACGCGTGGTGTTGAGAAGGTTGTGTGCAGGTGTCGGCCGCTGCCTGGGGAGTGCATAGCGCGAGATGAATGATAACATTCTTTTTCTCTTTTCTAATCTTTTTCTCTTTTCTAATATGTTGTGTTAGGGTTTGGAACCATTGAAAAGAGAAGAAACTGCGAGAGAGAGGGGGAGAACAGGCGAGGGAACCGTTGGTGATTGTGTTGTGCGATCTTTGGCGATGAAGAAAGAGTTTAGGAGTGTGAGGTGATGGTTGTGTGATGTGTATGGCGGCGGTATTGAGATTCGTGGGATGGATGAAAGGGGTTTGTGCGAGGGAAGAAATGGAGGGCGAGAGGTGGACGGTGGCGTGAGTGTGCTTGTTTGTTTGGGTTGACTAGAGGTATGGTTGGCTACAAACAGAGAAATAGATAAGGGACTATGAGAGAAGTTTGCTGGTGGTGATGGCTTCATGAGAGCGATGGAGACTGTGCGTGAAGGTGGTGTCTGTGTGTGGCGAATTCAATGTGATAGAGACTGACAGTTGTTGCTTAGAGTTCGCGTGGTTGCGATGGATGAAGGGAGGAAGATAATGAGATTGTGAACCAAGTATTTATTTTTCTGGTTCGTGCAATTTTCTTTCGCCACAAGTCTTCCAATTCAAATAAATTTGCATCTTTTGGAATGCTGCTATTGCAACCTACAAAACCAGAAAGAAAAAAAACTAAAAATAATGAAACTAGCTATAAGAAAGTACTGAGAAATTCAACAATAAAATTTCATAAATATACTCTTATCACAAGACACATTCATGATTTATTTCATATAGTGAAATAAGTTTAGAGTAGTTTGTTGCCACCAAAGTCAGATTTGTTGAGTGCTAAGATATCGCCGTATCACCAACTGGGAATATGTATCTTGGTTGTTAACGAGCATTGTGTGGATCAAAAAGATATTATTATTATTATTATTATCACCAACAAAGCTACATGATTGACTCTATGGGGACTAAACTTGATCCGAAGGCTATAATATTGTTGCCACTTAATATCCTCTGTCGTCTCCATCGAGCATGAAGACTTGCTTTCGCTCCGATCCTTCGTCTCCACCTCGCATAAAGATTTATTTTCGCGCCGTTTCTGTCCAATTCATCTAAGCAGCTACATTCAATACCCGAAAGCTTATCCACTGTTGATTCTCAAAACTGCGACTTGTCACAAGGATCCGACCAACTGAGCTACAATTGATGGAGCAGTCAACAAACTTCTTTAAACAACACAAGCCCAAATCATTAATTCCACATACATCACGTCAAATGTGTTTGATTTCAATCTAATGTCGTTGACTTGACTCGTTGCCAAACCTTGCTAACAGACTCATTGAAAATGAAATGTCAGGTCTATTACGAAGTGTACATAAAGTATCTATAGCACTAAAATATTGTATTTTAAAACTAAATAGTGTTTCATGCTCTTCTATGCGATGAAAAAGACTTGTTGAAATTAAAACTATAACTGGAGAGCTTAGTGGAAATGGTTTTTCCATAATAAAGTGCTTCAGAATAATAGGAATCTATTCGAACCCCCTCCCCTTCTTCATCTACCTCCTAATAGCTAAGCGATTAGCCATCATTTAAATAAAACAGCGACTACTCTACACTACCATTTTCTCTCTCTCACACCATTTTACTCTCTTTCGCCACCTACTTTCTTTCTCACACCACCATACTTTCTCACACCACCTGTATAAAAAAAAACATCCATTTTTTCCCCCACCATTCAAATTGACAACGGTTTCTCCCTTCCCTATTCGAAATCTCTTACAAATCTATTCCAAATCTCCTCATTTTCTCTCGAAAACTCTCAAAATTCCCTCAAAGTTGAAACCTTTAAACCCAAACTCAATAAATATGCATAACTTAACATAACAGAGAAACCCAAACTCAAAACGAAAAAAACGCAAAACATGGTAACTTTCGACAAATTTAAGCCCTCAATTAAGACCAATTCTCAAATTGATCAAAACACGAAAGTTGTATTACTCTGAGTTATCTAATAAACACAACTTGAATCAATTTAAAATGTTTTGAAATGAGCAAGTTATGGTCATTTTACTAAAGTCGTGCAAATATGTCTGAAAATTAAAAACATGATAGTGTTTCTGACTTTCAGCCAACTTATGTGTTCGATTGAAACCGATTCCTAAGTTGGTCAAATCGCAAAAATTGTAGTACTCTGAGTTATCTAATAAACACAACTTAAATCACTTGAAAATTATTTAAAATAATCAAGTTATTGTCATTTTACTAAAGTCGCGCAAATCTGTCCGAAAAATATTTTATTCGCATTGTACAATGGGGGGTATATGAGATAACCCGCATTGCACAAAGCGAAAAAAAAATAATAAATTTTTTAATAATAATAATAATCATATTCGCATTGTGCAATGCGAGGTATCTCAAGATATAAATAAGTGCCCTTAAATGTTTTTAATATCAGTTATAAATAAGGGCCCCAAAATTTTGATTGACATTATTTATATGCTGCTTACCTGGTAAATGTTTAGCTAAAGTTATTTATAGTGAGGCATGAGTTCAAACCTAAACCTCTACACTTGAAATCATCATTATTGTTATTATTATTTAGTTTTTGACGGGCTGCAATTATCAAAATTTGTAACAGGTAAGATGATTATAAATCTAAGGTTGGCCCTAGGTATATACTATATACAAATAATTTGTAACAGGTAAGATTATTATAAATAAAAAACAATACCATAAACACGGACATGTTAGCATATAAAATTTTGAAAGATTTTCAATAAAATTGTTTTCATTGATTTGTGAATTCTAAGTTATAAAAATCTTAAAATTGTAGTAGTTGAAATTATAGCTATTGAAAATACTTTACACATTTATAAATAAAGGGTAATTTGTCAATTCCTTGACAGTGAAATATTTATGCCTTTTTCACAACATCTTTATAATAGTAGAGATGTTGAAAATTTTATAATAAATTATTAGAAGAAAAAAAAAACAATAATAAAGCAAATTACATGGACAAATGTGTATATTGTAGGGATTTATAGATATGTATTAATGCATAGTTGTTATATCATATCATAATTAGAATTATTAGAAAATTTTGTTTGCTTTTTTTTGGTGTGCCATATTAGATCAAATCAAATACTGCAAACTATTATTAGAATTCCTATATTAAAAAGACAAAACTATATATACTTACTTTTTATCCACCTTTTACAAAATACCTATACTTTAAAAATTCACCTCTTTTAACTAAATTTTTTGTAAAAGTTTTAGATGGGTCAATTCTTTGATGTTATGCCCCATTGTTGTTATTGTTTATTTGTTGTCTACAACTATTTATTAAATACTCAATTACAAATATATATATATATATATATATATATATATATATATATATATATATAATTTACGTGTGACTTCCGATATATCTTCTCATGTTGGTGTTTTACATCATTGATCGTAATGCATCTATAAATGAGAATTATATATCCATTTCCTGTTGGACCACCACACATAGTCAAACATGTTTATATTTGGAATGGTCATAAGAACATCAAAATTTTAGTTAAATGAAGGATGTATTTATATAGTAATCACTTTTTATTGATGTAGAATAGTACAAATGCTCCATTTGAAAAAAAAAAAAAAAAAAAAAAAATTATCCCCACATTAAGGTGTATTTAACAACAGGAATAACCCCCGACTTGGAGATTAATACAGTAATTATCTGCCAATAGGTACTTAATTCTATCGTGTGATATCAAACCACCATTGAAATTCTAAATGTTGAAAAAACAATAGGTTATTAATGTTGGTCATAATTTAGTTATAGGTGGTATTGAAATTTTTGTATTCTTCACTGTCTTTTGATGTCCTCAATTTTTTTTAATTGATTGGGATTGCATGTAGAATTGTAATGTGTCTTTCTTTATCCTCTGAAATCTGTAAAAAAAAAAAAAAAAAAAAATTGTAGGTTTGAAAAGATTAACTTTTATATATTAAAGGTTAAGAATAGGTCTTATCATGATATACCATCAATTAAAAAACAATCGTTTTAAGGGTTAATTGCTAAATTCCCCATACAATAAATAGTTAATTGAGATGTGGACCTATCATTAATCATCATTTATTTACCCCCAAAATTAGCAATCAATGTGCATTGACAGTGTATTTTCAAATTAAATGACCAAAATTCTCTTAATAAATCAAAGACTGAGATTGAATGTTTCGTATCTTGAACATCTCATCTCAAAGAAAATCGTACGTCCCATTTGAAATCGTAATCATATCTCGAGAAAAATTCAATAATTGATAAAAAAAAAAAAAATTGTATCTCAAACATCTCATCTCGAAAAAATCGTATGGTCTAAATTACATCATATATGTATCTCGAGAAAAATCTAACGGTTGTTAAAAAATTAAACTTTCCCCTTCTTCCTCCTCCCTCTTCCATCCTCTTCCCCCTTATACCTAAGCGTGGGCATCCCATCCCGCTCGTCCCGTGCCATCCCATTTTTTTGGGTCCTTTTGG
The DNA here is from genome assembly GCA_963556465.1 of Berberis vulgaris. Lineage (NCBI taxonomy): Eukaryota > Viridiplantae > Streptophyta > Magnoliopsida > Ranunculales > Berberidaceae > Berberis > Berberis vulgaris. The sequence continues at coordinate 60,770,009 of OY747134.1, forward strand.
GATTGATCAAGTTCATTCTGATCTCGTCCCGTCCCACTTCGATCTAGAGTGGGATGGGACCGGGATGGAGATTTTTAATCCTGCCTATCTCGTCCCGTCCCCAACTTATTTATTTAATATTTATTATTATTAATTTTAATCAAACTATTATTCTAAAGGAAAGTTTAGGATGTGTTGAAATTAAATCAAAACATCTATTATTTTAAAACTTGTTCGATTTTGTACACTTTGTTTAGATAGAAACTTCAGTTTGAATATTTCAAGTCAAGTAGAACCCATGAAATTTATACTTTTTTCACATTTTAGATTGGTTACAGGACAATTATTCTTGTAGAAAATAAAAGCAAATGATAGTTTGGTTTAGTTTTGCACTATGAGATATATAGTTGAAAATTTAATCAATGAACAATATTTTTCATTTTTGAACTTATATTAAGACAACTTGAGAACTTATATCATTCAGACAAGATACAATTAGGAGCAATTTGAGATGAAATTTTATGACATTTTATATTGTTATGATAAAAGTTATATGTACTTAAATTATGCATTATTGGTGTGAGCAATTTGAAATAATTTTTTTTGTTATTTTTCATTGGAAGACTATTCAGTACATGCTCATCTCGTCCCATTCCGTCCTGAATCCGTTTGGAATGGGACGAGGTCAGGATGAGGTCTATCCCGTTTCAGATTCAAGCAAACGAGATAGGATAGGGATGAGGTCCATCCTATCCCGTACCCACCTCTACTTATTCTACTTCCTCTGTTTCGCATCCTCGCTGTCACTCCCCTCCTTCCTTCCTCCTTCTTCTTCCTCCTCCCCCATCATGTTAATGGGTTGTTGAGTTTGGGACATGGAAATTGGGAGTTTAGGGAATTAAATAATGAGATTGGGAAAGATGGTTTTTGATTGGGTGAGAAAGGTATAATTACACGACACTGGTGCATGTGTTGTGTTTGCAGCATTGTAGGTTGCAATAGAATAAGAGAATATATGCATAGAGATAGAAAAATAGAGAGCTGTGATTTGATTCACAAGGAAAAGCAAAACAACACACAAAAAACAATCTAGCAAGAAGAGTGAACAGGTTGGATGAGGAAATAGTGTCAATGAGGGGGAGGGAGAAGAGAGTCCTAAAACAACCAAAGACCGGGCTTGGTTTATGGTTTATGGTGTTATGATAAAAGGTAGGGAAGAGAGAGAAATGTCAAAAGGGCTCCCACATTATTCCAGGGTCCAGAGTGGACCTTCTTCATCTCTTTCTACACTCCACTCTCCCTCTCTCTCGCCCTCCCCATTTCCACACCACCCTTCAACAACAACTACAACAAATGAAGGGATTGGGTGATATGAAGCTACCACTCCAATTCAAGGACATGAAGGGGATGATGCCATTTAAGGACCAGAAATCTGTGAATTTTGACATGCCTGAGGAGAAGGATTTCACTGATAATGATGAATGACTTTGATGATGAGGATTTTGAGCAACCGCTGACTAAGGGGAAACCCATGGTGGGTAATGCCCCTGTTGTTGGTGGTGGTGGAATGATGAATATGATGAAGGGCTCATGAATGTCAAGGTTGTTGGTGGTGGTGGAATGGGAGAAAATGAGGGGTAGAGATTCCAATACAATTGAAGGGTATGGGAGCAATTAATGATGGGAAGAATGGCAATGGTGGAAAAAAGGGCGGTGGTGGTGGTGGAGGATGACTTCCTAAAATGGAGGAAAATGTGGTGGTGGTGGTGGTGGTTTTCCTCAAGAAGCTAAAAATGGTAGTGGAGGTGGAGGAAGAAAGGGGAAGAGAAAGAGGAGGAGGGACAAGGAGGGTGGCGGCGGGGCTGCGAAACGAGGAGGAAAGAGAATGGGGGAGGGGGAGGAGGAGGAGGATGAGGAAGGAGGGTGGCTACGAAACATAGAAGGTTGAAGGGGGAGGAGGAAGGGGAATGAGGAAGAAGAAGGGGGAAATTTATTTTTGTAACAATGGTTAAATTTTTCTCGAGATGTGTATTTAATTTAATTTGGATTGTATGATTTTTCTCGAGATTTGTTTATGATTTCAACTGGATCCTACAATTTGTTTCGAGATGAAATGTTTGGGATATAAATTTTTTATCAACTGTTGAATTTTCCTTGAGATACGATTACGATTTCAAATGGGAGATACGATTTTCTTCGAGATGAGATGTTCGAGATACGAAACATTTAATCTTAGTCTTTGATTTATTAAGGACATTTTGATAACTTAATTTGAAAATACACAGTCAATGCACGTTGACTATTAGTCTTAGGAGGTAAGTGCAATAGTGATTAATGATGGATGCACATCTCAATTAGTTATTTACTGTAGGGGATTTAGCAATTAACCCTTGTTTTAAAGTTGGCCGATTTTTTTTTGTTAAATGGTGGAACACATATGAGTTCAACTATTTATTTGGAAATGTTTGAAATATCAACATAAAATATCAGGCTCTGCTTGGTATACCGTTTTTCATTCTTTACGGGCGGTTACATAAATATAGGTGTTTGGTACGATTTGCAAAAAAAGTTTATGGAATTCAAATTTCACACCTCCATATCTCGTAGTTAAGTGGTCCCGCAAATCTTTTCGAGTTAAAATCTCAAGTAAAACTTTGCAAGTCTCACTCTTTCCTTCAACTTATACTTAGACAGTCCAACTTTATAATGAAACAAGATTTTTTAGAACTCTTAGCTTGTGCGGATGTATACATTTTTTTTCATACCAAACAGTTGTAAAGCAATGCACTGCAAATCAATGCATATGCAAACTATTGCAAAGTATGCAAAGTTTTATAGCGAACCAAGTAGAGCCTCAATTACAATATCCACTTATGACAAAACTGCTCATCAACTAGTTCAAAATTCACAATTATGAAATTACTATGTCTCATCAAAAAGTTTTAGAAAATTCATTGATCTTCTTCTTAATAAATACAAATTGGATCTTAAAAGACGAAATCTTTAACCGTTAAATTAATGTTGTTAATAAACATTTTTTTAAAACACATTTGCAGCAATAAAAGTTTAAGAATTTGGTGTTTTGTAAATGTAACTGAATTGAATGAATGAAATTTTTTATATATTCTTCTAAATTCATAGTAACTTCTTTGTGTGATTTAGTCGACTAATTTTTTATATTATTTATATTACTAATAAGACTTAAATAATTGTTTCGAGTGTGCAATGTATATTATGTTTTCAAATGTAGAAGGCAGCGACTACTCCACACCACCATTTCCTCTCTCTCACATCATTCTACTCTCTCACACCACCAACTTTCTTTCTCACACCACCTACATAAACAAAAATCTTCATTTTTTTCCCCTCACCATTCAAATCGACAACGGTTCTTCCCTCCCTCATTCGAAATTCCTCCCTCTCACACAATCAAATCTCTTCCAAATCTTTTCTCACACTCAAATCTCTTACAACTCTCTTCCCTCTCCCTCGAAAACTCTCAAAATCCCCTCAAAATTGAAACCCTTAAACCCTCAAACTCTCCAAAAATGCCAAAATCGCCACCTCTCAAAGTGCAAAACGCATCTCTTTTTCTACTCCAGCTCTTCTGTAAGTGAACCATCCATTCTATCTTTGGGTTTAAGATTTTTGTTTGGATTGTAAGTGAGCCATTCATTCTCTTGCATTTGTGTATTTGTTTCCATCTTTGAAGTAGAATTGTTTATGTTTTTTGTGCATTAATGTTGAGATATATAATGTTGGTATTTTTCTAGGGCTCCAAATTGATATTTTTCATATTAGAATGTAGGGAAATGAGATATATAATGTTGTTTTACATCCAAATTGGCTAAAGTATTGTTTAAAAATTAGTAGAATTTATTATACAAAAAATTTGTCTTAAAGTATTCGTTTCCTTTTATTTAAAGGTTTATCATGTCTTCTGTTGGTGGGGATGATGGAGGTGATAAACCCATGACAGTGTTTGCTAGCAAACAGAGAGCTGAAAATGGCAAAGAATTGGTAAAAAATATATATATATTGAGAAATAAGTAAAAAGGAAGATGAGAAAGGAATAAATGAGGATTCAAATAGATCCTAAATAAGCATATAGACAAGTAATTGTATCGCAAAGTCAAGTCCAATCAGAAGGGAAATGAGGTTCGAGTGGTGTGGGTGTTGGACGATAGTTAGAAGAGGAAGCAGGGGATGAGGAAGAAGCAGGGGATGAAGATGAAGCTTGGGAGAAGGGCAAAGAAAAAGAAGAGGAAGCAAGACAAGATTCTTATCCCGGTGGTCCTGTGGATTGTTCGACATTAGTCGATTACCATGACTATATTTCTCGTGCCATCTGGGATGTTGAGCTGGTAAGTTAATATTTTTAGCTGGTTCAAATATATAAACGTGTTATTATATATATTTGGACATTAAATTACTTAATGTATATGTTTCTTGTATTTAGGAACGAGGCGCATTGCGGTGTCGGCATCAAAATATGAACCTTATAGACTGGGATTTGAAACAAGAGCCAAAAGATGTAAAGAAAATGATCTACAATAGTGGTCTGTATCCCTTGATTAAATATCGTAAGGTACGTCCTGATAATGTGACCATTTGTGCTTTCGTGGAGCATTGGCAACCTGAGACCAACACTTTTCACCTACCTTTTGGAGAAATGAGCATCACCCTGGACGAGGTCTACCGTATAACTCATTTGACGATTCTTGGTAAGTTAGTTAGAACGACAACTTCAATGACAGTAGATGAATGTGTTACATTATTGGCGGATGGTTTGGGGATTGAAAGTAAAAAAGCAAAGCCCCATGTCAAGAAGCATGGGAAATCCGTGGAAATGAAGTTTATTCAGTACCATTGTTGTAGACAGGCTACGGACGTTGATTCTCTTGAAAGGAAACAACAAGTGTGTAGGGGTTACTTGTTGTTTCTTCTGGGTATGACTCTATTTGCCGATAAAAGTGGAACAAAAGTTTATATTGAATATTTGAAGATGCTGATAGAGGTAGATGGTGTTAACAAATATGCATGGGGCGTAGCAGGTTTGGCAGTCATGTTTCGTCAGTTGGACGGTGCTAGCAGAGAGGGAACAAGGCAAATTTCTGAATATTTGCCTCTTTTGGAGGTATGTTTCGATTTTTTTTAATTACCCTCATAATATATAAGAAATTCTTAATATTTGTTTATGTTGTTTTCGTTTATAGGCATGGATATATGATCCTTTTAGACTCTGGTGTAATGCAAAACTGACGTGGGATGCTAGACTCCCCACCATAGCTAAGTGGGAACCCCCACAAATTATAGGAGTTTTGGACGAACAAATCATCACTCTTAGGGAGCATCTCGATGACATGTCTCCTGAAGAGGTAAAAATCCATCTTTAAGTTCAATAATATTTATTGTATGTGTCATATATTAATAAGTTTTAATTATTATAATTCGCAGGTACTTTGGGACCCTTATGTGGAGTCCAAGAAAAACATTCATTTTCATGGCATCACATGGTTCACAGGATGTTTGTTATGCAACCCTATCACCCCAATAGAGCTATGAGACAAATGGGAAATTTACAAGTCATCCCAATCCAACCAATCCAAGCCAAAAGGAAAAATAGAGCTCGATCTGGCAAGCACTATTACGTCAAGTGTGAGGTGTTGGCTTCGTTCGCTCGAAGGTGGCATTATAATGTCGTGCCAACTAACCAACATGGTGGCCCGTGAAGATTCCATGGGACTGTGCGGCAGAATACTTGGACTGGTTTCACTGCATTAGCCATCCCTTTGTACAACCACCGAACAAGAGGAGAAATTATCCCCTAAGAAGACATTTATTTTTTTTCCAATAAGAGGGTAAGTACAAACATTTTACACTTATATAATTTAAAAAATTTTATATGGTTTACATTAACATCCAATGTTTCCCTACAGGAGATTGTCATTGCTCATGCTCGTGACTTGATCAATGCCACTATTGAAGAAGGGGGGAACGTCGACAAGGTTATTTTACTCGCTCGTCAAAATAGATTACGAGATTTGCTAGATGAAATGTCTACGCCCGTTACCTTGGAACAAGAGGAAGAAGAGTCTGACGTACGCCCTTACAGTGGTGAAATTGGTGGTGGAGGAAGTGAATGTCAAAGCAAGTCGAGGCATGAACAAAAATTCTATGTTCAGAAACAACAAACATAGTGTCTTAATTATGTAAACTTCGAGAAAAAAACATTTGGCTTATATTTGTTTAAAGAAGCTTTAAGCTTTGTAAACTTCAGTTAATTTTATAAGAAGATTTATGTTTTTACTTATGTTCTATTTGTTTACTTAAGTTGCACTTAACTATTTATTTACTTATGTTTTGTTTTTTATTATTGTTGCTTGTCTAGACTAATCCACAAGTCCATATTGAAATCTCAAAATATTAACCCAATAAATTTCAGATAAATCTAGTTTAATGCGACAATACAACTTGTATGAAATTCACATAAATGATTAGTTTGGAATACTTGTATGGTTCGAGTTTAGGTTTGATCGAACAATGCGCAATAACATGAGAAAACTAAGTTTAAAAAAAATTTCACAAACATCAGGAAAAAAAATAAAAATAAAAGGTTTTACTTCTATTCGCAGCCCGTAATGCGGGGTATTTCAGATAACCTGCATTGCACACGGTGAACAGGAAAAAAAATTTCCTGTTCGCAGCTGGCAATGCAGGGACAGTAAAAATTTTTACTGTTCGCAACTTGCAATGCCCCTATCTGGATTTCCCTGCATTGCAAGCTACGAACAGGAAATAAAAAATCTCTTGTTTTTTTTAAGTCTTTTAAGCCAATGTGACCCACTGCCCTTAAAAATCAAAATGAGCAAAGATATCATTAGACCCTAAATGAGTTCATCACTTATGATTAGGACACAAAAGTCTCCTCTAGATGCCACATGGTTCAAGCTAATTCAGGTTGGTTTGTTCTTTGAAAGATGTTGGACTATAGAGCTTTGTCTTGTTGGTGTATTTGGCTATTTGGATTTGCCATGGTTGATCTTTTAGAACATTTCCAAAACCTTCCCATCTTTCCTTGATTAATTATTGTTATATCAATTATTTTTCTTAGGGTCTGATTGGGGCACTCAACTGTTAATTGAGAATTTATATTTAAAAACTATGTCAAAAACTAACATAGTATGCATATATTCACACTCTTGATGTGCTCCAAAGTTCCTGCTTCAGTTCCCAATTGTGTTATCTTGTAGTTCAAATCTTTCCCAATTTCAATATATGAAGAAAAGTTCATTACGGTCTTGATCGATTGTTTCTTAAAGAGTACACTCCATTCTTGAGTTCTTGCACATGAGTGCATTGCACACTGCGAACAACATTTGAAGAATAAAATATATTTTTTTAATGTTTGCAGCTTGCAATGCGGGGTATCTTAGTTTGCAGCTTGCAATGCGGGTTATTTAAGATACCATGCATTGCAAGCTGCGAACAGTAAAAAAATATACTGTTGGCAGCCCGTAATCCGGGGTATTTCAGATATCCCGCATTGGACACTGCGAATAAGAAAACAATTCTTGTTCGCAGTATGCAATGTTTCCTGTTCGCAATGTCCAATGTGGGGTATCTGAAATACCCCGCATTACGGGCTGCAAACAGGAGTAAAACCTGTTTTTTTTCTTCTTCTGATGTTTGTGAAAAAAAAATTTAAACTTAGTTTTCTCATGTTTTTGCGCATTGTCGAATCAAACCTAAACTCGAACCATACAAGTATTCTTAGCTAATCATTTATGTGAATTCCATACAAGTCGCATTGTCACATTAAACTAGTTTCTTCAAAATTTTATGAAAAATTTGTTTTGATATTATTTTTTGATTTCTCATAGTGCACAAAACTAATCTTTTTTTTTTATCTCGCATCATACATAAACAAAAAACTCAAACTAATGAGTCAAATTCCATACAATATGTTAACTAAATCTCGAAACATATAAGTCTTTCGTTAAAACAAAAAAACGGTGACTTTTCCAACAAAACAATGGTTCGACTTTCATTTACATTTGCCATTTACCTTTGCCATTTACACTTTTCATCACAATAATGGTTAGGAAAATACAACATGTGCATCAGTCTGATATGGTCACCACCTCGTTCGACTTCTTCACATTCTTTTTATTCTTGTAATTAAACATGTTCACCATTGTCGCACCAATACCGAGTTGGACCTCAAAACTAATCTTCAACAAGATTTCCAAAGGAACCATTCGACCTGGCTACGTTAGTACTATAGGAGGCAATGGTGGGTTCGATTGCACATGAAGGACGACATAGTGAATGCTCTGAGCCAAGTGTGACATGAAGCAAACGCGCCCTGAGTCAAAATGTGGTGTCGGGTAAACATAGGGAAAATGTGTCTTGTTTTGGTTCCCATAACAAACAAAGACACATTGGTAACTGGTCGCTGCCAGCTCTAACATGTCGGGGTCCATAAACCAACTTTTCTTGTCTATCCGCGACTGGCCTTCTAGAATTACTAAAGCGTCTTTCACAATCTTTACCCCTTCCTTATGCCACATTGCAAGCCACAACTCTGCATTACTCTCTAGCTCCATTAGTAGCTCCTTCTGTACCTGTTTCCAACCATTTTCGACGTCATATTGAAGGAATTTGGCTATGCATTGAAAGCCACAGTTTTCATCGCCTGGGACGTTGACAATGTCGTAAACATAATCTCATATCCAAGACGGAATCTGTCGCATCAATCTATTGTTATGAATTATTGGCTTCTCATTATTTTATTGACACTTTCTTACTTTTGCCTTTCATTTCTTCTTGTGTCATGGGGACCTCTGTGCTTAGCCAACTTATTCTTTTTCGGACTCCTTTTTCCAGTCAGAAGTGCTAATGGTTCAATCATGACACTGTCACCCGAAGAACTCAACTATATAAGCTTCCTCTTCAGAACCAATTTTTGATCATGACTTGACTCGTTGAACCTATTCATAAGGGTGTCGACCACTGAGTCTATAATCACATCCCACTTTCACGAATAGGTGTTGTGCCAAGTTGAAGTCAATGCTTGTCTGCGGTGCGTACTGAAATTTGTCTAGTGGGAGTTAGAAAACCTGTGAGTTCATGAACGCAAGGTAATTCATGCGACATTCGAAGCGCACAACCACACTTGACAGGGTCAACCCCCACACTTTCACACCTCCGAATTTCTGAATTTATCAAATCAATAACCATGTACACCACCGACCCATGAAGTAAGGAAAATAAAGTGAAGTTATGTTTAGCCTTCACCTTCGTCAGACTATGCTGAAATGACGACTCTATTTCAACCAGTTGGACTTCGATCATATCATGCATCTTTTTCCAGACATTAAAAAATGTTTCTTGGGAATTTTCTAAAGAGTGCTTCAACTTTGAGTGTGCACCTTAAACTCGACCTGTTGTGCATTGCCCAAAATGCATAAATTTATCCTTCCACACACTGACAAAGTACTCCTTATAGGGATTCCAAACTGTCTTGAGATATTTTTCCCATCTTCTATCAAACTCAATTGTGGCCTTGTTCCATTTATCTTCTGAACTTGATCTATACAATTCTGAAAACGAATCCATAAAATTGGCCCACCGGTCATTGTCCTCAAAGTGTCTCTTACAGTTTTTCTCGACTTTTGTATTGATGTGCCATGTGCATAATAATTTCTTTGCCTTTGGAAAAACTCGCTCAATAGCCTTGATCAAACTCAGTTCTTTATCAGTCACAAACACGCTTGCCAAGTTGTCTGGCTCGAAAATTCCTGCAAGCTTTTTCAATGCCCAAGCGCATGCCTCTTCCTTCTCAGAACACATAAAACAAAATGCAACATTAAAGGTCTTCCCGGTCGACATCACACCAACAATCTCAAACAACGACATCCTATAGCAATTCGTTTTATACGTACAATCCATAAGCATTACTTGTGGAAAACACTTTGCCGTGCGCCCTAAAAATGTTGGTGACTCTATTCCCTTTATCAACATAATGCCATTCTATGTAGTTGTGCGAGCTCAACAACTCTAGAGTATGTTGCAAAGCCGTCCTGCCTTTTTGTTCGAGTACCTTTAGCTGACACAATAGATTGTAAATATTCTTCAAACTCGAGATATTATTCGGATACCTCTCTTTTCACCTGAGACAAGATGTTGCGAGGGCTCACACCGGACTTCGCCATAAATCATTTCCTCTACGAGCAATTTTCCAGCAAACGGATGACCAACAAGTGACTCTGATCAAGGATGATTGTGGGTTCCACATGTCACTTGCAACTTCCAATGGTCATTTTCCAGTGGGATTCCTCTCAGCTCAAATTTGCACCCACACTTTTTTGTACTGCTTGATCGAACATAATTCTTTAACCTTTCTTCTTTGATTAGCCGATTCCGATTTAGTGATAGTAACAACTATGTTATTATCCCTACCGATGCCTTGGACCTAAGCTATCAACAGACCTTGATGAGAATACCTAAAAAAATTAAAAACTTGTTAATAACAACAACATATTTATAACAATGGAAAATGGTGAAAACGAGAATAAGTAATAACTTACATACCTCGTCAGTAACAAATAGCTCTGACTATCAACGACTACCATTATCAATGATCTTTCTTCATTGTTATTGCCACCACTTCTATCAACATTCTGCATAATAATTCAATATATTATTAGTTTCATATATTGATTAAAATTTTAATTTACTTAACAATAAAATGTTGATTACTTCTAAATGGTTCGTTTCTAGGCTCTCAACATCATTAAAAGGCATCTCCATATCTATTACATCCATTAGAAATGCCTATGAACCAATGCATCATACAATAATCAATCAATTATTTTGAAAAAATTTTAAAGACATGCAAATTAGATGATTTTTTTTTTTTTTTTTTTTTTTGCAAATTACCTCCATTGAAAAAGATTGTCCTTGTTATTTAGATTGATCATATTCTTCACCCTTACAATCTTCATTTCTAACATCATCAACTTCACTAAACCCTTTTATTTTCACCTAATGAAATGAACTAAGTTCTTTCAAGTGAAATGTAGTGGAATGCAACTGAGGAGGGAATAGGAAGAGGACGAGGACAAGGAGATGAACCCTTTGCGATTTTAGGATTTTTGCGAAGATGAAGAGATAGGGAAGAGGAGGAGGATGAGGATGACAACCTTGCGAGGAAGTGAAGTTTGGTCACCGAATGTGGGACGAGACGCAACAAGGAGTGTGAGAGATTGAGGGAGACCGTTCTGTGTTCTTTTTAAAGGTTTTTGCGTTTTTTTCGTTAGGTTTTTTTGTTTCTTTTGAGGTTTTACCATATTTAATGGTGGTGTGAGAAAGTAAAAAAAAAAAACCGCATTGGTGGTGTAAGAGAGAGAGAGGATATGGTGGTGTGGAGTAGTCGCTGCCAATGTAGAAACATTTTAAAGACTTTCTTTCAAACACTTTCGAACTAAATGGTTTCCACGTGTATAATATTTATTATATTTAACATAACTGTAAAACCCGCGAGCAATATTTTACCTATAACTAATTTATAAATAATAACAACAAATAAGCGGACCTTAGAGTGTCATTAAATGATTATTTGCTTTTAAAATTTGCCATTTGTTTTTAAAATGTTTCCAAATGAAACTCATATCACAATAAAATAACACTAACATTATGCATGTCTTAGTGTGAAATCATAATAAATTATATGTTATTTATAACCAAATAAGAGATGGTTATAGACTTCATTCGAAAATATCCAACCGCCAGCAGACTGAAATGTCACGGGTTTAGGAGATTTATAATATTAATTAGGGCCAAGGCATTTAGTAAATTATTTATCAGATGATAAATGTATATGCTTGAATATTTTGTAAAATATCTTGTCTAGTATATATAAAGGATGTTAGCATTCAATGTTGAAGGTTAATAGAATTTTTCAAGAGAGGTGTATATTTTGTAAAGGAGGATAAAAGTATTGTTGTATGGCATATATGTATGATTTATTTTATGAAATTATCTTTAAAATGGTCAATTATGTTATCACCCATAAAGGCATTTGTAAAATGTTATCTATGTAACCAATTCGAGCAGTTTACTCAATTTCAAAAGGTGGCTTGATAAGTTGGTTATTAAAGAACCGCAATATTTAGTTGAAATTTTGATTGTGAGTTCCACATATAAATATAAATAATTAAATAAATAAACAAATAAATGACAAATTTTGCTATTTGGGTTTGAGGGGGTTCTAAAAACCAAAATATCAACACTGCCAACAGCCTCGTTGCTTGCGTACTTGACCATAACAAATCTCAACAAGGGGGGAATAGCTGATTAATTTAAAAATCTCTGCAGAGCTCGTTACATTTAGCAAGCGCAATTGGGGAAAAAGATTTTTGACAAAGAAAAATTGCATATGTATATTTCCCCCATCTATATCATCTACTTAAATTTCGTACAATATATTGATATTTTGTGGGGATGATCTCGTAACCATGTAGATCACTCTTAGAAAAAAATGAACTTATTTGGAGTTCTAGAATAACCTACACAAGAATTTTCAACTGTTCAATTTCACCATGAGCTTGATGACTGCATCTAACAGAGTTAGTCTTAGAGATTTAAAAAAACATGCGATTTTCGGTGAAATGTTATACAAGGCAAATAGACCATCCCCACAAAAAATTAACCTATTTTGAAATTTCTAGGTGGGTGAAGTAGGCACATGGGGGCAAATTATTTTTAGATTCCTAAGCCTATTGATTGGGGCGGATCACTCAACTGGGGAAGGTTGTTAATTGGGGAGTGGCTTAGTTTAAATTAGGGGTGGGCAAGAGACAAGATGGGACGAGATGAACCTCATCCCATCTCATTCCTTCGGGATCGGGACGGGATATACCTCATCCCATCCCAAACGGGTCCGGGACAGGACGGGATGTGATGAGCATGTACAAAAATTTTGTCGCATTGCAAATTAGAAAAAGAAACCCTACCACCGTAGAGTTCATTTTATTGTCCACTATGAGAATGAATGGAAAACAAGTTTGAATCAATGTTCTAGGCATGTTTACAGACACACCCAATCCATATGAGATGGACCATTTGTGTACTCTAGGTATCTATATTGGGGACTCCTTTAAAATATGAGAAACTTGTAAGGGTTCACACAGACCACACTTCAAAAAAGGGGTGTTCGTGACCAAGTTAACCCCTGGGTTGGTAGGGAATTTTATATTTGGTGACTCAGTGACAAAAAAAAATTGGATCTTAGGACACATGAATGTAATTATGATCGGACACCAAACCAACCCAAAAGAGAAGATTAAAATCACATAATGCACTCGCTTGGATTTGGACCAAAGAAAATTAATCCTCCTTATTCCAGTACATGGTGTAAAGGACTTCATTCATTTTTGTTATCATTTCTAGGCATATAGTAACCTATCTCCACCAATGGATGTTATATGGGCATCCAAAAAATTGTAGTCCTAATAAAAATACTAAAATTATTAATAATAAATATTAAAAATTAGTTCGAGACGGGATGGGCGGGATTGAAAATCTCCATCCCGATCCCATCCCACTCTAGATCAGGACGGGACGTGATCGGGATGGGATTGATCGATCCCAAAAGGACCCGAAAATTGGGACGGGATGCCCACCCCTAATTGAAATGAGAGCAAGCATTACAAGCTTAGATCTTTGGAGAATTCAAGCAACATTGCAATATATATCTGATGTTTAAGGCTTTAGCAGTTGTTAAGATATGGGGTGGTAAATTTTTTTTTTTTTTTTTGGTGGGGGGTATTCATTGGTATAGTGATTGAAATTTGTTTGTATGGTACTGTCAATCTCTAGAAGTAAAACATGTGAGGTGAGTTTGGTTGTACATTCATGCTAATGTTTGATTTGGTTTATCTAAAATTAGTTCACTTCAATGATATTTTTCATTAGTAAATTGTTTTGTTAGTCAGTTTTTAAATTGTTAAATGCAATCATGATTTTGTTACTATTTTTGTTGTGGAATCGCATGCCTAACAATATTCTAAACACAAGTGACCATTGTAGGGTTTTAAGGTTAAAAAGCAACGTAAACTTTGTAAATAAATAAAATTTGATGTGTTTTATTTTGTTTTAAAATATCAAACAATTCCAAATCTTAGTTTCTTTAATGGGGGAGTGTCGAACACTCAATTATAAGTAGTATGGTATGCCGAAGGTACTACCCAACGATCTATGTAGCTTCCTAGGGAGGCACAACCCAACAATCCGTGTAGCTTCCTTTGGAGAGCCGAATGTACGATTCGAGTGACATGTTGAAGGCAGAAAAAGTCGATGGGCTTTCCAACTGCATAGGTACACAATAGTCTACAACAGAATGTTGGATTCATAAAAATCCTACTCAATGTATATATGCAACAATCTTCAATGGATAATAAGTATGACATACATAAATTCATACCTAGGCAATTTAGAAGAATAATCATGTTCAAATATTACATGTCAGAACTTATCAAATTGCATGAAATATTACACATTACGACCCTAAAAATTAAACATGTAACCAGAATATTCGCAGTAAATACTATATGCCACAATCACAATCTTTATTATTGAAACGACTTGTGACATGTACCATACTATGACTCATTTTCAACACTTACAATTTTGTTGCCAAGCTATATTTTGAACATACCCGTACATAAAGATCTTTTGAAAAAAAAAAAAAAAAATCCTTACATGACACATGTATTAAAAACAAAAAACAAAATTAATCAAATCCAACCACATTAAACGGCTTGACTTAAAAAAAAAATCGATCACTTCTTTATTCATATTATTTTCTCCATTTAATTCAACTTCTATAGGTGATAAATTTTTTTTTCTTCTACATACTTTATTACAATCCAAAACTCTGTTTAAAAGTCAGTGGCAAGTTGCATAAATTAATAATAATAATAATAATTTGCTTATGTGTACAATATAAGCGAAAAAAGAATTTTCTATACTCAAAATGTGGGCGTAAAATAAATGAAAGTGAAAAAAAATGTTTGAATAAAATTAAGGATAAGTTTGGATTTATCAAACTTTTCGAGATATATCTAACTTTAATGAATCGATTTGTTATTGCGTGTCATTCGGTCGTTGATCGATAAATTGAGTATTATCCCTTAATATCGAGTTATATCTTATGTTTATATATTTTGATAAATTAAGAAATCAATCCATTTTTTTTTACCAATGTTCATTTGGTTCATTTTCAAGTGGATATATCTTATCGAGATATTTTACACCATGCTATCTAAGAAATTTGGATTGTGAAATTTTTTAACTTTGAAAGACCATCCAGCAACTAGAGCCATCTCTACTATGAAATTCAACATTTTTTATCCTCGCAAAAAGTAGAGAATGTGAGCATAATCTCGTGAAGGACAATTGATTTGATTTTGGAAGTTTATTGGCTTATCAATTAATCAGAATATGTCCACCAATTGTAGCTCAATTGGTCGAACATCCACTCTCCTTGTGACGGGTCACAGGTTCGAGACTCGCCAGTTAGGATTTTGTGAGTTTTCGTCTGATTATTAGGAGCTCATATGCTCCGCCGTTGATAAGCAAGTCTTTGTACAAGGTGGAGGCGATGGACCAGAGCGAAAGCAAGTCTCTGTGCGAGATGGATATTAAGTGGCAACATTATTGGCAGAATATGATTAGATAACCCAAAAAGAAAAGAAAAAAAATCCTAGAAAATGATTAAAAGTGAGTTAGTTGGTAAGTAGTCGTCTAGTAGAGCAGGGCAAGTGAGAGGAGAAGTGAAGTGAAGCGATTGAGAGTTTGAGAGCGCGCGGTAAAGAAGCAGTGGAAGGAAGAGTATCAAAAACCTTATCACGTACGTAAATTGACAAGAGGAGAAACAGCCACACAACCAACAAACGCACGTACAAGAAGAAGAAGAAGAGGATATTATTTATGTCTACTACTATCACATAATCTCCTCTCCCTCTCCCCTCTGCTTTGCCACCACCACCACCTTCCAGCAACCCAATCCAATCCTTCGAATTCGAATTCCATTCCAAACTCTGCATTTCTGTTTCACCCAACCCAAACCCAAATCCAAACCCCATCTTTTGAAAGATAAAAATCTTTCCTTTTCTTAAATATTTCATCGTTTCCCAGTGGGGAACTGAAACGCTAGGGTAAGGGTTTTTGTAATTTGGGGGACGAGGGGTTGATCGGTAATGACTTCCAAGGCGCCCCTTTATTGGAATACTACTTTCGCTTAGCCGGTGAGTAGAAAGGACGAGTTTTTTTTTTCTACTAATTTTATGCTGGTTTTCAGACTTGTTTATAGTTATAAGTAATGGCTTCTCTTGTGAGCTTGGGAAGTCTTAGAGTGAGTTACTCTGCTTATTTAGAATCTTCTTCTGGTACTGCTTCTGCTTGGTCGAGAAATTCTTCTGGTTTTAAAGCTAGTAACTTTACATATGGTTTCAGCAGGCATAATAGATGGAATTGTTCAATACTATGTAAATTTAAATGTAAATGTATGATTACCACGGACTTCATAACCGAAAAGGGTAACAATCCTGTTCCAATGGATTCTGCATTTAGAGAAAGTGAAACCAAGGATGACGATAGTGATCACGTCCTTAGGGCTGTTCCAAAGCCTGTTTTAAGGCCTCAGCCTAAAGCTGCATCACCACCCATTTTGAATATTAATTCCAAATCCATACCTTGGACGCGGAGTAAACAATTACAACAAGAGTCGGAGGAGGATTTAGAAGAAAGGAATAAGGTGATAGAGTCACTTGGAGAGGTATTGGACAAGGCAGAAAAACTTGAAACTAAAAATGGTGCGGATGTACTAGATAAAAGTAAGGATGTTGGTGTTGGTAGTAGACGAAGTCGTAATGATGATACACCTGGAAATTCGGGTGCACCGCGAAAGTCCAAGACTTTGAAGAGTGTTTGGCGCAAAGGGAACCCAGTTGCAACTGTGCAAAGAGTCACTAAGGATAAGAATGGTAAGGTTGAGGAGGAAGAGTTACCCAGAAGAGTAGAAGCGAACAAGGTAGCAGCTGCCCCTCCTGTTTCGCCTAGACCATCTCAGGTACCCATGAGGCCTCAACCGAGATTGCAAGCAAAACCTGCAGTAGCACCACCACCACCTGTTCAAAAGAAACCTGTTATCTTGAAGGATGTCGGAGCAGGTGCACGAGCGCCCGTAACTGATGATTCAAATGCTGGTTCAACAACCAGAGAGCGCAAAACAATCTTGATTGATAAGTTTGCTTCCAAGAAATCAGTAGTTGATCCTCTTATTGCTCAGGCAGTTATACCCACTCCAAAATTAATGAAGAATCCTGGTTTTTCCAAAGCTAAAGATGAGCAGCGTAGAAAACCTGGTGCTCCAGGGAGTTTAAGGAGGCGAAAGGCCAGTAATGCTGAGATCCCTGAGGATGAGGCTAGAGAACTTAATGTTTCAATTCTTGGTTCTATGGCAAGAAGGAAAGGAAGAAAATGGAGTAAAGCGAGTCGTAAGGCTGCTAGACTTCAGGCAGCTAAGGACGCAGCACCTGTCAAAGCAGAAATTCTTGAGGTAGGGGAAGAAGGAATGTCAATTGAGGACTTGGCATACAGCTTAGCCATCAGTGAAGGTGAAATTTTTGGGTATCTGTACGCATCAAAGGGAATTAAGCCTGATGGGCTGCAGACTCTGGACAAGGACATGGTCAAGATGGTCTGCCAAGAGTATGAGGTGGAAGTTATTGATGCTGTCCATGTTGGAGTGGAAGAAATGGCAAGAAAGAAGGTGATTCTTGAAGAGGAAGACAGAGATAATCTAGAGAGCAGGCCTCCAGTTCTCACCATAATGGGTCATGTCGATCATGGAAAAGTAAGTACACAGAAATATTTGTTTTATCCATCAGGTAGTAGCAACTGTCATACCATTGTCTTCTTGAAATTGGTAATGCATATTAATTTGACATCACGTTTGCTAATATACCTCGTATTTTCCATTTGACAGACAACCCTTCTGGATTATATACGTAAGAGCAAGGTGATGTGATTTCTCTTATTATATTGTGTTTATGCTCCAATTTTTTGTTAATTGAAATGTAAGTTTTGTTTAACTTGATCTAGTGATAACCTCCACCTTATCTTTAGGCTTGTGCACCAGTTAAGAAATTGTCGCCTGCATAAATATCTGATCGATCATATGGTTAATGCTAACTTACTTTATCACTTGAAGTTTGATCCAGGATCTGTCCAGTTTCTATCCAGAGAACGTGTTTCTGGTCTATGAATTAACACCTGGAATATATAAACACAAAATTTCGCCTTGATTTGCTCCACACAATGAAGTGTCAGCATGCTCTAGTACTGAAGCCTGATCACTAATGTTGTTACAGGTGACTGCATCTGAAGCTGGTGGAATCACACAAGGAATTGGGGCATATCAGGTGCTTGTTCCTGTTGACGGCAAACCTCAACCATGCATCTTCATTGATACACCTGGACATGAGGTAACCATATCCCGTTTCTTTCACAGTTCTAATTTGTCCTTTAACTACTACATCACAGTGTTTTCTCCCTCCTTCCTCCCTCCCTTGTTCCGTGATTGCTTTTGTGTTTGGAAAGTTTGCGTTTGAACCAAGGAATGAGATTTTGTGAAATCCCGCGAAATTTTGGCAAATTTTCGTTTTTTAAAAATACAAAAAGTAAAAGGGCGAAAGAAAAAATTGCATTTTTCCAAGGGTATTTTCAAATAATTTCGAGGTTTTTTCGTAAATTTCGTTTTTTCCTAAAAATACAAAAACCAGTTACCAAAAATTACATTTTTTTCGAGGTTTTTTCTAATTGTCATTTCATTTAATTATATATTAATTTTAGAAACGACCCCCTTATTTTCTAATTATCATTTTTTCTACTTATATATTGATTTTTGAAACCATCCCCCGATTTTCTTATTATATATTGATTTCATTTTTTGGTATATAGGCTTCATTTAATGTGTTTAATAGATTTATTTACTTGTATCTTTTTTTTTCCACATATTTCATATACCCTCAAAATTCTTTATATATATATTTCATGTATTCTCAATTTTATTTTATTTTTATACATTTTTTCTTTACATCAAAATATTTCTTAAAATCAGGTACCGAAATTAACTCGAAAAACGAAATCACAATCCTTGGTTTGAACGTCTGATATGCAAAGTACCTTGTACCAAACAATGATTGTGAGACAACCCAAACTGGTCTAATTTTACCTCGTTCATTCATTCTTTCTTTCCTTCTTCACATGATCCTGACACCGAAGATTTATTATACTGCCCTTCTAGGCATTTGGTGCAATGAGGGCACGTGGAGCAAGAGTGACTGACATTGCCATTATTGTGGTGGCTGCTGATGATGGGGTCAGACCTCAGACAAATGAAGCCATAGCTCATGCTAAAGCTGCTGGTGTGCCAATTGTGATAGCTATAAATAAGGTATTATATAATATGCTTTTCTTTTGGTTGATGAATGAAGTAATTGACAATTCATTTCAAACATGTTAATTCCTTTTTATTTCTTTCCTTTCAGATAGATAAAAATGGAGCTAGTCCAGAACGAGTGATGCAAGAACTTTCTTCAATTGGCCTTATGCCAGAAGATTGGGGTGGTGAAACCCCAATAGTTCAGGTTTTGTGTCATTGAAAACATTTCGTTTTGGCATATTTCCATGAAATTTTTGTGTGAATAAATCATGATCCATCTCCTTCATCAGATCAGTGCACTTAAAGGGGAGAATGTGGACGATTTGCTGGAAACTGTCATGCTTCTTGCAGAGGTATGAAAAGCATATATTTGTTTATTTATCTTTCAGTTGTTTAGGGTGTCCTGAATGCTCTCTTCCTCTTTGGTTAGATAAGCAGTTATTTCCTATTTTCCTGGTTTAGAACGGTGAATTCTTGTGTTTATTGTCATATCACCCGTTTTTTTTTTATTCCTTAAATTCTTTAAAAATAACAAATAAAATACTTGAAAGCACTGGTGTAATATGCTAGTTGTGACCAGTTAAATGTTTTCGAACAACTTTGTGTTTTTCTTTTTAAAAAAAAATGCATAATAAACAATGTGAATAATTTGTGTTTCATTTATTTACATGGTGGCAACTTAGCTGAGTCAAAGGCTGGTTCTTCATTTTGGACATGTTGCTCACAAAATCCATTCAGACACTTTAGCTCTTGTAATTCTTGCATGTCTATTAAAACATTGATTCTGTGTTTGTCATTTGAGAAAACGTCCAGACTAAAAATTAGTCCAGACGTTAAAATAACCTCAACTTTAGCTTCCTTTTACTCAGCCTATCTTGTAATTGACCCTTCTCTGTTTGTTTATATGTGAAGTTGCAAGAGTTGAAAGCCAATCCTCATAGGAATGCCAAAGGCACAGTCATTGAAGCGGGGCTTCATAAAGCAAAGGGACCTGTAGCAACATTCATAGTGCAGAACGGTACACTAAAAAAGGGGGATGTTGTAGTCTGTGGTGAATGCTTTGGAAAGGTTGGTTAATGGTTTTATTATTTTAACTTAGTTAAAATTTTATTATTGTAATTATTATTTACATTCATGACTGAACCTTTTCTGATTTTATTCTATTATCATTTGTCTTCTGGTTTTCAGAAAATTTCCATTTGTAATTTATATTTATCAGGAGAACATGTTCTGTCTTGAATGAACGAAAGCAATGTGGATATGGAAGCACCTTAAACTTGTACCATGTTGATATCTTGGAATTTAGACTTCGGTTGGATACTAAAAATCCGAAATACCAACAAATACTAAGTGGAAACACTTTAACACCGCAATCACATGCATGAGACCAAGACATCATGTGAAATTAGGGTTGTCAACAAATTGGTTTCAAGTTGAACCTTTTTTTTTTTTTGGAAAGCATAAAATGGATATAAAGATTTTTTTTTGAAATGCAAGCAGGGTTTTTATAGGATCCCAGAACCCATAAAGATGCCGCAAGCTGGGTTTGAACCCATGACCTAGTGGTACCAAGTTGAACCTTACCTTACATAGGACAAGATTTTAAGTCTAGCTTATTCGAAATGTAGCAAAACCAAAATCCATTACCATTCCATTGATACCTCATACCCCAACGTGTAAATCTACCCTTTAAGAATAAGGAAAACTATACTCTTAACATTTAAATCTGCATTCATTTTGACATCCGTTGATGTGGCATGTTTTTATTGGGTGGAGGGTATTTTCATTACAACACTTTTTGAAAAGTAAAAAAGTGTGAACGAATGAGAGCACACCACGTCACCAATGTCAAATTGAGTGTAGTTTTTTAATGTTAGGGTAGAAGGACTCTAAGAATAAGCCTATCAAGAAAATGCGTCATCAGAAAATTATTGAGTCCGTCTTACTACGATATGACGGTTGGACACTTGAATCAAGAAACAAACTCTGTTTCCATCGAGAATAGAATGGAGTTTTCCTGTATTTCGACCGAAGAATCTTGTGCAATAAATAAAAAAGAAATACAATCCGCTTGACACATGAATCAAGAAACTGACTATTGTGCACACTTTTAGGTGCTTAACATGATATGTCATCTATAATTCTTGTTGCACATCTTCAGGTAGTTTTTCTCATCAGAAAATTATTATGTCTTATTTTCTCACCTCCAATCTGTCAATTCCAATTCCAGTTCAAACAAACACACACAATGGGAAGCTGAAAAAATGCCCCCCAATGTTTTAAAAAAGTGTTTTTAATACTGAGGCGGTCAAGCGTTTTGCAATGCGAAGCGACACAGGGATGCGTAATCGAGGCGTGCAATATTTCAGGAAAAAAATGATGAAATTTTTTATTGAATCTTTAAAAAGTCAAGAAAATGTGAAACAATCATCAATGCAAGAGATCAAATGAAACCAATCATAAAAGTAGTTGAGGCTTAGAATTATTTCATCATTAACGTTGTTGTTGTTGAACTTAACAATGGAATTGTTTTTGTGGTACTATGTAGCCTTTATGTGATATTGTGGCATTACTAACTTACTAAACGATTCAAACTAAGTAAGTGGATGAGATGAATCTAAGGATGTACCAACTCTTCGGAAATCCACCGTATCAAGTGTCGAAAACATGTCGGACATGGACATGCGTTTGACACGTGGTCAATGGTCAGGACTCGTTGGCTGCTTCCGACTTGTCTTAGACACGTCTCGGACACAGTCCAGACACGTGAATTCAGAAAGGGGCAAATAGGGATCTAATGGGTGCAAATAGCAACCCATTCTCTTCTCCTTCGATCAAGAGTCCGACCTAACCCTAGATCTCATTTCATTCTGCATCAGAGTGACTCGAAGACTGCGTTGGACGGAGAGAGGCAGAGAGCAATCGAGCCATCGACCGACTGAGAGAAAGTGATCGAGCCACGGAGATAGATCAAGCCAAAGAGATCGAGCCAGAGGGAGAGAGATCGAGCTACCTTGTTGGACGGAAAAAGATAACAACATCAACATCTTTTTGTTTTTTTTTCATTCTGCAATTTTTTCCTTTGGTTTTCTGCTTCGAGTTGCTGCTTCGGTTTTCTGCTTCAATTTTAGGCTGATTTTTTTTCATTCTGCTGATTTTATGCACTAATCCAAGTTTCCAGTACAATGACCAAATTCATGGATTTTTTGCTGATTTTTTCATTTGATTTTCTTATTTGATTTGCATACTTGCATTTGATTCTCCAATCCCCATTAATCAGTCAATGAAACAATGGTTCATACATTTTATTTACAAATGCTTCGATTTTCTTCTATAATTTCTTGTTCAGAGAGCTAAAAATCTATATGAGCAAATGTTTAGTTGAAAAGATCCCAGTTTGGATTTTAAATCACCCTTGTTGACTAGTCTAGCCAAACAAATGAAAATTTTATTTACAGTGGCATGATCTTGATCACATGTAATGCAAAAAACTTATTATGCTAAGTTAGTCACATGTGTTTGATACATTTTATGCAATGAATTTGATACAATTTTAAGCTTTAGGTTGTTGTTTGAAGCAGTGAATTTATTTTTTTGTCTCTTAATGTTTCTTTCAGGCCAAGTGAGTAGAGATGATAATGCTTCTCTTTGGAGGTATGTGACGAGAATAAAAAAAGCAAGTGAAGGTGGGAAAATCTTAAGTGGTGGTGTAGTTTTTATCATAAAGAATATACAAGATCCCATACTAGATTGAAGAACCACTTGTTGAAGATAGCAGGCCGTGGGATAGCTATTTGTGCCAAAATGCCTCCCCCCCCCCCCCCCCCCAAACAATTTAGAGAGTTGCAAAAACTTGTTGAAGAAGTTGCATTGAGAGTGGAAGGTTTAAGGATGTGAAATGTTCTTTTACCTCTTTCAGTGGCCTCAAGTCTAGGTAGTCACCCGGGTTCAAATAGTGGGGTTAGTTCATCTTCCCCTACAATGATCCAAGGAAGAGGAGAGCCACAAATAATACAATTGCGAATGCTTTCAATATGAGTGAGTGATAAGAGTTGGATGCTTTGATTGCAAGAATCTTCCAACTCTTGTCGCTCACTCATATTGAAAGCATTCACAATAGGATTATTTGTGTCTCTCCTCTTCCTTAGATCATTGTAGGGGGAGGATGGACTAACCCCACTACTTGAACCCGGATGACTACCTTGACTTGAGGCCATTGAAGGAGGTAAAGGAACATTTCGCATCCTTGAGCCACCACTCTCAATGCAGCTTCTTCAACAAGCTGTTGCAACTCTCTAAATTGTTGGGGGGGGGGGGATTTTGGCACAAATAGCTATCCCACGGTCTGCTATCTTCGACAAGTGGTCCTTCAATCTAGTATGGGATCCCGTATATTCTTTCTAACACACTGTCACTTAAGATTTCTCCACCTTCACTTGCTCTTTTTATTCTCGTTGCATACCTCCAAAGAGGAGCTTGGCCTGAAAGAAACATTAAGAAACAAAAAATAAATTAATTGCTTCAAACAACAACCTAAAGCTTAAAATTGTATCAAATTCATTGCTTAAAATATATGAAACAATGTGACTAACTTAAGATAATACTTTTTGCATTACAGAAATTGAAACATGATGAGGAGAGACCAAGATCATGTCACTGTAAATAAAATAAAATTTCGATTTGTTTGGCGTTAGACCAATCAACTGAGGTGATTTAAAATCCAAACTGAGATCTCTCTATTTCAACTAAACATTTGCTCATATAGATTTTTAGCTCTCTGACCAAGAAATCATAGCAGAAAATCGAAGCATTTGTAAATATAATGTATGAACCATTGTGTCATGGGCTAATTAATGGAGATTGGAGAATCAAATGCAAATCGAATGAGAAAATCGCAGAATGAAAAGAATAAAAATAAATAAAAGCTTACCTGCTGATGTCGACATCTTTCTCCGTCCAATAAGGTAGCTCGATCTCTCTCCCTCTGGCTCGATCTCTTTCAATCGGTCGATCGCTTTCTGCCTCTCTCCATCCAACGCAATCTGTGATGCATAATGAGATCTAGGGTTAGGTTTGACTCTTGATCGAAGGAGAATAAGATAATGGGTTGCTATTTGCACCTATTTGCTGCCCCTTTCTGAATTCGCGTGTCTGGACCGTGTTCGAGACGTGTCTAAGACGAGTCAGAAGCAGTCAACGACGTGTCCGCGTCTGACACGTTTTCGACACTTGATACGGTGGATTTCCGAAGAGTCGATGCATCCTTGCTCCCATGTCATTGTAGTTTGTAACATTCCATTATCTCTTCTATATGTTCCACTATATATTTTGTTATCTCTTATAGTAGTTGTGAACTTTCACTTTTATGTGTCCGTTGTGTTATCTTTCACTATGTTTTATTGTGATAGACTAATAATTGTAATATTCCACGATTATATTTATTAACTCTTGTATGTGGATTATTATAAGTAAACTCATACACCTTGCAAGGAGTCCATGCGTATGCATCAAAGCGTACACATCACCAAGTCAACTCGTACAAATTATATACACATACCAATGCTTACACATTGACGAGTTTTTGGTCCACTTCGCATCAACCGCCTTTTAATTCAATGATGCCCAATCAACTAAGCTACTTAATCTCATGTAGTCTTCCTTCCAGTATACACAAATTAACTTGAGTACTTACACCATTTGAATGATTGTTGTCACATCACTTGATATGGAATAATTTGCCTATTCGGGCTTATATAAATTTGAATTTGTGTACTCTTTTATTTTTCTTCAAATTGCATGAATAACCTCAATTATGTTTGATAAAATCTACATTAGTAAAATTGCTACCGGCAGATCCTTTGAGAATTCCATTAAGTAATCATCCTTCGCTACATTTAGACATATACTGAATAAAAAACAATTAAATAGTTTATTTCTAAAAAATAGGAAAGAAAAATAAAATAAGAACACAATCAACCTTATTAAAAAATAAAAAATAAAAAATAAAATAAAAAAATAAAAAAATCTCCCAGACCGCCTAGACCCCGCCTAGGCCGCCTAGACCCCGCCTAGACCGCCTAGACCGCCTAGCCCGCCTAGACCCCGCCCAGACCGCCCAGACTGCCCAGAACCGCCCAGACTGCCCGCCCAGGCATTAATCTGGGCGGTTTTCCACCTTCTAGCGCCTAGGCGCCGCCTAGACCGATTTTTAGATCACTGATTCGGGGTATGTTAACTGTTTCCATGCTTGCCAGTGGATGTCCTGAAATTTTGGGTATGCAGGGCTTTGGGAAGAGGAGTTAAGAAACTGTTCTGTCTACCTTATCCATATGCTGTATTATGGAGATTTTGGCCTGCAGAGGGAAGACAACTGAATCTAATGTGATGTTGCCTTGTTGCACGAAAAAAAGGCTCTTGATGCAACATTGGGTTTGGTGTGGCATCTCTTCTTCATGGGGTTGTGTTTTAGTATTTTCTTCTAGATAGAGATAATATTGTAATGTAGAATTAAAATTCTTTTCATGCTATTTGTAGGTGACAATGCCCATTGTATCTTGATCTAATTTCCCATTAGAAAAAGTTGTAGTTTACCTTATCTGAAAAGGTAAATATATATCTTTACTAGGTCAAATGCTGCCATACATGCTTTTACTTTAATTTTATTATTCACAATTATAGGCTAGTCTGATTTTGGCCATTTTCAGGTGCGGGCCTTATTTGATGACAGCAGAAATCGTGTGGATCAAGCTGGTCCATCTTCAGCAGTACAGGTTTGTGGTTTTTACCTTCCCCTGTAGCTCATTTCCTCATATTCTGTCTGTTATGGCATAGTTGTCTAAGGAGGGTTTTCATAGATTCTAGGTTTGGAAATAAATGTACTTGGATAAGGGGAATGTTCGAGTTCTCTGGACCTTTGTTAAAGTGCAGCCTACAGCCATATGCTGATGCCATCTTTCTCCAATCGTGAAAGTGAAACCGATTTTATATGGTAAAAGTGAAATAGTTTTGTGATGGGCAAAGATTTCAAAACTATGTATGGTGGAACATCTCCAGAATTTGCATGAATTTGAAAAAAGTTGACTGAGCTCAATTGCTGGAGGAATTGGTTTAAATTCTTTGATTTTTTTATTATTATTTTTATTATTTTGTATACTTGCAAAACATAGCATATAGTATGTAACTTTCTAGTTCAGGATGTCTATACTTGGTGAGTGCAACACTAGACACTTTTATACTCTTAGAAATTCAAAATAATGGCTAGGCTTGGTTGGAGAAGGCACTGTGATATGAATTTTGTTCTTATTACAGTTTGAAATTTTGAGTCGGCCTTTTAAAGGAGCAATTATTACTGCAGGTCACTGGATTGAGCAATGTCCCTATTGCTGGTGATGAATTTGTGGTTGTTGAGTCTCTTGATATTGCCCGTGAAAAGGCAGAGGGGCAGCAAGAATTGTTAAGAGCTGAAAGAATATCCGCGAAGGCCGAGGATGGGAAGGTCACTCTTTCTTCTTTAGCATCTGCCAGTTTAGCAGGAAAGCAGACTGGATTAGACCTGCACCAGCTTAATATTGTTATGAAGGTTGATATGCAGGTAAACACAAGTAACTTCATCGTAATTTATTTCCTGTCTAGAATTTAAAGTAATGTAGCATTTTCTAAGCTAGAAGGATGGTTACTGTTTAGTGTTGTCACAAGGAAGCAGTCTTATGGAACCACTCCATGGTAAGGTTGAAAACCCCAGAGGTGCAACTTGGGTATGTTGGATCCAGTTGCATTACACCCAAGCTCTAGAAAACATAATTGAATTGAGACAAAACTAAGATTTGTTACAAGATTCTCAACTTGAAAACAGTTCATCGTTCATTCAAATCAACCCTTGGCTCAACTGAATAAGCTACAGTCATTTTTAGTATACTTGCAGCTCGCATGATAGCTTTGTCTCCTTTCCAAAGTTCTGTGAGAGAAGTGACTTTGTGAAAGACTTTAATTTATGAAAGAAGTGAGGCTCTGCAAGCGCAAACAAATGGCAGTTATGAGAAGAAAAAAAAAAAAAAAAAAAAAAAAAGAGCATGTGTGATATGGATTTTTGGTTTTGTTTAGTTTATCTAAACTTTTCTTCTATCCGACCTACAATCCTATTAGTTTCAAAAATCTAAATCCAAGCCAAGTCAGAGTCTTAAGTATGCTATCCCAGCCCCTGCCAAATATTTGGTCCATCAAAGTTGTGCCCCTTGAGTCGCCTGATCAGGTTACAAAACTGGTTGAACAAATAGTTAAAATATTCTGAGAGGGTCAGGAGCATAAAATTTCCATTTAAGTGGTGGGTTTATTCATCCTGCATGTGATCTAGCTTGACGTCCTGATGATTTTGTTAAAATGTCCTTGTTTGTGGTAGATATAGGTCTCCTCTGAAGTGAAACTATTCTTTGAGTTGTGTCTTTAAAACTGGGTATGTTGTTCATGTGACCTGCAAATAATTTTAAAACTTGTCTCTTTCAGGGATCTATTGAGGCCATTAGACAAGCACTTCAAGTGCTCCCACAAAATAGTGTAACTTTGAAATTCTTGCTGCAATCAACTGGGGATATAAGTGCCAGTGACGTTGATCTGGCTGTTGCTGGTAAAGCCATTATAATTGGCTTCAATGTCAAAACACCAGGATCAGTCAAGATCTATGCAGATAATAAAGGCATTGAAATCCGGCTTTACAGAGTCATCTACGAGCTCATCGATGATGTACGAAATGCAATGGAAGGACTTTTGGACCCTGTCGAGGTAACTATTTGGAAAATCCTTTTTTTTTTTGTGTGTCATTGTAAGATGCTTTCAGGTTGGAGGCTATCCATTAATGTGCGTCAAAGTGGTGATGGGAGATGTGAACGTCCATTTCTTGGATTTTACAAAATATCTTTGTATGACCAAATGTGACCAGGTTAAGGGGTGTAACTGTCTACTATCCAACTCTTTATTGTTCCTTTTCTCAATGAGTGGGACAGAAAGGGTTGTGAACTTTTGTTTGTATTTCTAACTTAGAAGATCCCTAGGTTGGATTTATCATATTGAGGCTTCATTCCTGCTTCTCTGCCTCGCTGAAATATGTGATAGGAGTTTTACGTTTTGAGGTTTTCCATGATGTATTTGTGCTAGGAACAAGTACCAGTTGGATCAGCGGAAGTCCGGGCTGTATTCAGTAGTGGCAGTGGTCGTGTTGCTGGATGCATGGTAACAGATGGAAAAGTTGTGAAAGGCTGCAACCTTAAGATCATTCGAAAGGGGAAAACAGTTTATGCTGGCAATCTTGATTCTCTGAGACGGGTCAAAGAAATGGTCAAAGAGGTATGTCATTCATTTATGCAAAGTCGCAAATTTTCTCTTGCAATGTATGCAAGAATTCTGATGTCTCACAACTAGAGTGCTTATTGTCTGGATTAAATGTTGTCAGTTTAAAGTTTCTGTAATGGTTTTGTCACCACAATTTCAGTTTTTCTACCATTGGGATGTGCTTCCATCTTGAGTAGTACTAGCTTTTGGTTCTTAATGCAATATTTCTTCCTGTTATATCTCCATCCAAAGAGCCACTATTTGTTTGTTCATCTCAGGTCAATGCAGGACTAGAATGTGGTATTGGGGTTGAAGATTATGTTGATTGGGAAGCTGGGGATGTTGTTGAAGCGTTTAACACAGTGCAGAAGAAGAGAACACTTGAAGAGGCATCTTCTTCGATGGCAGCAGCTATACAAGGGACACGAGTCAAGATGTGAAACAAATGTGAAAGCTGTTGAAAGGGGGCAATACCTAACTGTACTTTGAGCTCCCTCATTGGATTGGAGTGCACAACTCTGTCAGGCAAAATGTATACTATGTACAGAATGATGTCTAGTCTTCATCTCGTTGCCATTCATCACATAGGCAGATTCTGAAATATTTGATTTCTGAGAATCCGAGAAAATGCTGTTTTGGATCCATTTTGTTGTTGTTGAACACTGTATACACTATACAGTGATTTGCCATAGATGTCATCTCACTGCTGTAAAGAAGACCGTGCTCTTGAAAAATCGATTATACCCATATGTTACAGCTTCAGTGATCGGTGAAGTAAGTTTTGAATGTTTTTAAGAGAAATTTAATGCCATTCATCACTCGTTTCTTCTTGGGTAATACACACTTTCAAGGTAGCTCCTGTTTTGGTTTACCAAGCCATTTTGTTACTGTCTAGTCTTGTTTTCTTCCTTTTTGCTGAACCTTGAAGCCAAGACATGAGTTAACTAGGCATTGATTGGTAGCTTTATCATGAATATCTTCTTCATAGTCATTGCCAATGTTGATGGCAGTATCAGTTTTTCATGCCCACTGACACCATTATTTTTACCCTGGTGCATTTTGGATGTGTGGGATAAGAGGAATTAGCTTGTTCTCCATCCAGTGTAGATCTGGTGTATTATAAACTCTGATTATAGGGACCAATTCTTCTATTAAAACAGTTTCATGATAATTTTATAAGAGTGACTCAATGAGAAAATGTAGAACCTTATAAAAATTAAATTCGAGAGGGAAGAGAGAAAAAAATATAAATTGAAACTCAACATGATGTTGGAAAAATGTCTATATTTCCAAATTTTTCATATTCACAGAGATATATGTGATGTTGAAAAATGTCCATATTTTCCTTGCACTCCTTGGACTTAATTTTTTTTTAATGATTTGAAGAGATAAATGTGATTGAATGACACTTATCCAATTGGCAATGAATTACTAAAAATGTCAATAAGTGGTTTAAAATTTGACAAAAAATGGCGAGAAAAACATGTAAGATGATTCGAATCACTTGAGCAACAGTGAAAGAAAATTTTGAAGGCCTCCTTACGGGATGGATATAAAACAAGAGGGGAGTTAGTTTTATTTTTTTCAAAGAAAGGATGATATAGTATTTTACATTTCCCTTTACAATATTTGGGATGGCAGAGGTGCATTCTCCCTAAATACTATGAATATAAAATTCCCCTTACCCACACCTATTGGTCCTTAAAATTTCATTAAACTCTTCCTGAGTGCTCTTGAGCATCAAAGGCAATGGAAAATATTTCAACCCATTCTGCACAATTGCGTGGTGCCTAGGCTTGATTCTCTTCTCCAAGCTAAACGCAAAGTACTGAGGAAACTCCTTCAACTCCTCCAACTTCCCTTCCATTTCGTCCAAAAAATACCCAAACTTGGGCTTGTAATTGTTTTCCACACTAAAAGTGAACAAACCCGGGCACCTAACAACCATTCCCACCACATCTTCTCTTGAGAACCCCAAACTCACCAAATAGTCCATCTTTGGGATTAATGTCTTCTCCACACTTGACACCAACAAAATGGAGTCGTTGTAAGCCAGTGCTTCCATGTCCTGGAACCCAAGTCTTTGAAGGTAAAATAGAGCTGGTTTGAGCTGGTCTCTCACATTTGACACAAGCAATCTAGGACACTTGTTGACAACCTTTCGGAAATTGTTGGATGGGACACCCAGATCATTGGAGAGGAATTTTAATACTGGTGCCAAATCATGTTTGATGCTGGATGTGAGGATTTTGGGGCACATCCCAAATATCCTTCCCATGTCCTTTTGATGGATGCCTTTGGAATGGAGGAAAGAAATGATGGAATGGATGGAGTCGAGGGAAACCTCTTGGAGGGATGGGTTTTGGGACATTGCTCTGCCTGTGTCCACTCCCATTATTTCAAGGCAGAGGATCTTCTCTTTGAATTGATCTGATGATGGTGAGATTGGATGGCTTTGGTTTTGGAGGAGTGTTTTTGGTTTAGATGTTAAGTGCTGGTGGTTTTGGTTTGCAAGTGTAGTTGAAGTGGAAGTGGAAGTTGAGTTTAGGGTGTTGTGGATTGATGGAACTAATTTGTTGGGAGAAAGGAAGAGTGAGTGAATTCCCATTGATGCTGGCATTTTTGATGTAAAGAGGGAGTGTGAGAGATGAGTTTCCTTCTTTTAGTGTGTCAGCCAAGTGTCTCTCTGTGCCATATCTAATCCTCTTTTTATCTTAGAGGCACATCTGCAAATTGATTGGTTGTGATAGGATTTTTAAAGATACAAAATGGCTTGCCCCCACCATTACATCTATGATCTATCCAAAAATCAAGCAGGACCACACCACTAGTGTATATGACAATTTTCTATTTGGGACAGTTGAATGCCAATTTTTCTTTCTTTCTTTTTTACCCTCGTTCAAAATAATTTGTCAGTTTGGCAGTATACTAGGGGATTATCTGAAAAAAAAAAAATTGTTATAATTCAATGAAAATTATGGTAAATAACAACTACTAAATTGTCATGTTATTTTTAAAAATATAGAAAATAAATGAATAAACTATCTTTAATATTGAGAAATCGTGAATGATAAATTCTCACGCTATGCTCGAACTTGAAGAGAGAGTGAATCTATTCATATATTAAATGGAAGTTGAGGCTTAAGACTAGTAACATATACTCGGTGCCTTTGTGGTACAAATAGGTACAAACTACATGGTAAACGCATTCGAGAATTGTTGTGGATAAATGCGTTAAATTTTTTTTAAAAATACTGAAAATGGTCTTTCACATTCCAACCATGAATATACTTTATATTGTTCTCAATGAATATGAGAATCACATTCTAGTTACAGTGGGAGGGGGTGGTTCCATTCCGCATTTCACAAAAATGATTATAATTGCAACTTCAAACTAGCCTTAAAGGTAAATTATCTCCCCATGATTCCATACAACTAAACACCACCCATTCAAGTCATTTTATCTTCTTCAAGCCATGTGCAAAATATATGCTTACAATCTAATCTATGTAGGGACAATAAAATACACAATGGAACCCGAAAATTCAGCAAATATTAGGCTAGTAAAAAGTTAACCCCTAAAGCACGAAACTTGCATGTAACAACAAGATGAGGTATTGCTCAGATATAGCTGAATAATGTGACGAAGATGCCCAACTCATTAGCATGCATTGGAATTGATCATGCTGTCGTGCCATAGGCACAGAATCGTGGGCAAATGGTCGCTCTCTGCCCATTGCAAAGACTGATTCTTCAAAATCTACTCCGAAGAGAGCTTTTGCTTTTACATCAACTAAGCCTCATTCAGGCAACCACCAACATAATCACAACAATTGGATCTCTAGTCGGACATCCAAATCCTAACACTAACAAAAATCACCCACTAAACAGAAATCAATCTCAGGAAAATCTACTACTCATTCTAATATGTAACCATCAAATAAAAAACAACCTCATTTCAGAGAGAGAAAACAAAAGAGTTCTATCACACAAAACAATGTCAAAAACTTAAAAAAAGTTCCTATATTTATACAGAGCTTCTCAATACTTAACTGGGAAGCACAATCTTCACACCCTTCCTTCCCAATCTTGCAGTTTACAAGGCAAGTATACACGAAACTACAGCAGTAAATAAAAAACCAGGTTCAAGTTCGAAGACAGAGAAAGACTTCTCTTTGTCAAACTTACTTTACATGGAAATCCGGTGAAATACCTCGTGATTTTGATATCCAGAAAACATAAAAGCATTAATAAATGGGTTTGACTAACCCAACATCTGCCTGCTTCTTGCTTTTTTATTGTCCATGCACACATTTACATTTATGAAACTGGTAGCAAGCCTAAACTTGACCGTGTCAAATCAAGTATTCAAGTTTGATCTTCAGCAAGCTGCATGCTGTATCCATGCTTTATAATTGTATCAAGTCGACAATCCCAAACAAGAGTCGAGTGCTAAAACAGACAGAAAAAGAATACATATGGATCCGACAGATCAAACATTAGAGTGATGATGCATTAAATATAAAATCATGCTGAAGAATGAATTTTATGATGCAAAACAATCGCAGCACATAGCAATATGCAATAAGCATTTTCAGCAATCATGACCAGGGAATCGGAGAACCTGAACAAAATTGAAATGTGGGATCATGATAACTTCTTAATAAGGCTTCTCGTACCTACTTTTCCTTTCATCATCAACTTTCCATTCATTGTCATCATCAAGCATCTCTCCTCCTCTATCGTTTCCTATGTCACTTTCACTTGCCGTTTCCCACTCAGAATCATCAGCCTCTTGGCCGTAGAAATCACATGCCTCACCTTCACAGTGGACACCCCCGTGTTTAATAGCTGCCTCCCTGAACAGCCAAGCTGTACGCATCTGTTTCTTCACTAACCGTTCAGCATAATCAGGAACCCTATTTTGCCTCAAGGAAAGGTCAGGATCATTTGACTGTGAACACTCATTGATAAAGAGAATGGCATCTAACAAGCTCTCTTTAGCTAACCCAAGCATATCATATGCCTGAGCTCTTCTCCATAAGCTTTTTGCATGGCGATTTAATGGGTTGTGAAGACAAAGTGCACGTGTAACATCACTTATGGCTGCCAAAGGTTGTTGTAGGAACTAGGAGAAGATGACATTGAGCCCGATTGCTGTACAAGACTACTCGATCTCTCCTTTTTGGACCTCATTGGACACAATCCCAATGCTTCTGAATACTTAGATGCGGCTCCAGATATATTTCCTGAAGAGAATAGAGAATTTCCTTCAAGCTTAACAACTAGCGCTGCAGCTTGCTTAATGTGAAGATCCTCTTTTGGTATATTCTTTTCCCATTTCAGTCTTTGTCTAGCACTAAGTAGTTCATCGATTTGTTCTTTAGTTCGCTTACTGAGTGAGCTACGTCCTTGTCCTTGTCCTTGGGCACACTCTTGAAGAACATTAATAATTGAATCTCCAAGTTTTTTGTGATCTCCCAAAGTTGAAACTTCTGCTAGATCTATAAGTGCAGGCACTGCTTTATCAATCACCTGCATAGCAAAACAAGAAACTTAGCTGATGAAACAATAGGTATTGACATATTAGTGCCGAAAACTGGTTTTTAGTAACTCGGGAGGACCCGCTTAGTTTTATTGTAAATTAAGGACTCTACATATACATGACTAAATTAAAACTATATCATTTCAGCTCTGTTTGAGCTGAAATTTTGATGAAAATTAAAGACCAACGAAAGAAACAATGTGTCAAAGAGGGATGAAGGAAATTTTCTCTATTAATATCATTTTGAAGCGAG
The DNA here is from genome assembly GCA_963556465.1 of Berberis vulgaris. Lineage (NCBI taxonomy): Eukaryota > Viridiplantae > Streptophyta > Magnoliopsida > Ranunculales > Berberidaceae > Berberis > Berberis vulgaris. The sequence goes on from OY747134.1 coordinate 60,804,620, forward strand.
CGACGGCCCACCTTGGATGCACACAAGCCGGCCGGTTAGCACCCATTGTCCAGTACCACCTGAAAGGATGCTTAAACACTCACAAATATTGTTTATCAAGATATTTAATGGTGGGGGGCCTAAATATGTATCTCAAGGAACGACGTCGAAATGACTGAAATTTTCCTGAAAATTTATCTCAAACAAATTAAAAAATAAATTTTTAAACTTAATACGGTCCTTAATTTACAATGAAAACTAAGGGGGCCCTCCTGGGATAGAAAAAAATCATTTTTTGTCCCTAAACTTCCAATGCCCTGTGAAACAAAAATACAAACATAAATTGTTGCAACAATAAGACTCTTCACATCATAGAAAATTAAAAAAATCAAACTTTGGAAAATTTTGCATGTCCTTGGACCTTCAAATCATAGAAATGAGCCTATCAATCATTGATGAACCACATGATAAATTAGTATAAATATCACCCCACAAACAAACACTCTTGTAGATCAACATCTAAGAATAAGTTCCAAGAGACTATTCACAATACCAAAAATATGAAAAGAAAATAGAAGACGTGAGATATGGCTCTAATTCCAAATTGAAGTTTAAGCAACAAAAATACATCAAAAAGAAAAGACCAGGAAAAACGGGGTTGGAAATCAGGAGGATGGATCCCAGTTGATTAGGCTGGGTGACCTCTCGTGTCTTATTTATTCGCACATTAAAATAACAAACTAAGCTAGTACTGTATTTCATGTGATTCAATCACGTTGACATCACTGACATCGTAAATTAGTGTTTAACATGTAATATGACAACAAGTTAATCACATTGTCATATTAAGTTTTTACTTAAACTAACAATGCATAAAACTCCAACAAGCATATTTTGCAAGTAGCGGAAAATAAAAGTTTGTGAACAAGGATAAAACAATGTACTTGGAAATCGTCATACCTTATGAGAAGTACTTGGATCTTGTAGCAACCAAAGAAGACAATCAATTGCCATATACTGCCAGTCATCCGATGAGCGAGCCATATTACATAATGCTTCAATAACACTTGGACAAATAGCAACAGGGGCTCTACCATACTTATGATGACGTATTGTTCTCAGTAAGCCAATACCAGCAGGTGAGTTTTCATTAACTAGCCCGCCCCACATGCCTGGTAGTTTTACTAAAAAATCAGGCTTGCATATAACTGAGAGAAACTCAGGCTTAAAGGCAAAGCAATTAATCAACTGAAGTGACTAGCACTGCAACTGACTAAGCCCATTCCTCTGCCTTTCTAGATTCCATTTCCACACCACCCATGCCTCGTGTAAGTAGATCACAGTGATAACTAAGCCTTCTGTCAACGTACTGGTAAAAATGAGAATAGACAATTTCCAAAGAACTCATTGCTAGTTGAATGGAAAGTTCAAGAATTTCTCCATGACTTGATACAGCAGGAAAAGTGCTTGCATATGCAGCCAAGTGTCCTAAAGCTAGTTCCGCTACTCTCTGTTCCACCCAAGTCAATCTCCCCCTCAGAAGTTCAACTAAAGGTGGAATTACTCCGGCATGAACAGCGCTTTCAGCAAATTCTTCCATATTCATAGTGTAAGATCCAATAATGTGTGCCGCATAATATGGAATATATATATATTTTGGTCATGAGAAAGCCAGCGTCGATTCTTTAAGCCTTTCCATATAAGTGCAGCCATGCATTCAAATATTCCCAAGTCAATGAACTCTGGATCACTAGGATGTGCCATGGCAGTATTCCAAAGGCCACTAATTGGAAGAACCTGGCCATCATAATCCTGAGAAGGAAGTTCTCTGAAGAACTTCAGGATACTTGTTCTACGTTTACTAGGATTGCCTTCCTTCATGACACAAAAGAAGCACCCCGGGTATGGACAATCTTGAGATACTTTATCCATACGCAGAAGTTCAAATATTCTCCAAAGAGCATCAGTTACATTCCTCCAACAATATAGAACATCTCATAAATATTTCAGAGCTGCATACACAATCAGAAAATGCTTTATGAAATGGGAAAAAAATCAATTGGGAAAGGTAAAAGAGCCACATACATACAATAGAAGATTCACAATGAATACATTTACAATAAAAGATTCACAATGGTATAAGTAGGCACATAATTCCATATATAATCATATCAAAAGAAAATAAATATCTAATACTGTAACGCGAATTGGTTTGTCAGTGTACACAAACACAAATGTGTCACACCAGCAAACTACCCATTTTGCCCCTGCCTTTATCGTTATTTACTTATTATATTTTATCTTTGTAAAAATAATACTTTATCTTTGTAAAAATAATACTCTGACTTGCTGAAAAAGTCCACAACCCAATCAAACCCCGCCACGTCGTCAATCCATACTACAAAGCTTTCCTCCTTTCTCTGTGTCTCTATACCCATTTGGCCCCCACCTTCATCATTTTTTACCTATTCTATATACCTATATTAACTGTAAAAAATGAATAGAGTTACAAGGGGCTTTTTGTCAGTTTATTATTTGAATAGATTCAGTAGTCGGTGTACACAAATATGTCACGCCAGCACTATACCCATTTTGCCCCCCGCCCTCATCATTATTTATCTATTCTATATACATATATTAACAATAAAAAATGAATTGAGTTAAAGGAGTTTTTTGTCAGTTTATTATTTACATTCAGCTGTCCAAAAGGCGATGGGGTGGCCCCACAAGCATAAAAAGAGGCAAAACTTTATTGTTGAAAAAGAAGAAATTTGGCTTGGGTACCTCAAGGAGCATCAAATAAACATTTTTCTTTTGTCATTAATATACATATGTTATCAAATCTCGAGTTCAATCAATGATTTTTTTAGCTTGGCCCTGATTAGTTTATACTCATTCTAGAGTATATATCACCCCTTTCCCCAGGGGCAATTATGTAATTTTCACAACCTCATAAATATATTTTTTCGTTTGTTGTTTTCAGTGCCGAAGGCACGTGCACACTCTAGTGTTAATAATTGTAATTTCACCTATAATCATATAAATTATTTAAAATAAATATATTATAGCAATCAAAGGCTAGGTCACAACATTCCTTTCAAAATGTGAAATGAATAACCACTTCACGTTGAATGCTTACATTTTGCCCAAAATTAGGATGGGGATGGATTGGGTTGTTTACTTGTTGTAACAATAGATAAGAATATAAAAAATTAAATTAAATTAAAAAATGAATCCTCTTTATATATTAATTGCTCTGAACTCATTTCTTTCGCAAGGCAAATGCTTTGCAAGCTTTATGCTTTAACAAAAACACACAAAAACTAATTGCTTTTACTCGCTTTGAGTTTCATTTTTGTCTTGGTCAAACCAAAGTGCATAATCACCACTTTACTACTCGCTTGTGGTCACTTTGGCTCGCTTTGACTACACTCGTATTTCCTAAACAAATGATCCACAATTGAATATAACCAGTAAAATATTTTTTCTAAAATTAAGTAATTCTACAAATTTATAATGTAAAGTTGTGTCAATGTATTGGTGGGATTTTCATTTGGCGTGTCTCTAACCCCTGTATCCTCATCGGTCCCTAACACTGAACTAGTGTCATTGTAACGTGAATCTTCTATAATCTTATACCCTATTAATCAAGCGGGAATAGACATAATAGTAGGTACGAACTATGAGAATGGGAATATCAATTTAAGTAATTTTATTAAATGCTCCTTGTATTATAGGATACGCTTCTTTTCTCGATTAATAATTGCGATGACTGATTACATGAAACTTATTGAGAAAATGTAAGAAATGTAATGGATCGACCAGAGTTGAAGTTTGCTCTAGTGGATCGAGTAATGGACTTAGCAATAGGTATGGATATGTATACAAGCAATGATGTAAATGGCATTTGCACGTGATAGCTGAGTAGCTGACTAAGATAATAGTTCATACTTCTTAGTCCAAAAATGTGAAAAGATGGAAAGCAATGGTCATTTCTTCTATTTGTTGTCCCACATTTAAGAAAAAAGTACAACCCGTAAGTCATTTTATAAAAATAAATTTAAAGCACATACTCGATTTGTTATGAAGCTTTATTGTAGTTTCAACATGGTAGTCCCGTCAAATTAGAAATTCAGATGAAGACTGAAAATTTGAAACACTTGCAGCACCAGTTAGTAAGACAATCACTAAATTTTTCAAAATTAGGTCTTCAAGTGACAAACCAAATTTTAACACACAGCCACTAAATCAGTAACCCACTCCATTCTTCAATGGGTAAATTTGAGACTTTATTATTCAGAAACTCGTTGACTTGACGTCCTTCTTCACATTGATCAAATTGAGGTTTTTTTGTTTACTATATAATATATGATAATGAATCTAGAATTTGGGGTTCTTCCCTTTTAATTTGGAACATTCTTTAGGGGGTTGTCTGCAATCTCCATTATAAATGTTTGGATGCCATGGTAATCTGTCTCATCGGGACAATTCATGTTGTTTCATAGCAAGTCTCCAAAACCTTTTGTAATTAGAAAAATAGAACTCAATTGCCAAAACTGAATCACACCCATCGATTTTTCAAGGTGTTTCAAACATAAACATGGAGTATATGAACACAAAAACAAATAAGCAAGCAGTCAAACGATAAACCCAAAACCCTAGATCTGAAACTATAAAACTTAGATCGAAATTGAGAGCGAAAGAAAGAGAGAGGGATGAACCTGGTCGCTGGTTTGGTCTTCAGATTGCGACGTAGACGACAGCGGAAACACACAGAAATGACGTAAGAGTGGGTGTGGACCGTGAGTTGAGAGTAGCTAGCTGTCGGGACGAGGTACAGCAAGCACTTCACTTCACTTGTCATTTGCACCTTTTGACACTCCAATGTTATTTACACCGCATAATTTAATTTAGTGTTCATTTGATAGCACGAAACAATTTGCAGGAAATTTTTCACTTTTTTGTCATGTGTAGGAAAATAGTTTTTCGGGTTAACTTGATTTTCCTCCATTTTTCTGATTTATTTTTTGAATTCTCTATTTTTCTAGTAAGCATGAAATTAATAAACATGAATAAATAAATTTGTTAAAAAAAACTCTCACACTAAGGACAATAAAACTTTCCTTTTTAGAAAAATGCATTTTTTTTATAACTACGCTCCACTGCCTAAATTTGATGGCTATCAACTATCTTCTTTTGCTAGCCTATAGAGAGTGTTAGTGAGGCTTCATAGAACAACTCAATGTTATAGTGCGTAAGGAATGTGATTTCTCGAAAAATTTTGAAATTTCACTGAATATTTCTCTTTTTTGAATTATCAAAATTTCTTTCGTTAGACCAATTTCAATTTTTCTACATTTTAATCCGTTTTAATTTCAATTTAATATTAAAATTTTGTTATATAAGTAATTCTTATGCAATATATTGTTTGTATGATATTATGAGTCTTGTAGTACTCTTCATATAGTATTTAAGAGTTTAAAATGCTTAAATTATATTGAAATATTTAAAATTACAACCAAAATTTTTATAATTTTTCTATACATAACGAAATATTTCTTAAAATCAACTTATCGAAATTACCTCAAAAAACGAAATCACAATCCTTGATAGTGAGTATGCATGGAACAACTGGTGTGGGGGGCGATCACAAGAAAAATTTGTATGATAGTATGCACGCTTGCCTTTCAAAAAAAAAAAAAAAGTTTATACTTTATGTCCCACTTTCTTCTCATATACACTATTTGTTTTCCTTTTTCTATCACCTTTGTTGTTGTTGTTATTATTATTATTATTATTATTATTATTATTATTATTATTATTATTATTATTACAGTAGTTTTGTACACCATTTTCTTTTTGACCGTCAAAAGACATAAGCACACTATTGCATATACCTTGATTATCATAACTCATTTAAGTATTTACAAAACTTACACCATGATCCCTAATACCTAAAGGCAACGACTACTCCACACCACCATAAGTGTTTTCTCACACCATTCTACTCTCCCACACCACCATACTTTTCCACATCACCTACGTAAACAAAAAACCAACATTTTTCCCCTCCCCGTTCAAATCGAAACGTGATTCCTCTCTCCCCCATTCAAATATTTTTCCTCTCCCACATTGAAATATCTTGCAAATCTCTTCCCACATTCAAATCTCTCTCTCAAAATCGAAACCCTTAAAAGTCGAACCACAAATCGCAACCTCCCCAAAAAATTTCAGAAAAACAAAGTAATATCAAGGAAACTTCAAAAAAAAAAAATTCAATCACAAAAATAAAGTAAACTTCAGAAAAATTTTCAGAAATCACAAAATAAAAAAATATTGTTCGCCTGAGACAATGCTCGCATTGATCTGGGCGAACAATAAAAAAAATTGCTGAAAAAAATCTTGCCTGGAACAATGAGAGGTTTTTGCAAAAACTCGCATTGTTCTGGGCGAACAAGAAATTTCAACAAATTTTTTCAGACAGATTTGCATGACTTTAGTAAAATGACCATCACTTGCTAATTTTAAAACATTTTCAATTTATTCAAGTTGTGTTTATTAGATTACTACAACTTTTGTGTTTTAATCAACTTGAGAATTGGTCTCGATCAAGCACATAAGTTGGCCGAAAGTCAATGACACTATCCCATTTTCATTGCGAGATAGATTTGCGCGACTTTAATAAAATGATCATAACTTGGTCATTTCAAAACATTTTCAAGTGATTCAAGTTGTGTTTATTAGATAACTCAGAGTAATACAATATTTGTGTTTTAATCAACTTGAGAATTGGTCTCGATCGAGCACATAAATTGGCCGAAATTCAGGAACACTATCCCGTTTTCATTGCGAGACAGATTTGCGCGACTTTAATAAAATGACCATAACTTGCTTATTTTAAAACATTTTCAAGTGATTCAAGTTGTGTTTATTAGATAACTAAGAGTACTACATTTTTTATGTGTTGATGAGCTTGAAAATCGGTCTTAATTGAGGGTTTAAATTAGTCAAAAGTTACCCTGTTTTGCATTTTTTTTTCGTTTTGAGTTTGGGTTTCTCTGTTATGTTATGCATATTTATTGGTGGCGTGAGTAAGTAAGAAGAAAAAAACTCAATGGTGGTGTGAGAAAATTCTTTTGGTGGAGTGGGGTAGTCAGTGTCATACCTAAAACATGGACTATATTTGAGATGCAAGTTGTTAATGCTTTTCATATCTTCATAGTTCACATAACAAACAGACAATGACGTCCATGAAATCATATATTTCTTTCTTCGACATTTCATCAAACACCTTCTGCACAACTTTAAAAGACCTACATTTCCCATACAAGTTGATCAATGAATCTCAAGAAGAAGATCTAAATAAAACCCAATGGAACAATGTCTTCAACAAACCAATGTCTCGACTAAGCTTTATACTCAATACACTACCGTGTCACGGCTCGGAAGTTTACAAAGAAACCAGAAAATGGCGCGTACTGAAGCGCAAAATTCAAATGTCAAAGTTAGAAGAATTTGGGAGGAAGGCGGGCAACAGAGTGCCAAATTCAAATGTCACAGTTAGAAAATTTTGGGAGGAAGGCGGGCAACAGAGCGCCAAATTCAAATTTATATTAGCAGTGTAACAACCAGATCCACAGAGTACTATATTGTCCGCTTTGAGCCCAAGACTCGCACGACTTTAAAACGCATAGTACTTTTTAGATCCAACATCGACTTATATATTACATCACCCTTCTGCACCCAGGCGATGTAGAACTATAATCTCTCATTTATAGCTTGTCAACCCTTTTGGGATCCATGGGCTCTTAGGCTTATACCCCACCTTCTCCCTCGGATCTGTCCACACAAGGGTATCACAGTCCACCCCTCTTGGGAGCCCATCGTCCGCGTTGGTACACTTCCAGCTGGGTCAGGCTCTGATACCATCCTGTAACGACCTGATCCACAGAGTACTATATTGTCCGCTTTGGGCCCAAGGCCCGCACGGTTTTAAAATGCGTAATACTTTGTAGATCCAACCTCGTACATATATAGTACATCATCCTCCCTTACCCAGGCGATGTGGGACTATGATCTCCCCTTGTAGCTTGCCAACCCTCTTAGGATCCATGGGCTATTGGGCTTCTCCCGCATCCTCCCCCTCAGATCCGCCCACACACGAGTATCACAAGCAGGGTACAATCACTACAAGAAAAATTGTGATCAATAGCGTTTAAAAACCGCTATGGTAGGATACCATAGCGGTTTAGTAACCGCTATGACAGCCAGCGCTATAATAGACCCAGGGGATATTATAGCGGTTTTAAAACGCTATGGTAAGTTTGGCTTTTATAGCGTTTCAAAACCGCTATGGTAGCCTCTGCCATAGCGTTTTAAAAACGCTATAGTAGCCTCTAAAACCGCTATGGTAGACTCTACCATAGCATTTTTAAAACGCTATGGTAAGTATACATAGCAAATTTTTTTTTTTTTTTTTTTTTTTTACTATCAAATGACTTTTTATTACATCTCATAAGTTTTATGTCTAGAAAAAAAAATTTAAATGTGCCAAAGTTAAACATTTCCATGAATGAAGGCAAAGTAATGTAATTAATTAATAAACGGTATTACATCGAGTCACAAAATCTATCAAATAATAAAAATAATGTAATTAATAAGATAATGTATTACAATTATGGTACTTGGGATAACAAACTGAAAATTAAGCGATGGTTTTGCCCATTGGATCAATGAGAATCATGCCAATAACACCACCCGCTTCTCTAACAAAATGGCTTTTTTGCTTCTAAGGTCTGGGAGTTCAAAAGCACAGACAACGATCTTCCCCTTTATCAAGCTACGATCAAGAGTGTTGTTCTTGCATAAGCTGAAAAAACAGATCAAGACATAATAATTAGGACTGGACTTAACAGAACTGAATGGTTTTCACGAGGAAACATGCTTCAGTAAAATTTCAAATGCATCAGGACATTAATCGTGGAGTTTGCACACTTATATGGACTTAGTTCTCCTGACTATGCAAAAAGAATGCACTGAAGTGATGGTTAAGACCATTCACTAGGATTAATTTTCTGCGAGGACAAGTCCTCGTGCATCCATCAGAGTCCAAAACTACTATTACTTACAGATCAAAGGGAAACTCATTAAACTAGACTTTTCATTTAGCAGAACAGAAAGAATACACATTGGTTTTTCTTATTGCATGAAACGTAGTAACACTTCACTATACACAACACATCTACTCTGATGATGATTGTTACCTTAGCTTCCCAAAAGTAGACATCAGTGTGGCAGAGTGAGGTAAATAGTATCTTGACACGAACCTCCATGGCTTGCGGAGGCACCACCTCCACTTCTTCCATTACTAATGGCTTTCCTGCTTCCCATGCCACGGCAACTACAACAAACAAATATATATTAGATAACCATACGTCAGGGAGGATAATGTGCCAGACAGCACGAACCAGTCTTCATTGACCTGTTAATTGACGTTTAAGGAAAGACAGACCTGATGTGCTTCTGTTGCTCTTAAAAGTTCTGGATAAGAAGCCGCATACCAAGCTTGGGGAGGGGAAAAGGCATACTTGGCTGATGGGAGGGGAAAAGGCATGCTTGGCTGATGTTGGTTGATGAAATGATAGGGAAATCTATGCTTTTCTGAAGTCATCAACCCACTTGCCAGTTGATTAACATTACCATTCAAAGTAGTATATTCCAAGCTGTTACCCTTCACAGACAAGGAAAGAAAATTGCAACTCTGCAAAGAACCAAAACAAATCAGCCCAATAATAACATGGGTATCAGCATGTCATAGATGTTGAAAGCTCACCTGCTTTAGTGAATTATATATCCCTGATATTGTAGAAGTCTGTTGTTGGTCTTGCTGAAGCCCCTTCTCAGTATGTCGAATGCATATCTAGTTGAATACTTAACATTTGTAACATTAGTACTTCCCACAACAGTACTGCTGGCATAAGGTCTTCCAATTGGGTTCAACTGATCAGGAGGAACTGGCAACCCAAACACTTTCTCTATATTCTTGTTTGATTGGATGAAATGACTTATGTACATCCCTTTCTTGAAAACCTTTTATCAACTACAAATGAATGAATCTACGAAACCAGTCAAACATCTTGGATGGATCAAACAGATTGAGACAATACTACATCAGAATTTAACAACTGAGGCGCGCGAATCCTCTCTTCAGCTCCTTTAGACCCACCACCCATTTCACAATCTTTGTTGCCCAAACACTTTGAATGGACAACACTGCAAACTATAACTATAACAAGTAGAAGAACAAACACTAAGAGCTCAATTTGAGATAATAGAGTAAAGCCTATTATCCACAACTCTTTATCACAAAGTATTCAAAAACACATATGGAGACAAAACCAGAAATGTTTGTTTTCTTCTTTCCTTTTGTAATGTAAATTTTGACCAAAAACAAAGGTAAAGTAAGGTGCATTGCCACACTTCAAGCCTTGTTGTCCATTTCTAGGCCAAAGATAAATTACTGAAAACAACTTCCATGGCTCAAAATCTACCATACCCAGATTGAATAAACATAAAAAACTTGAGAACCCAATCGTTTTTTCCTTATAGCTGAGTTGATTTCAGCAACAAAAAAAAAAAAAACACCACCAAGGGTCGGTTTGGTTGCACGGAAAACAAATATTATGTGAAAACCCATTCCACCACTACACAACTGCATCACAGCTCGAGAATTGGTGAGACAAAATTACCTTATCAAATGCCTCAAATATGTCGATACTTGGTTGATGGATAGTGCAAACTGTTGCCCTTCCTGTGCCAACAACATTCTTTACTGCACGCATAACAATAGTTGCCGCTCGAGCATCTAAACCTGATGTTGGTTCATCCATGAATATTATCGATGGATTGGAGACAAGCTCTACTGCGATGGTTAGCCTCTTACGTTGCTCAGAAGACAGCCCACTTACATCTGGAATGCCGACTAAGTTATCCTTAATTTCATCCAGTTCAATTGTTTCAAGTGCTTCCTTTACAAATTCCTGGATAAGGCAGAATGTTGCCTGCCGCTCATGTCCAACCTAAGAGAAACAACTTCATGAATAGGTCTGGAAACACTAAAATTTTGTATTGCAAAAACTATATATGATATATCATACCATGCATTTGACTTTCCAGATAACTGGACCATCCACAGATGACAGGAGAGAGTTTTTGTCACCAGAACCTTTATTCTCGAACTCATTTTTAGCATAGACAACATACTTCAAACTAGACCTGTATCGTTCTTCCAGATATTTCTCAAGCACATCATCACTAAGTTCTTCTTCTTTGGGCATAAATGGAATGTTATGAGCTTTTCTAAATCCTTCCTTAGCTTTGAGATTTGCTTCAAATTCATCTGTAAAGTCTGCAAGAAACAAGAAAAAAGTTGCATTGCACTAATCCAATAAACAAAGAAGATGACAACTACATAACCAATGAACGCTGAAAAAAAATTGCACAATGTATTCATTAAAACTTCATTAGTACATAGATGGGACATCAAGTCCATCCAAGTGTTCTTCCATCATGCAAACCATGAACTGTGTCCACTGCTCATAGCAGTATTGGACTTGAGTCATTTAACCAGCATCCAGAAGGGTTTTGTTTCAATGAGGTGTTTAAAGTTTTCTCTCTTTCTTTGGCTATTCTAGCATAGACAAAATCATGGACGAAAAAAAACAAAGGTAGAGCAAAAAGTAGGTTGAGTTGAATCATGAAAATTGAAAAGTAAGAAAAGCACACAACATAAAAAATTGGCAAACCATTGCTACATAATGCAGTATAAACAAGGAGAGATTATCTCTCCAAACAGCAATTAAACAACAATGAGTCTCCCTCGCTGTCCATATGCAAACTAACCCGTTTGATTAATGAGTCAATTTTATCATCTTGCTTATCACAATCCGTCTATTTATCTCTTGCAATTGTGCTCCATCATGAAGCTAAACATCTCATTGTTCAACAAGAAGTAAAATTTGACAGTTAAACCTATTAATAAACAGACCTTTGCAGCAGTCAAATGGATCTCATCATGTAAGCATTCAAGTATCCTATAGCTCCCATCATTCAACAAGGAAACTATTTTTGCCTGCACTAAAATCTACAGGCAGAATGAGATCTCTGATTTGAATTCCAGATAATCCAGTTTTAATCCTTACAAAAAGCTAGAATCATAGTTAACTAAGTAAACATTACCATACTAGTTGCAGGATTTGACAAAGATGGAAATGTTTTACACACTCAGTTAATCCAAGTGATGAGCAATGCACAACCCTAAGCCCCATCTGGCTGGATAAAGGGATTTGCAATCTCGTCAGTGCCATCAGTTGGGGATACAAGCATCACAGCAGTCCCCCTGCAAACCTGCAAGATGATAAACTATTAATAAACTTTGCTAAATAAAGTAGGTAAGTTATGGGGATCTTAAGACTTCAAATGTGCACAAGATATTATGAGTTTATACACTTATTCAACACTGGATCTATTTGTAAAAATATATGAAACCAAAATAAAAAATTAAAAAATAAATCTTACAAAGAGATGACATGATATCTTCAGCAGTTGAACAGAAGATGTCCTTCCAATTGCAAGGATGTGAATCAAGGGGGTTTCAATTTGATATAACCAAATGGGGGTCTTCATATATAGCTTCCTAAATGTTGTGAGAGCCAACAGTATAGAAACCCCAACCCCAATTAGGTAAATCCACTCAAACAAGTAAAGAAGTTTGCTTACTGAAGTACTCTACAAACACACTTACCTTCATTGGTAGCAAATGAATGGCGGGATACACAAAGAGCACCTGAACTAAACTAAAAGATCTCATCTTTTCTTTCTGCAACTCTATTGCACTGGGGAGTTCCACCCAAAGTAGAGTTGAACAAAGGGTATCAGAAAACTCAACTTGGAAACACCCGTCAAAGTTTGAAGTGGAAATGAAGATGGGTTTTATTTATTCTCTTTATTATCTAACAATACAATCTCCATCTAAATCTCTCACCAAATTACATTTTCCATGGAGATTCTCTCTGCTCGCCCTCAACCGTTTCGTCTCCAATCAAAATCACAAATCTAAACCGCAACTTCGTTCTCTCCTCAAATCAGCCACAAACCAGCAAAAAAGATTCAAATTCAACAGATGAAAAGACATAAAAATAATCAAATGTGGGGGGGGGGGGGGGGGGGGTGAGTGAACAGAGAGAGGTGAAGCTGAGATAAGTGATAGATTGCAGAGAAAAAGAAGTTAAGAACTCACCTAAAGAAGAAGATGTGTCCAGAAGATGAAGATGGCTGGATCGAGCAAGCTACTGGCGAGTGTGATGCAAGGAGGAGGGTTGGCGCTGAGTTATGAGTTTTAGGTCTTTAGTTTTAGTTTTGAAGGAGAGATGAGAAGCGCGCTATGTCAAATATTTTGGCAATGCGTTGTTGCGTTTTAAAATCCCGCCAATTTTAGATTTCAATGTAATTAAAACTTGACTTTCCATAGCACAAATGTAAAAAACGCTATTAACAAATGCTATAAAAAAGGACTTGTGTTGTAGTGAATTGTAATTTGTACTTTCGTTAATTAAGAGCACATGTGATGTACACGTGGTAGCGCTCTATTGGAGGATACCAAATATTTGTTAGAGTATTATCTTTAAAAAGGGGAAGAAATGAATAACAGAAGGCAGAAAAGTTTTTAGAAGAAATTAGGCTCAGTTCAGAGAGAACTCAAGAAGTATTTTGTATTCGACTGATTTTTTTCATTTCCAATTGTTTTTTTTCTTCAATTTATTACTTCTTGTCATGATCGTGACAATTGGTATCTGAGTGACGTTACGATCCACCAACCTGTGCAACCATGGAAACCATATCAGAGGAGATGAAAGTTTTCGTGAAAGAAACGAAGATGAACCAACTTGAGATAGAGGGACAAATCGAACTCGTGAAGGCCGAACTAAAGAGGTTAGCACAAGTAAGTGAAGCCCAAAAAAAAAGATTGGATGCTCATTTTGAACAACTTGTTCAATTGATACAGAACTCACGGGAAGCCACTAGACCTACCAAAGCAACTGATTCACCTCAATTTAGGCCACTAGAACCACAGATCAAGCCATGAAATCGCTCTCCGATACTCTTTGAGAGCCTCTGGTACGTTCACTCATTTCCCTAAGTTTGATATTCCCATAATTGATGGAATCAACATTGAGTCTCTTGTTCAATGGTTCAAACTCTACAATGTTAGCCAAACCTTTTCACTAGCCAAAATGCATGAGGCATCTTCCGTATTCAACGACTCAAATACAAGGAATAATTCCTATAACCTTCATTAGTCCAAGTATATTACATATTCATCTACTTCAACTACCACTTCCCAACCTCATTAATCAACCACTTCTCAATCCACTACACAACAATCCAACAATTAATCTAAATCCAACATCAACCCTTCTTATTTTGCCCCTTCTTCCACCATGGTCCAAAGTGCTTCAACTAGTATTCGGGGACAAAACTCTATCAACTGGTGGAATTGGAAATGGCATAGGAAACAGGTAGTTAGTTTGATTGCTAATTCTTTAGAGTTAAACCTTGGTTGTGGTGAAAATGGTTGTGGGACTTGCACTGTTATGATTTCTTACTATGATCATCTACTGAAGAGATTTGTACATTATGCTATCAATGCTTGCATGTCTACATTGTATTATGTGGAAGGAATGCACATAATCACAGTGGAGGACATTGGGAGCCATCGACTTGGTTTGCACCCAGTTCAGTATTCACTTGCTCGTGCTCATGGATCACAATGTGTATTTGGTATTCCAGGGTTTGTCATGTCTATGTATGCCTTGATGTGGTGTACAAATGAAATAGTTTATATTTAGAGGAAAACCTAAAGCTCACACCACAGATTATGTCAGACAAAACAACTAGATTATGTCAGACAAAACAACTTTAGTGGATGAGTTGGAAGAGATGCATCACTGGGTGATTTCTACACCACTGCTGGCATTAGTGACACCTGCATCGCAAGAGGATTTTTATTTGAACCTTGTGGATTGGTCTTCTCATAAAGTATTGGCGGTGGGGTTAGGTAGCTATGTTTATATGTGGAATGCTTGCAGCAGTAAGTAAGCTATGTGATCTGGGAATGGATGATAATATTTGCTCTGTTGAATGGGCACAACGTGGTACACACCTAGTTGTTGGCGATAACAATGGGAGTGTTCATATTTGGGATGCAGCTTGTTCTAAGAAAATAAGGAACATGGAAGGTCATCGGCTACGAGTTGGGGCTCTTGCATGGAGTTCATCAATGTTATCTTCAAGTAGCAGTGACAAGACTATTTTTCAACGTGATTTACGTGCTCTGGAATATTTTGTTTGCAAGCTTACTGGCCACAAATATGAGATCTGGGATTGCAGTGACCTTTTGATAACTGTGAGTTAGCATCTGGTGGAAATGATACTTGGCTTTTTGTTTGGAATCAACATTCGACACAACCTGTACTAAAGTATTATGAGCATACAACGATTGTAATATTGTTTGATCCCCGAATCTGCATGGGCTTCTTGCATCTAGGGGTGGCACAGCAAACCAATGCCTTCGTTTTTGGAATACAGCCACTGATTCCCACTTGCGCTGCATTGACACGGGGAGTCAGGTTGTTGAAGTGCTCGACTTCTTTGGGCTTAAGGAAGTTCTACGCTTAGGCGTAACTGCATGCTTTTACATCCTTACAATTTTTGCCACAAAATATAAGGAACAAGTGCTTGGGCTAATATTTGTTTATCCACTTTGTAAAGCCCTTTATTGGAGTGAGTGGTTCTACAAGAAGGTGATGTTGAACCTGTTGTACTACTATGGTATGTGTAGCGTTCCCAAGGAGTGCCTTATTCAGCGTTACTTTAGTAAGGAACTCTGATGCTGTGTGAATGGTGCAGAGTTAATTATAAGCTGGAAGCAAGATGTTGATTATAAGCTGCACCAACTTGTTGGAAAGCTGTAATTTGTCACATGTGCCTTTTTATTCTTTGATCGATCAAACTGTAAGAGCGAAACAAATAATAGGAACGCACATTTGCCTAAAAGGTCGACACTTGAAATCAGCCAACCAGTAAGAGTAGAATAGATTTATGTTCAAATAAATCGAAAATCTCTCTTAAGTTTATACCAATTCCAATTAATTACCTTGTGTTTGTAGCTGGAATTATGCTGTTTTCTAACACAAGGTTGCAAATCAACCAAAAAATCAATTGATTAAGAAGAATCAATCGAAAGAGATTTTGACAAACACTTTCAACACCAAAATATATAGCAAATTAACATGTAATTCAGACAATATTTAATTTGTCCGAAGGAACGAAGAAGTTGATCATTATTGAAGCGAAAAATTTAGCTAAAAAATATTAGAGAGACATGAACGGTTAACGAATCATGTGTGAAGTAAATGTCGCAGTAATCACAACAGTACCTAAGTTGACATCCATACAAACAAGAAAAAACTGTTAGTAGGTTGGTTTTAATTTGAAGTAAAGATACATAGAAAGAAAATATTACGATGAAGAAGAATAAGAAGATGTACCTCGACATTTGTTGTTTGGGTCGTCGAATCAACAACGCTTCAAAAGCCTAGTAAGAAGGATGAGACGAGTGATTTGAATGGCGAATATCACTGGTGGATTTGAGGAGAAATCCAAGGAGAAACCCTACTTCTCTACTCTACTCTACTGGATTGGTTCACGAACCAAATATAATAGTTTTTTTGAGTTTGACAATTATTAATCTATACTTGATGATATATCAAAACGGTCTCTCCTCTATGTCGTACACGTGTCATGATGATCTCGAGGAATGACAGGCCCTAGCGTGAACCTAACACTGATCCGGCCCAAAGCGATTCTAAGCCCGCTCAATGCAGTCCGCTAGACGGATCCTAATCATTACAGTTTGCTAAGCCCACACGTCTCAAAACTTTCCTCAATACCCGTAAGATTTGCTAAAGCAAATATCTCGATGATCAGCTTCGGACAAGCAATTACAATAGCTCTTCGCTTCCAACTATGAAGCAAATACCAGAGTACATACCACACATGGAAACTTCCATTTACGGATTACTTTTTGGTTGGGAACTATCTCCCGTGTATCTACGAGCACAAAACTAATAGGGAAACTCTCTTCCACAGCACAAGTTCTCCTAATTAGATAAGGATTTCCACGAAGATCTCCTTCCCTAATCTACGCCACGGATGGCCCGGTCGACCCAAGACTCCAAAACTATAAATAAAACATGAGGTTGATAAGCTAAGGTACGCTATATATTCCTTGTTTACAACGTTACACCTTCCTCAGATCCATGTCTTACTTTAGCTTCGGAGTGCCATCAGCCACCACAACGGTGGTCTGTGGCTCATGGGTGATCCTTGTGCAAGTCAACAGGTTTGCAGGTCAAGGTCAAAGCAGGGAGCGAAAAACGGCTGCATCAGTTTGGCGTTGTCCGTGGGGACGACAAAGTTTCTAATCTTTCACTAGCATCATCTCTATTTTATAACTTCCAGAATTACTTGCGAGGTATCTCATGTTTTCACTATTTTATAACTTTGATTATCCACACACATTTTTTTTTATCAAAGTTGAGGATACATCAAATAAGACAGACATCCCGGTTGTACACGTGGCAGAGACTGTCTATCACGAGGATCAAATGTTCCAAGACTGGGCATATTCATAAAGCCCAAAGAAGACGAATTCAATCATGAAACCCTAAAAGGGTCCATCAGAACAATTCATAATTTGGGGCTCAAAACTAGGGTCAATAAAGTTCTCCCTTAAGAGGGATGAACGTTACATAGAAAAAAAGTCATAGAGAAAGTCAGGCCTCCATGGACGTGTTTTCATAAAGGGGGAGACTGTTACAGAGAACGCCTCCTCTCATTGCATCACATGCTTAAGTTACGCAGGGAATTAATTGCGACCATTATAAAAGATAAATGAACATTCGACAAATGTATGCAATTTTAATTTAGTTCTGTCCAGTTTTATCTCAATCTCCAACTGAGTTACTGACTTAAGCATTGGAGTGTCTTCGGTTATCAAAAAGGTAGTCTTTAGCAATCCAACATTTGTTTTGCAAATTTTACTTAGTGGAAATTGGATTTTGGATGCATCAAAAGTTATTATACCTTTGTGTGGGTGAACCTTTAGGGTAGGGTGCGGGAAAGCTCAAGAGCCCATGCATCCCAAGAGGGTTGGCGAGCTGCAAATGGTGGATCATAGTCTCACATCACCTGGATGAGGGAGGTGGATGTGATATATATATATATATATATTCGAGTTTTGATCTACTAAGTACTACGCGTTTCAAAGTCGCATGGGTCTTGGACCTAAATGAGACAATATAGTACTTTGTGGATTGGGTCATTACATAATAATGTCATAACCTAACCCAGCCCGAAAGTGTGCCAACGAGGACGTTCGACTCCCAATGAGGTGGACTGTGATACCCTTGTATGGGCGAACCCAAGTTGAAAGGTGCGGAAAAAGCCCAAGAGCCCATTGTAACACCCGTACTTTTTACTGATCTTAATATATATTTTTGTTCATAAAGTGTTACAATTTATTATTATTTTGTTTATTGTTAAAATAATATAGATATATGCATGTAGTAGCCTCGTGTCTGTGCATATTTGGTGAATGGCTTTGTATAATGTGGAACTTTTCTATGAGAATAAGATTTGAATAATTTCTTTTCTGAAAATGTACTTCTAAGATCTAATTCGGTTGCAAAGTTATATTTTTGTTTAAAATTCACATGACTCCTTTACCATCCGAATCTCGGGACGAAATTATTCTAAGGTGTGTATATTGTAATACCCGCCTAATTACGTAAATATAAATACTATTTACTTATTAATTTGTAATGTATTATAATTTTCTATATAATGTCAAAACCTTATTTTATTTGTAGTGGATAAAGAAATAAGAAAGTGTGGGTGGATTTAACAATTATTAGTAAAACCCAATGGCTTTGGGCCTTATTTGATTAGAATGTAATTTTAGGCTTTTATTTGGTTACAAAATTATTTTTTTGTTTGGGGGCTCATTTTAGATTTTTGGATTTAGGCTTAGGGTTGTGGTAGGAAATTAGTAGATGTAGTGGGCGCGTTTAGCAAAAATTAGGTAAAACCTAATTAAAACCATTTTTTTTTTAAAAATCCTAGCCACCTTTTTTCTCTGTATACACACACACAAGAAAAAAAACATACGTAAAAGAAAATGAGGCGATAGAAGAAAGTTTTGTTTCGACTTTGGGGTTTTCGCAAAACGGTGAGAAAAACTCTAATGATCTTCATTTTTATGTATTATTTGTTGATTTGAATATAAAATCTATTTGTCAAACAAATATTGTCATTATCCTATCTATTGTCACGTCATGGAGAGAACACCACTTTGATGAAATTTTGTTTTACTGTTGAAAAAGAAAAAAAAACCTTGATGGTATGTATTTACTTAGATTTTTATCATGTTACTATTTTATCCATGCGGATGTTCACATGTCCATTCACATTCCCACATTTATGTACGGTGGATCCCACCCTAAATTTAGATCTCAACATCCCATCTTACCATCATTATCAGATTTCACCTCATTCAAATATCCCCAATTCTAGCTGGCTTGGGAAAGGGAGGGAGCGAGGTTGCTGCCTGGGGGGGCGAATGTACACTTTTGCCCCCCCCCCCCCTCTTTAACCACTTTTTTGGAAAAAAACTGTGTTTAAAGAGGGGGAGGGCAAAAGTGTATTTTTGCCCCCTCAGGCAGCGGAGCCCAGACCAGCAAGAATTACTCTTCAAATATATTGTATATTGAGCAGTGTTCTAAAAATCGCTAGGCGCTGGGCGGGCGGCGAGCAGGTGCCTAGCGCCCAGGGGCCTAGGCGGGTGCCTAGGCGGCGCCTATGCGGTCTTAGGTTTTGTATTATAACTTTAATAATTTACAAAAGTTAAGCATAATACTTTATCAATTACATCCAATTTAATGCCAATATACATATACAAAATTTAAAAACATGAAAAATTAACAATCGTGAACAAAATTTATTAAAACTCAAATGACTGAAGTTGGTCATGATGGGTACTTTATATAAATTTGAATTTGTGTACTCTTTTATTTTTCTTCAAATTGCATGAATAACCTCAGTTATGTTTGATAAAATCTACATTAGTAGTAAAATTGGTACCGGCAGATCCTTTGAGAATTTCATTAAGTAATCATCATTTGCTACATTTAGATATATACTGAATAAAAAATAATTAAATAGTTTATTTCTAAAAAATATGAAAGAAAAATAAAATAAGAACACAATCATCCTTATTAAAAAAATTAAAAAAAATAAAAATCGCCCAAACCGCCTAGACCCCGCCTAGGCCGCCTAGATCTCGCCCAGACCCGCCCAGACTGCCCGCCCAGCCATTAATCTGGGCGGTTTTCCACCTTCTAGCGCCTAGGCGCCGCCTAGACCGATTTTTAGAACACTGATATTGAGAGAGAGAGTACTTGCTTTTTTTTTGCTTTTGTATCGGTTGCATTGATTATATTTTACAAGGAATTAAATCCCATTAAATCAATACCTCCACAAGGAAGAGAAATCTTCTTTAAGTATAGGTAGATTAAAGTTGTCATGAGTCACATCTCAATCATAACTCGTTTTTTTTTTTTTTTTTTAAAACAGTTGTAAGTTGCAAATTATAATGCTATAGGGTTATAATGTTATAATATTATCATGTCTATAGTTTTTACAAGGTTATATTTTCTAAATTGAATTGTTGTAATGTTTATATATATATATATATATATATATTTCCTCTATTTTTAGATTTAGTTTCCTTTTTGTATTGGCTTGTTTAGAAACTTTTGTAAGGGCCTAAATAGAGCCCAAAAATCTGAAAAATGGCTATCATAGTATGGATACCAAAGGAAAGTTATCCATAATAAGGAGCTTCTAATACGAAATTTAGTTTTATTTATTTAAACTAAATTATGGATGATGTGCGGTTCTTGAGATGGCACCGTGATGGTAATGTTTATTGATTTGAAAAAAAAAGGTGTTGTTGAAATATTCTTTATTACGCGAACTATCAAAAATTTTAGTGTACATATTGGAAAAATAATATGTTGGAAAATCAAATTATATTAAAATATTCATATTGTGAAATTTGGCGATAGACATTTATGAATTGTATTTGATGTGTGGAATCGGTGATTTTATGAGATGGGTTGTTGTGGCGTGAAACTTCATTTTATTTGTAATCTTGAGATTAAATTTGATGTTTTTTTTAATTTTTCTTTACATGTTGAAAAGTTGTTGTATCCAACGGTAGTTATTAACTTCTTAACGAGTATTGTTGTAATTATTTGACGTCATTGTAAAGCCTTGAATGTGAAACATTATTGAAGATGTAGTATTTTTAAAATTGGACCGTGAGTAAAATATTAATCAATGGAAAAAAATAAAAAATATAATTGTTTAGTCAAAACCATGTGATTGGTGGATAAATAGTAAGAAATGTTCTTTTCCAGAACTCCAAAAAAAAAAGTGAATTTTTTTTTTTTATTTTAGTATACAGACTTGCTGGTATACGTGTGATATAATCTTGGTATGCAGACTTGCTTGCATATCGTGTATGTCGTTCCATGTGAGTTTAGTAGTATGTGTAGTATTTAGGAAATACTTGTCATGTATCGAACTTCAGTTGAGATGACATGACAATCGATGTGGCACCCCACTTGGGTCATGTACGCTTCTAGTGGCTTCGATGACAAGGGAGACACACTTGGGGTGAGGTGTGTTCGGCACAGGAGGAGAGTGCGATTGTGAAAAAAAAACTAAAAACTAGGAAAATAAAGAAAACTTTGAATTTATCATAACATGAAAATGTGTATGAATTATTTTAGCATGTATTAAACTAGCCTTGAAAGAAGAAACTAATAGCTCATTCGATCATCGAATGAGAACTACATGTCTTTCTTAAGGTGAAATGCATATTTTTTGAAGGATATTTAATTTTGTATTTGTGACTTAATTTGTAAGTTTGCTCACACCAGTATTGATATATTGACCCGAATTTTGTATTGTTTTACAAATTTTGGTGCGTTCTTAATGAGCGCAGCCCCAGAGACTTACCAGGGTTAGTTGGAGCGTGGAGGTGGTTTTAGCGGCGTGGCGGTAGTTGAAGATTTGACACATTCCGTTAGAGTTTTATTATTTTTCTTAGGTAATTAAATGTAGGATCTAGTTATTAATGCTCGAATTTGAGTCGAAGATTTATTTGGGGGTTGATTAATGTAATTCCTTTTTTTATAACTTATTTTGTGGCTTAATTATGATAAATTTGACCTCATTTTGAGAGGAAGAGTCTTAAGGAAGTTTATTATTTTATATATTTCCTCATGTCTATACCATTTAATTTGCTCCTGTCGTACATTGTTTTTGGACAGTCCATTAATTTAGGTTGTTTAAAAATCGGGGCATGACATCCATGGAGCTCAAGAGAATTGGCAAATTACAAAGGGGAGATTATAGTCCTACATCGCCTGGGTGAAGGAAGAGAATGTGCTACATATGTGCAAGTTTATATCTACAAAGTACTACGTTTTTTAAAGTTGCGGGTTTTGGACTCAAAGTATGTTGGATGAAAGGCAAAATTCAACGCGTTTTCTTCAAGCTATAAATTAAATGCATGATCTGACATATAGCTTGAAGAAGCCGAAGTACATGATTCTCATCCTTGTTGAATAATCACGTCCTTTCCACTCCGAGGCCACAGATATGAGTGTCAAATTGAACAGATGACGCATTGGTCTCGTAGGGGTAGAATCATTCAGATCATTGGTGACAGAGGAGCACCCATATCCCATGCTCCTAAAAATGATAGTTGCAGCAGACAATGACAAATGCTCTGAAGAGATTATTTCAGTTGTTGTTATGCTCACTGGCGAGAGCTCAATTGTTGCCCGACCAAAGGACAAACAAATCCATACAAATAACTCGCGAATGAATTTTCATGCTAGGAATGTTGAGGACCAAATTGCGTTGCGTAATTTTTATAACACTGGGAAAGAGATTACCTGGGAGGATTGGTCGCACATTACCTCTATGTTCCCGCGTTCAATCCTAGAGGACAAGGATTTGGTAAAAAGGACGACAATGTCGCAATTGGGAAGTTTACAAAGAAACTAGAAAATTGTCCCGCACTGAATTGTGAGAAGGCGGCCATAGAGTGCCAAATTCGAAATAGGGTGTCACTTATAGTGGTTATCTATTGTTTGGTCTGATGCAATTCTACATCTTTCATGTAATTCCAATATGAAAGCGTATCTAAAACTTCTCTCTATAACATGCTTGGAGTATTTACATAATTAAGCCTATATACACACAAGTAAACAAATGTATATATAGGCTTTTACTCAAACAACCTTTCATCGGCCATTTCATCCTAAATACATATACTAATTTCAACGAGTAAAACTTAGTGGATTAAGGGTTGGACGACATCTATTTGGCTAGATGACCTTTTAAAGTTACTCTGCCCTATTTATCTTATTTGTGTTTGTATGTATGTTTGATTTGTCTGACCAAATCACACCCTGGTACTCACCGTACTCTTATTTAAATTTTGTCATTTGAATATTCAAATATTATTATTTTTAATTTATTATTGTTAAATTGTATATAAGCAAATCTGAAAGCATGATCAAAAGCACAACCCAACGACCAGGTTGTCATGCTGAAGACATGACACGGTACCCGTGCCAATACACGGGTACACACTATGTGGAGAGTGTGCTAATACACTAATATGTATAATGATCAATGTTTAAAAGATGATGGTTTTGATTATAAAAGTATGAAATGTTAAGGACAAAATAAAAAATCTAAAAATTAGATGTAATGTTTTTTTTTATAATTATGAATAATTGGAGGGCTTCAAATAAATTATGATATGGGCTTACGTATAATTAATTGATATTTAGAGGGATTGGGTTTGATTGTAAATAGTTTGAATTTGAGTGAGCAGAATTGTAGAAAAACTAGAGTATGCCCCGTGCCTTTGGCACTTCATGTAATTTTATTTTTGTAAAATATTTTGTATTGAACACCTCTTTCACTATTCTCATTTTTGCTCTGAATCAGTATTGAAGTGTAAGCTTATTTTAAGGTAAATATATATATATATATATATATATATATATATATATATATATATTATAAATTTTAGAGTTAGACTCAGTAAAATTTGAATCAGTTGGGAAAAAAATTTAAACGCTGAGAATGAATTATCCCCCAATATTTGAATTCACCAAAATATGAAGTTTTGAGTTTTTGTTTAAATGTGCATTAAAATGCCCGACTCATTTTTTTCTGGTATGATCGGCCCGTCTCATTGTTTTGAAAAATATTAAAAACGTGAAATACTTTATATGTTTTTTAATTATAGAATATATATTTTTAAAATTTTAGCGCTCGTGTTGATCATTGATTTTGTTGGAAAGATCTTAAAAAATGCATTTAAACGATATTAACTTTACCAAAATTCGATAACGATGTAGATAGTTATGATAATTTTCATTTTGCTAAAAGCAAAACACAATATTTTCTCTCTCCGCTGCATGTACACTCCACCAACTTTTTTCAAAAAATTTTCATTATTTTTGTTCATCTACATGTTTT
Source organism: Berberis vulgaris (assembly GCA_963556465.1). Taxonomy (NCBI): domain Eukaryota; kingdom Viridiplantae; phylum Streptophyta; class Magnoliopsida; order Ranunculales; family Berberidaceae; genus Berberis; species Berberis vulgaris. Next base: position 60,829,349 of record OY747134.1, read on the forward strand.
ATATTTACAAATATGTTATCATGAAAAATGAATCTCAACCCTCAAATTCAATACATTTCCCAACTTTTAATCCTAACCATCTTTTATCTCTAATTCTTTAGATTTTATTTTGTCTCAGTCAGCAATAAATAGTAAAACATCTCTTAATTGTAATATAGATATAGATATAATAATATTTTTTGTTTAAAAACACAAATACCCTTTATCAATTTTCCACATTTTGGTTTTACGAAACCTTAAGACACCTCCACTTTTCACCAAGGGAGGTGTCCTCTTATTATTATTATTATTTTATTTTTTTTCAAAGAAACCCTTTTGGCCCGTGAAAGCTGCAGCCCTAAATCTTACCTACGAAGTGTAACTGCGAGGGGTTTGGCTTGGCAGTCCGAAGAGAGGGAGTATTTGACGATGGAGCAGTCGGAGGGTGAACATGCGAGTGTGAGGGCTGCTTCTGATGAGATATCTCAGCAGCTGGAAACCCTCGTTAATGCTGACGACCTCACCACCATCAACAACTTGCAGCATCTCATGTAACATCATTTTTTTCTCTGATAATCTTTCATTCATGAGTTTTCTTTTTTCTTTCTTTCTTAGAACCCTAATTTATTTGCATCATTAGCTTAACTGAAACTTGATTTCTCTTTTTTTTACGATACTTCTACAAACAAAATTCATCCTATTTTGGTGCGATGCAGTGGATGGATGGTAGGTGTTAAGAATACATTTGCTCGTTTTTTTTGTAGAGAGTCCAATTCGATTCATTTCAGTTCAATTCTTTATGCCCCGGAAAGTAGGTGTAAAATTATGGTTGCCCTTGCGAAGTGACTCTAATCGAAATCGTATTTGAATATCGCAAACACAAGTAGTTTGTTGCTTTGAACCTAAGAGTGCGTTTGATTGCATGTAATCATGGCATCCCATCCCGCAATCCCAATCCCGTTCCGATCCCGTCCTGTCCCGATTTTTTGGGTCTAGTGTACCGCCATGAACCAATTTTTTTAATATTTAATATAAAATATGTAGTATAAAACTATTTGTTGACACGACTTTTATTTGTTGTTTTATTTATTGACATGCCCTCACAAGCTTCCATGCGACTCACCTAGATAATGAATCTAACTTAAAACTTTTTTTTCCTAAACCTAACTCTTGACAATAATAATGTATGTTCCTCGTAGTTTTTAAATGATAAAACCATTGATCATTTTAGTTAGTAATGTACAAAAAAATGACTATCTTCAATAGTGGTTCTAAAAAAAAAGAGTAAAAGTTAATGAAATGAGGAAATAATAATCAATGGCTTAAAGTTATATAGTTCTTAGAGTTGTGTGTTTGGTAAATCCAAAATTTTCAATCTTAAATGTTAAATTTTCAATCCAAAATTTATTATATATTCATCCCGTCCCGATCCCGAACAAACGAGATGGGATAGGGAGGTCATTCCGTCTCATCCCGTCCCGTGCCCACCCTTAATCATACTCCATGGGAATCAATGAGACCTCCTACATTTAAGTGGGAATGTAAATCCCATGAATATGGGCATTACATGCTTTGAGGGTAGTATGGAGTGTGATAGTTCATGTTCATGAAACTTTCATTCTCACCATTGATCACAAAATTTAATGGTGGATGGTGAGTACTATCTTAGATTAGCGTAAATATAGGTGGTCCCCCCATGGATTCTAATGAAATAAGATTTCATACAACCAAACAACCATTAGTATTATAGATTCTTTGAGTTGTTTTGAACATAAATATTATAGGCTATGCAGTCTTTTCTTGATGCTTTGGAGGAATACCAACAACTTTGAACCTAGTCCAAGCCTTCCCATAGACTTGATTCTTGGAGCATCTCCAATTTGTAGTAGACCTTCGTAGACTTTACATCCAAAATGTGTGTCAGTATGTGTGAGTTATACATCAGTTCACACATTTCAAAGCACTTGGCGCACAATTGTTAAATGCATACTGGATCTTATTTATTTATCTTTGGTATTACGTTTTGAATGGTGATGGTATTTCAGGTCATGATACAAGTATACAACTAATTAAGTGACACCAATACTGTAAATCATGTATATTGAAGAAACAACAAAATAATCTTAACAAATTGGAACCACTGAGTGAAATCAAGGTTTTAAGAGAGGAAATATCTTATGGGAGATCAAAGGTCTGGTCAACACTACATGTAACACTACGTTCAACTTCAAACACTTAGAATTTTTTTAGCTACCACAACCATGCTGTTTGGTGCTTATCTGCAACTCCATATAGATTCGTAGAAAGAAAAGAATCACCGCACCCTATCCTTCCATGTGTATTTCATTTGCCTTATTGAGAAATTTGAGTCAGATAATTGTGAGTGTTGGGCAGACATATTTGTTTTTACTGAACTGGTTGGAAACAGAGATAATGCTTGATATAATTCTCTCCAGCACTTACTCTTGATAAGCAACAAAAAAAGTTCATTAATGATTAAATAACTTACAAATTGATGTTTCTAGAGGGTGGGTCTGAACTGGAGCACATATTTAAGAAGTGAGTTAACGAGGAAAGTTTTAGTACAGTGCGGCTGGATAGCTAACATCTCTTGTTTTCCATGTGCAGATTGGGAAGGTTGCAGGACAGTAATGCAGTCTTATCACATTTTAATGAGTACTCAGAGCAATGTTTTCAAGAGGTATCTGGTGATTTCTCCCGGAATACACGACTGTTGAAGTCTATGAAGTCTGATCTTGATTACATCTTTCAGAAGCTGAGGTATGACCCAACAGCCGTCCCATTATATATATATATATAGTGTTATTTACCTGGTTATGTTGTCTGTCCCTGTGGATGGTGTCCTCTTACATGCTCACACTAATCATGTTTTTTTTTTTTTTTTTTTTAATGTTAATGTTAATGTTGCATGTTTCTTTTTTGAAGTCCCAAATTTGTATGTCATTTAACCAGTATGGACTTTTATTAAGATTTTTTTTTTTTTTTTTTTTCTTTTTCTTTTTGGCTGGGTAAGTGGATATTGGATAAGAGCTTACCTACTATCAAGTTTCAACTTAAGCTTGAATTTATCATGGACCGACTTGAAACCAAAGGATGGTTATCTGCATTATGCGTATGTTAATGTTTTCACTTCCGTTTTGAGATCAAGTTTCAGAGTTATCTTTTCAGGGTTCCTCTCCATAGATTTTCTTCTCTTACTCAGTAGATTTATCTTAACGAAATTGAGGAAGTAAGCCTAAGTAAGGTAGTTTATGAAATTTGATACAAAGTATTCTTCCAATAAACTTACTTATGAGTTTCCCCCTTATCTCGGCTTTCACCATTTCTTTGTATTCATTACACCTCAACCCTATTTGGGGAAACTGATGGATCGTTTTTCTAAACTATCAATCAAGCTTTAGAAAGATTTAACATTTAAGAAACATTTGCTATACCTTTTGTAGTTACCTCAAATATTGGGCATACTCTGATAGCAGGTCCAACAAATTAAGCACAGGACCCGTTTTGGGACCCATCAGTCTGAGAACATGCTTCATAATTTGATAATGTGAAGGACCATCTGCTACTGCCTGTGCTGGTGGAATGCGTTTGGAGAAGAACTTTATAAGTGGCGTGGTGGTATTAGGTATTTCTTGGTTCTATTGAAAGAATCTTAAACTCCAAATTGGTGGGGCATTAGCAAATACGTGCATAGCATAGATATCTGGAAAATCCCACAGGCGCCCTAACATGGACTTTACTAATATCCTCCCTAACAGTTTGAGCTTTTTGAGAAACTATTCATTATGGTGCCCATTATTCCCTTGTTTCCTTAAATTGTGCTTACTATACAAACTAAAATTGTCATAGAGGGTGGATGTACCAACAAGTGAAACCAAGGCGTGGCCCTTTCATGAGGCGTGAGCCATAAGTGAAGCATGACAATCATTTAGATCAGTTGATACTGATTTAATCAAGTGTTGGAACACCTATGAGGCATAAACCTCACGCCCTTAACCATTAGCCTCGCATTGAGGCGAGCCTTGTCTCGTAGCCTCACAATGTTTTTTAAACCATGTGTACCATTACCAAATATCAAGCAGAGCCGAATACTTACACCTCTTTTATGATAAGTGGGCACCATATTGTTGTACTTAGGTTGTGTTTGTTTTATTCTAATTGGAAGTCTTAATCAGAAGTAGACTACTTTGTATGAGGTGTCTGTTTTTGCTTCTGATCAGATGATTTTAAACTTTTCTCTGAATGAAGCATAATTAACGCAAAATTCACTCAGCACCAAGACAAGCGGTTAGGCCTGTATTTAAGAACCAGTGGGAACACTGGTGTTTCTACTACATTCTTGATAATTCGCATGCGAATAAACTGATATTGGCTGGGGCCTGTAGACAATGGTATTGGGCTTGAGTCCCTAATATCAGCCTCCTGGTTTCACAACAACCCCTCAAATATCATTTAGTGTCAAAGTTTGCTACATTTGCATCATTGGATCTAGTTTTCTTTAGATGATTAATCGTCTTTTGAGTTGACATAGGGTTGATATTTTAATATGATCTACAGAAGCATGAAGGCGAAGCTGTTGGCTACCTATCCAGATGCATTTCAAGATGGTTCAACACCAGTTGTGCATGATCCAAGGCCAGATCTGGAAAGACCTCAATGACCCAATTAACTCTCGAGCTCGGAAGAATTATCATCTTGTTCCTCTGCGGGGGCAGCAAATAGGTGTAATTAACTCTTGATCTCAAGGTTCTAAGTTGACGCAGTTGCAGTGCCTTGTTTGAAGCAATAGGCGTGATAGGTCAAGTTGGAAACCTGCGGTGTGTTACCTCGGTTCATGAACCTCTTATGATAGTTGTTATCCGTTGTACGATAGTGCATTCAGTGGCTGAACAAAAATATGTACAAGAGAAAATAAATCAAAAGACAAAACTCAATGGAACTCCCATCGACACACAAAGCTTGTATATGAAAAAGTAAGAGATCCCAGGCTAGCTCAGATTGGAATAGAACCAATCATCTCTTATAAGAAATTGAACGTGATCGATATGAATTGAAATGTTTTTTTTTTTCTTTTTATATTTACTGTAATTGATTTGTTCACTTTTAAAACGAACTAACAAAGGTTGGGAAGAGTCAATTGTTTAGGTTCCAACATTGCCGAAACCCAAAGCTCCCCAAGAGTTTGAGGAATTTAAGATCGGTGATTTTTGTGGGATGAATTTCAGTAGATTAATGCCCAGTCCAATTGTTCATGGGCTTTCCCCATGTGAGTTTAAGGTGGAGTTGTACCCGATGATAGGCATCAATATATATTGTAGTTGTATACCTTGGCTTCTGCATGATATATGATAAAATACCTTCAGTGTTTGGGAGAAAGTGTGCTTCTGGTTTTGGAGAATGTTAAAAGTGTGCAACCCCTTTTTCCTTTTGTTAGAGGGGATGGTGTGATTCTGGCTTCCCCGCCCCACCATAAGGATGGGTTGGTTGAAAGATAAGTAGGGCATTATCCGCAGAAACATTATCAAGAAACTCATTTCATATTTGTACTAGCTGAATAATCCATGGATATGGATGCATTTTTTTTTTTTTTTTTTTTAAAGAAGAAGAAGAAGAAGAAGGAAAAAGTTAAATTATTCGTGTTAAATGATGCTTTAAAATAGTCAAAAAAATTATTTTAGGGGTCTCATGTGAGAAATTGCATGATCCAATATATCCCCTAAACCATTTTTCCATTTTACTCCATTTTAACTTTACATTTAACTTGCCCCTAAATTTTGAAATATCATTAAAATATTTCAAATCTTTAATTTTTAAATTAAAAAATAAAATCAAAATATAAACAAAAGAAATAGGAAGATGAAAAAGTGAAAGATACATTTAGATAGGGGATGTGATTGGAGTGATAAAGAAGAGCTTTGCTACAGAGCGAGGGAGGGAGCGAGGGAAAGGGGCGAGGGATGGGTGTAACCACCCATCCTCCTCAGGATGAGCGCATCGCGTTGGAGATGCGCGCGGGCGCTCATCGCGAGGAGGATGGGTGAACCCATCCCTCGCTCCCTTTCCCTCGACCCCTAGAATTTTCCGATAAAGAAATAAGAGATCTCTAAATTTAGTTTTCAATTAAAATGATGGATGATATTTTAGCAGTGGAGATGCTCTTATTTGAAGCTCATAATAACCATAGATCTCAAGGAATTTTCAAATAAAATTAATATTTAAATAATAGAATATATTTCAATTGAAATTAGAAATAGCAAAAACGTCAGAATCACTCTTTTCATTTTCATTGAGTTATTATTAGACGTTGGTGTAAATTTGCAAGTCTGTGGCACTGGAGAATAGTAGATTTTCGGTGGGAGGGAGAACAGATAACGTTGGCATACCATATCAGCTCGCAACCAGTAACACAGTGCCACGTGTGATATAGAGAACCACAGTTGCATGGATATATAGTCCATGAGGAGTGGAAGAGAAAAGCTGAATAGATAGAGAGAATATGGCTACAACATCTTTGATGTCTTCCTTGAATTTGAAAGCACCTTCTCCATTCATGGAGAAGGCAGCCATTAGAGGACTCCCCTCCCTTGCAAGAGCTCCTTCCTCTGCCTTGAGAGTGGTGGCCAGTGGTATCAAGAAAATCAAGACTGACACTCCTTATGGTTGGTTCTCAATCCCTTTTCTTTTAACTTATGCTACGATCAAAGTCGGTCATTAAAATCCAAACAAGCAAATCGCGACATTTGGAACCCTATTGATTCTCCATAAAATCATTATTTGCAGGAACTGGTGGTGGCATGAACTTGAGGAATGGTCTTGATGCATCTGGAAGAAAACCAAAGGTAATTAATTAATTTCTAGTTTATAACCTTCAATACCCATCTCATCTATATATACATCTGATGAAGTGAGGGTGCTTATTCATGATTTGCATATTATATGCCGACGCTTTGAAAAATTACTACTACTGCAGGGAAAGGGTGTGTACCAATTCACTGACAAATATGGTGCTAATGTTGATGGCTACAGGTACTTGCAAAATTCCACTATACCCAAACTTACCTTTTTCTTAGCATTAGCTTATAGCTATTGACCTTGCATTTTGGACACTTGTATATTGGTTTCTTCTTTGATTTAGTTGAATGAAATATTTGCTTAAAAAAAATTAATTGACATAACTAATGTTATATCTTGTTTATCAATTCCAACAAGGCTCGGAATCAAATCAACTACACCTTCTGGCTAAACCTTGTAGTAATAGTGGATTCAGTAGGAGCAAATTCAGCTAGTAGTGATGTTCGTAAACTAGAAACTGGATTATTTGTGCTATTATTTTGTCAGACTTGATTTTCGTTTAAATGATTCTTACTTAAAAAACAAAAGTAAAAAGAAACACTACACCTTGCTGGGTAAATCCTACACGCCCTAATTAAGAATTATACTTCAGCTAAAATACTCTGATCTTTACTCCCAGGTGTGGAAATGAACATCAATTCGGTTATTAAACTGGCTGGAGTATTGTGATTCTGATTATAGCATAAATAATCTTAAAGTAAAAGATGCAAGTTAACGATGGATGGATGAATGGATGCCAAATTCCCTTTCTATATATGCAAATTAGGTCTACATAGACAAAAGTGCATGCAACATTATGTAATTAGGTTTTGACAAGCTCAGTACTTTGACATGTATGCAGCCCAATCTACAGCCCGGATGAATGGTCTCCAAATGGCGATGTCTATGCTGGAGGTAAGGAATCTACATTCCAAGTTTTGTTCTCCTCTGTGACAAATTAATAGTATTGTGTAAGTAGCTTAATTTGATATGGAAAATTCATGGGCGCATGCAGGTACGACCGGTCTTTTGATCTGGGCTATTACTCTTGGTGCAATTCTTCTTGGGGGTGCCCTCCTTGTCTACAACACCAGTGCTTTATCTCAGTAGTGCATCATCTGATAAAAAAATTTGTAATGGAGATACATACTCTGTAGTACTATTGTCTGGTTAAACTTCAATTGTGATAATCTTCTTTGTATGATATATGTTAATATCCCTCTCTTTTTTCCCCAAAAGTAACGAACTTAGATAAGCCAAGTCAATATATTTTGAAGAAGCGTGATAGATAATCTTGCTTGAAAATAAGAAGCATGATAGATGAACTTGAAAACATTTTACAATTTGCATTGCGATTCACACAAAACAGAGTTCGACAAAAGACATACATCATCTTAAAACAGAGACTGACAAAAGATATCATAATAGTTTCTTAGCATTCCAAGATATGGCAGCGACTATTTGGCACCACGTGTTACATATACTCACACTACCCATCTAATTTTTTCTTTCCCACACCATGCACTTTCTCTCCTACACCAATCTCACACCAATGTTTTCTTCTACAACACCCATAAAAGGAAAAACTTAAATCATTTTCCCTTCCAAATTCAAACCATCAAAAGCTATCTCTCCCATCCCAACTTCCTCTTCTCTTCTTCAATCGAAAGGTCCCTCTCCCCACCCAACTAAACCATCCCCCCCCCCCCCCCCCCCCCCCCCTCCCCTCAATCTCTCCCATTCCACTTTCATTCAATTCACCCAAAAAGGGTTATTGTCCTTCCATTACTCCCCTCTCAAATTCAAACTTGCGAAAACTCTCACTCCCCTCCCAACTTTCTCTTTTCTTCTACGAGCGACGCACTGTCGGCCTCTACTCTTCTCCTCTATTCCCAAAACAGCCTAGCACTCATTCAAAACATAAAAATAAGGTATTGTCTCTGATTTTCAACCAACTTTGACGCTCGATTGAGGTTCATTCTCAAACTCGTGAAAACATTAAAAAAAAATGTAGTACTATGAGTTATCTAATGAACACAATTTGAATCACCCTAAAATGTTTTGAAATGAGCAAGTTACATTTTACAAAAGTCACTCAAAACTGTCCGATAAAGAAAATAGGATATTGACCCTGACTTTCAACTAACTTTGACACTCGATTGAGATCGATTCTCAAATTCATCAAAGCATGAAAAATGTAGTAATTTGAGTTATCTAATGAACACAATTTGAATCAATTGAAAATGTTTTGAAATAAACAAGTTATGGTTATTTTACTACATTCACTCAAAACTATCCAACAATGACCAAGTCGCAAAGAATCATGCGAATGTAAGTCTCCCACTCGCCAAAACTATGGGAGTTTAAGTTTCTCACTCGGATGATTCGCTGCGAGTTTAAGTAGGACTTGATTATGATGTGAGACAATCTCCCACATTTTTGGTCGAGCATTTGGGTATATTGAATGTCATATTTCTTATTAAGGCACTGTAAGCTAAGTTAGCTCACACAGAAATCAGTGTTTAAGAAAGGCTATTAGATATGGATTTGTTTGGCTTGGTTAAACTACGGTTAGTAGCTCATAACTATGTTTTTCATACTCTAAGTTAATAGTGATGCTTGAGATGTGAATGGTTGATGAATATTAATGCATTGTGATAAATTTGGAGATTGGTATTATCATGCATGTTGACTTGTTTATGCATTATGAAGAATTTGGTTATTTGAATCAATGAATGACTTGATTGCCATGTTGTTATAGAGCATGATTAATGAATATGCTATGTTTTTCCCCAAAAATGTGGGTGGATAGATTGTGAATCAATTTATGTATGACAAAATGTCATTGTGGAGGAATTCTGAATTATCAAAAATAAATGATATTGGTAAACCTTGGTTTCTGAAAATATAAACCACTTGGACTTGTATTACTTAGAACTACCACACCTCTTTTGTTTATTATTTTCCCTCTCTTACTAGAGAAACTAAATGACCAGAGGGTCGTCTTGCGGAGTTGGGGCACCCATTTCTTACTAGAGAAACTAAAATAACCTTCGGGTCAGTCTTGCGAAAATGTGATGAATTTGTATGCCTAAAATAGGCTTTGATATTTATCCGTAAAAAATGTGACGTGAGTTTATGCGCATTGATAGCCCAAGGGTGGCTTTTGGTACTCATATAGTTAGGGGTATCCGCGATGCATGCCTGTATGTGATGTAGGGGTGGGCATCCCATCCCGCGATTCCGTTCCCGTCCCGATCTCGTCCCGTCCCGTCCCGATTTTTCCGGGTCTTAATGGGATTGAATAATTTCATCCCGTCCCGATCTAGAATGGGATGGGATGGGATGAAGATTTTCAATCCCGCCAATCCCGTCCCGTCCCGAACTAATTTTTTAATATTAATTATTAATATTTTTATTTACTTATTTATTTATTTTATGAACGTTTGCATAAAATGTTCAGGTTTCCAGGCTTCCAGCAGGCCTTCCAGCAGACCAAGCAGGCTTCCAGCAGGCCCAGCAGGCTTCCAGCAACAGCAGCAGGCTTCCAGCAGTCCAGGGTTCCCGCTGATCCCGTCCCGTCCCGTCCCGTCCCGAACCCGTTTGGAATGGGACGAGGTCGGGATGAGGTTTTTCCCATCCCGTCCCGTCCCGATCCCGTATGAACGGGATGGGATAGGGATGGGCATATCTCGTCCCATCCCGTCCCGTGCCCACCCCTAATGTGATGTCCCCACTTAGGCATGGATGACGGAGTAGTCCTCCTTTATATGAGAGAGACATACGGGCATGTATGTTCGGCACGGAGGTGGTGCGAATGTGGTATCGTCTAAGTGATCAATCCATTAAAAAGATGAACCTAATTCAAATAAAAAGAATAAATTACGTTGCATTGTTTCTAGTCCTTTTTATGCAGGATGGCAAGTCCACTAATATTTCTGCAGGTCATACTTGCCATAGTCAACTCTTATAGGGTAAGTACAAGTAAATGCATTTTTACTTAATTGAGATGATGATATGATGGCCTTGATGAGGAACTAAATTCTTGGAACCGTGTATTCTTGTATCACACCTTTGTCTCGTTGAGGAACTACCTATTGGTGTGATGGTTTGTTGTTTGTGTTTAGCTTGATGTTTATCACGTGCGATTTTATTGATTTTTGGGATGAAGATTTATCACACCAGCTTTATTGCTGACCCAAGTGAGAGGAATGTAGCCAATTAGCTTTTCAGGTTTAGAAGCTTTTGAGCAGCGTTACGGGAGTTCCACTAGTGGGGCTAGCGACGTCGGAATTTCCTAGTTAGAGTTTTGTTATAAATTTTAGTTGGTTCATATTTTCTACACTTTATTTGTCTTTGCTGCTAAATGTTTCTGTTGTTATTGAATTTCACGTCCCGAGTTTTGGGGAAAACGAATAATCCTACGTGGATTTTAGGATTTCGTTTTTCTTGAAAATCGGGGCGTGACACAATCGATCTCAATCGAGTGTCAAAGTTGGTCGATAGTAAGGGATAATAATATGTTTTCTTTACCGGACAGTTTTAAGTGACTTTAATAAAATGACCATAACTTACTCATTTCAAAACATTTTCAGGTGATTCAAATTGTTTTCATTAGATAACTCAGAGTACTACATTTTTCATATTTTAATGAGTTTGAGAATCAGTATCAATCGAGCGTCAAAGTTGGTCGATTATTAGGGATGCCTCATTTCCTTACTGGACAGATTTGAGTGACTTCGTCATTGCGAGTCTTCCACTCGTAGGTACCTCTATGAGGGTCAATTTTTTTGCCCTCGCAGCGGCCTGTGAGAGTGGATAACTCATCCTCGCATGGTCCACCATGAGGGCGAGAAAAAAAAAGAAGGAAAATGAAAAGATATAGAGGGAAGAGGCGACGACATGTGCGAGAAAAAGATAAAGTGGGAGAAGAAAAAAAGGGAATTGATAGAAAGTGGGAGAATAAGAGACAGTGAGAGAACTTGGAAAGGGGAATGAGAAGAAAAAATATGGAGAATGGGCGAAGGTGGTTATGGCTCCATCTCCTCTATTTCTCGCCGTCATCGGTCATCTCTCACTGTCCCTCGCAATCAATTGTCCCCTTCCTTGCTACCCTCTTTTATGTTGTTGTTGTTGTTGTTCTTGATAAGAGATAGTGAAATAATAAGATGAATAGTAGTTTAAATGAACGGTGTGGGATAACAAGTAAAAAAAAAAGATGGGAGGTATGCGTGAGAGTAGGTTGTGGTGCCAAACAGTGGCTGCCCCAAGATTTACGTATGGCTTTGATTTAGAAATTCATTTTGTTTGCTTATAAACTCACTTCTTTTGGGTATTAGCTGAACATACATCTCTGCACTACGGCTCATAGTGCTTAGGAGTCTCTTTTGGTAGAATTGTTCCTTAAAACATATGCAACATTTGACAATCACATTGACTTACAATGGACATGAAAGTTGACTAAACCAACTGTCTGAGGCATCATCTCAAAGTATGCCATGAAATATTCAAATCAATTTATGAAATAACTGCAAAGTGATACTTATAATTGGCATTTTATTTATCCCATATTGTTAAACCCAAATAGAGTTGATTGAGCATAGATGATTATGTCGATAGCACACCTATTTGCCACTTCAAGTGATATCACAAGCCTTTTATGGTGATGTCTGTGCAAAACATATTATTGGAATGCTTAAACCATTTTATGACAATCAATAAGAGAAAATAATTGAGGAACAAAATATATTTTTGGATAAAATTTGTTATGTAGAAAATTAAAATAAAACCAATGTAATTGATTTAATCCATTCCATGCTTAGTGGTTTAGAAGCTAAAGGAATAATTTATTAGAACACTAACATCACGATAAACAAGACAAGTAAAAGTAACCAAACTACTCAAAGCATGTAAGCAATGGTTGCATTCCAAGCAAAAGTGTGTAAGGTTTATCTATGCTAAAATATGTCAATATCCAGAAGTAAATTTCATTTACATTCAACTCACCCAAAATGGTTCATCAATCGAGTGCGCGGAGATAGAAGATATGGGCTACGATGGTGGCCATCATAAATGGCCACATCGCCAGCCTCCCCTATTCCCAAAACAACCTAGCACTCACTCATTCAAAACATATAAACATGGTATTATTCCTAACTTTCGACCAACTTTGACGCCCTATTGAGACCGATTATCAAGCTCATCAAAACACGAAAATGTAGTACTCTTAGTTATCTAATGAACACAATTTGAATCACCTATATATATGTTTTGAAATTAGTAAGTTATGGTCATTTTACTAAAGTCACTCAAATCTTTTCGGTAAAATAAGATGCATTGTCCCTAACTTCCGACCAACTTTTATCCTTGATTGAGACTGATTCTCAAGCTCATAAAAGCACGAAAAATATATTACTCTAAGTTATCTAATGAACACAATTTGAATCACCTGAAAATGTTTTGAAATGAGCAAGTTATGGTCATTTTACTACAGTAACTCAAAATTGTCCAACAACGACCAAGTCGCAAAGGATCATACAAATGTAAGTTTTTCACTCGCATGATCAGCTGTGAGTTTAAGTCTCCCACTCGCATTTGCAGTGGGTCATGCGAGTGAGAGACTTACATTCGTAGCGGATCGTGCGAGTAAGACACTTACATTCGCATGATCCTTTGTGACTTGGTCGTTGCTGGAAGTTTTTAGTAACTGTAGTAAAATGACCGTAACTTTCTCATTTCAAAATATTTTTAGGTGACTTAAATTGTGTTTATTAGATAACTTAAATTACTACATTTTTAGTGTTTTAATGAACTTGAGAATCAGTCTCAATCGAGCGTCAAAGTTGGTCGAAACTCAGGGACAATACCCTATTTTCTTTACCGCACAAATTTGAGTGACTTTAATAAAATGCCCATAACTTGCTTTATTCAAAACCATTTTAGTTGATTCAAATTGTGTTCATTAGATAACTTAGAGTACTACATTTTTCGTGTTTTGATGAGCTTGAAAATCGGTCTAAATAAAGTGTCAAAGTTGGTCAAAAAGTCAATGACAAAGTCTGAAACTGAAATGGGCTAATCGTAGCGGCACATGCGTGTGGCAGAATCCCACTCGCAATGGATTATGCGAGTATGGGAACTGCATTCTCATATGCCACTGCGACTGAGGTTTTCCTACTCGCATGGGCCGCTGCGATTGACCCTTTTTATGTCATTTGAAGCGTTTCCTTTCTCATTTTCTTGCAGTGATTGTATGTTTTCAAATTGTTGATAATCCTTCATTCTTCGTCTTTTTTTTTTTTTTTTCAGTTGATTTTATTTCTAATGTATTTGTTGTTGATTGATTTCAAATGAATATTTATAAAATTCCAATTTGTGTGTTGTTAATTAATGACAGAAAATGAGAGGGGAAGGAGAAGAAGGAAAAAAAAAGAGGGGTGACGATCTGTGCGAGAAGAATAGATTGTGGGAGAACTTGGAGAGGGGAAGGAGAAGAAGAAGATGAAGAGGGCAAAGAAAATAAGAAGATGGAGAAGGGGCGATTGTGGTTGTGGCTCCATTTCCTCTCTTGTCGTCACTGATCGTTTCTCATTGTCCCTCGCAATTAATTGCCCCCTTCCTCAGCCTTTCATGCTGTTGCTGATGTTCTTGTTCTTGAGAAAAAAGAGTGAGAGAATAAGAGGATGAATAGTGGTTTAAAATGGATGATGTGGGAGAGTACAAAAAAAATATAAAATATGGGTGGTGTGGGCGAGTGCAAGTTTTGATGCCAGATAGGCACTGCCAATAATAAAACACCAATGTAGTCTATCTAAATCTAAACTATATAATGCAAGTTCTCCTTAGGAACAATGAATGTGTGTCTTTATCTTGATTTTTTGAATGCCCAAAATGTTCTTCAAACTCTATCGTATTTACAAGAAAAAAAAATCAATAATCAAGTGAATAATGACTTGGGGTATTTTGCCATTTAAATTATACATCATTTATTCAAAGTCATTAATTATTTTAGGTTGTAATAAAATAAATAAAAAGTACTGAAAATATTCCCGCACTTAAAATGAGTCGACACCCTAGTGTAGATAATTTTCTTTCTATTTTTGTGCATTAAGCACATCAGTACTCAGCATGGACTTGGTCGGTTGCAAAGTTTTCATATAGGCTAGAATAAAATCTTCATGCTTGTGCTATGCCTCACTTGATTAATGACGGAGAAGTTACTTTACCTTTTACTTTTTAGAACTCTTCAATAAAAGTAGCGGACATTTAATGGAGTTAGTACTAGTAAAGTAGTAATAATTTTGGTTTAACCTCTTTAGATTTTTGTGTAATAAGACCTCCGTGAGCTTGTGTCCGATTAGTAAAGGTTCCGCTGATTCTAGGGAGCAATGGAGGTTCATCACCATCCATCGTCCTCAAGATGCCCTCAAGGGCCCTCCCGCTCCCTAGACTTAGACTTACTCGTAAAGGTTATTCAGTTCAGGATAATGTTTATATTTTGTTTATTTATTCTTCAGATTTAGTTCAATAAACGCTGTGGTCAAAATAATCAACCCCCAGATAAACGGCAATGCCATTATTTTGTCGTCCCTCTTGGACATTTCGCCCCATTGTTTTTTTCAATACCGAGACAGAGACACCCCAAATAGAATAGAAGTCGGAGAAGAAGTGGAGATGCTCTGGGTGAGGGGTAAAGTTGTAATTTTGAATCTACCCAGTCAACCTCATTGGTTGGGTTGGTCCTCTGCTTTCATCAGTGACAGACAGACAGGGAATCCTCCATTCCACCCACCAAAATCTTTCCTTTCCTTTCCTTTTCTTCTCCACACTCACTCACTCTCACCCACTCTCTCTTTCTTTTCATTTTTCATGCACTTTCAACTCTCAAAGAGTAAAGTGAAGTGAATGTATGTCGTCTCCTCTCCTTCTCAAGCACCGCCAACACCAGATCTAGAAGAGAGACCTCTCAGCTTCAACTAAGGTACCATCACCATCTTTTATTCTACCCCATATCATTAATTGAGTTACATTGCTTGATTTAATGTTAAAGTATTTATTTTTTTATGCTTTTAGGTCTCTTCACATGTTTTGGGTTTAAGAAAAATTTCAAATTTTGTTGTTTTTGCTATAAAAGTGGTGTCTTTAGCTTTAATTTGGTATTGTTGCAGTCACTTTTACTCTTACATTCAAGAAATGGAGGATCTTGATCCTTCAGAGAAACCCAGCGAGGAACCAGAGAAAAACCCTAGAGTTTCAGCTGCAACTAAGCAGTCTAGGGTTTCTTCTGCAAATGCAAATGTTACCACTACTACTACTGCTGCTAAGAGAAGATCTGCTGCTCAAACTAGTACTACAAAATCTCCTAGTGTTTCTGTACCCACTAGGAAAAGAGTAGAAGGAACAGCTACTACTACTTCATCAGCAGCTTCTAAGCCTGCTGTACCTAGTAGAAGAAACAGTACTGGAAGCATTGCAGGGAAGAAAACAGTACCAGACGCTACAAAACGTCAGGTTAACAATGCAGGCAAAACAACAACTCCTGCTACTACTACTTCTTCGGTTTCGGGTTCAAGAAAACCATCTCTGCCGGAGCCTAGACGGTCTTCTTTGCCTTCTCTGCCCACTAGAACCTCGGGCAACACTAGCATTTCGGAGGAGGCAAAAACCACTTCATCCCCAGTTTCACGACCTTCGCCAAGGACGCCTACAGGATCAAATGTAACTGGGAAAATGCAGATTTCTGTTAGGTCTTCCTTGTCCAGAAAGGTTCCATCTTCATCTAATGAGAGTTCTAGCAACACCACGAGGAAGACCGGTTCTAAGTTTTCTTCCCCATCTGCTACTACATCTTCTATCAGCTCAAAATATGGAGCTTTGTCGTCATCAGTTGACAGGGGTTCTAGCCTATCTAGCCGAAGGAAGGCATCCATGACTGACAGTCGGGATTCTCGCCTCATCATGCTCCCTCAGGTGGAAACCAAAGCTAGCGATGATGTGGTATGTCTTATGCACAGTAGAGTTTTATCATATATTTGTTTTTGTGAATTTGGAGAAAAATTGGATTCATTTTTGTTCTATCCTTTATTTAGGTAGGTAAGATTGTGGATTGAAAGTGGGCTATATCATTTTAACACAAGCGCTATTAGACTAATAATCTTTAGCTTCTCTTGTTACCATCTTTAGTCTTTCTCTCTCTCCCCACTAAATCGGTTTTTTGTATACCATTTACATGGTTTAACCTTTCTCTTGTTTTCCAAATAGCTGACTGCCAGTTTAATTGTTTAGAATCATTTGAGCTTTCTCTTGGTACAAAAAAAAGAAGCTTTCTTTTGGTACATTATATATCCTCGCATAATACACCATGATATGTAATTGGTGCCATTCATTTTCATTCTGATCTAGGAAATTGAGGAGGCTCAAATGGATGCAACTGAAACACAAATCACAAGCATGGATAAAGAACAAACTACAAACTTTCACAATACACAAGTAGACAATGCTGGACTTTTTGAATTAAATTAAGACAACATATTAATTTCAATTTTTTAGGTTTTCTAGAGAATTAGGATTTGGCAATGCTAGGAATTGCTTTTGGTTTACTTTGTGTATTAGTTATGTAAGTTGCATATGTAAGAGTATCACTCTAATTTTAGTAAAAAGACTTTATCCTAGTTGGATTTAGGATTGTTCCATAATGAGCTAAATATGGCATATCAGTAAACAACTCGACTTAAAAGTGGTACCAGGTCGCTGTTCAGGTACAAAATGCACAAAACATTTGATTACCATAGTGGATAACGGCAAAAAGTTCTAAAACTTGGAGTATCCTTTCAATAGCTTTATTTTATTTAAGTTTGAACACGATGAAACAAGATTTATAAGAATAGAAACAAGCTGAAGATACAAAGATGAGTGAGCGGCTCACCAAAAAGGAACAATTATAGAGAAAAAGAAAATAATACAAGTCACGAGATTACAAAAGTGAACCATTTTTTTTTCATTTTTTTAAGGGAAAAAAGGGAACCATTAACATAATGTTATCAACGACCTTCCAATAATTGCCCCACCTCCAAAAGACCTATTTGATGCACAAAAAATCTGAGCAAAAGATTGATAATTTTTATTGAATATGTGAAAATTATGCTCCTTCTAGAAAATTCACATGATCGTATATCCCCCCTTTTGAACCCGTTGCTCAATAGAGTCAATGCATCACATTTCCAAGAAACAATCGGCCCTTGATATTGCCAACAATGTGCTTTGGCACCCCCTGAACTCGGCTAATTTTTTTTTCCAAATTTGCTTTTCGTATTTGCGACTAAGTAAAAAGTGATCACTTGAGTCATCAACCTTATTACATAAGGGGCAAAAATGAGGCACATGTCTTCCTTTACTTACGTGGTTATTTGTGAGAATATTACCGTGAACAACTAACTGCCCAAACGAAGAAATTAACTCGAGGAGGGATGCTATCCAGCCAGACAATCTTTTGATGAGTTGAGATGAATTGATTAGCATGGATGGGAGCTTGTTGCGCTTCCCAAGGATATAGGTGGTTTGGGATGGAGGAACTTCAAAAAGATGACTTGGTGCTTATGGGCAAGTGACTTTGGGCAAGTGACTTTGGAGATTCAATGCTGAGCAAGATAGTTTGTGGAGAAGATGGTGTAGCCTTGCGGAGAAGCATTTATACTATAGTGTCCTCCTTTATTCGAGGGTGAATTTGTCCTTGTGAGGGGAGATGGAATCAGATTTTGGCATGATAAATGGTGTTCTGCGTCAAGGAGGCTTTTTCCTAGGAATTTTTTGCGGTTCTTTGTTTGAGATGGGTAAGGTGCAAGACTTTTATGTGGGGGATGCTAATGGGGGCGGTTGGGATCTCCATCTTAAGGGAGCTTTGAACAAGTGGGTGTATGTGGAGGCAAGTGGGAGTATGTGGAGGCTGTGAATTTGACAGAGACTCTTGCATTGTTGATTCCATGGATTGGTGAGGAGGGGTGGAAGTGGTCTACTTTCGGGTGCTTTTGAGTTTTTAGTGTATTCCTTCCGTAATCATCTGGTAGGAGATAGTCCCCCTCCTGGGGTGAATGAGAACTTTCCTTTGGCTCTGGTTTGGAGTCCTCCCAAAGTGTCTCATGTGAAATTAAATTGCCACGAGGCTAATAGGGGCATGTAGGTGGAAGTGGGGTGCGACATGTATGGTGATTAGACAGAGACAAGGGATCATTTACTTCGTAATTATACTATTGCTAGCTCGGTTTGGTTTCACTTTATTCGAGCTTGTGGAGTAAATTGGGTTTTTCTTAGATCCCTTGTTGATGCGTTTCAAAAATGGAAGTGCCAGGTCTATGTTAATGATAGAAATGACGTGTTGGCATCAATAATGGCGGTGGTCGTAATGGTAATGTAGACATGCTAATATCATTGATATATGGTGCACTTGACAAGTTTAATTGGTGCATAGTATGAGTATGCTCTGTTTTTATGTTCTTATTGTTATTATTTCATATATGCCAATGGGTGATTGATTATTAAATTCTTATAATCATGGAAAGTTCTTAATTTCTTATAAGCAATTGTAAGTTTGTATGCCATAACCAACATTTTTTTTCTGTTATTTTTACATTGTTTTAGAGATTGGATCTAAGAGGACACAAAATTCGCAGTCTCAATGCCACTGGCTTAAGGTTGTCACCAAGCTTGGAGGTAAAACAAACAAGAAGATAGATTTTCTTAGTGCAAGTGGACAGTAATATTTTTACATTCTTTTCTTCTTATTTACTATGCAAACTTCCATTATGTTATTTGAGGACTCTTTTATTACCTTTTGTGACATTATTTGGCTTTTTGGGCAGTTTGTTTATCTCAGGGACAATGTCTTATCATCTTTGGAGGGAATTGAGATTTTGAAGCGCGTGAAGGTTTGTTGACTTCTGGTGTTGCAATTTGTGAAACTTCCAACTTGTGATGATTTGGGAGGTGGTTTGTTTTTGGGATGCAATGCCTTTTATCTAAACTATGTTAAAGGTTTTTAAATTGAGTCTTGTGTAACATTCAGAATATCCTTGTTGATTTTGAGTGACATGTCGCCGACTTGAAAAAAAAAGATATAGTTTGGTAAAATGTTACTCTTTTTGTGGTCTGGGTCAGATTTGTGAAGAATGTTCAATAATTTAACATCTGTATGAGATACATTGTCATATCTATATTCTATACCATCTTAATAAAAATAAAAGGATTATTTAGATTAGGTCTGTACCAGCTTTGAGTTTAGGTAACTAGGACTTCAGCTTAGGATTATGTAAACTTTAGGTCTCATAGTGTGTACCAACTTTGAGTTTAGGTAATATATATATATATATATATATATTTGTATGTGTGTGTATATATATATGTATGTATGTATGTATATATAAACGTATTTATTTGTTTATACTTTATAGTCACTAATTTTTTGAATTTAAAATTCCCACGATCCGTAAGCTACACTTGAACTATTGCCTCTTGAAAAGCTTATCCGGAAAACTTTAGTGAGTTTTTAAACTATACTTGACCATTCTCATCCATCTTTCTGTCTCTTGCACCTCACACGCCAAAATGAAGAAGAGATATGATTTTTGTTCTGAAAATAATGAGAGAAAAGTGCGGGACTGCATGGATCAAAGTGCAGATGGAAGTTCTACAGCGGAAACATTAAAAATATAATAAAGAAAGCAACCTGACTTCAGATAGTGTTAGAAATTTTTTTATAGAAATTTCTTAACATCCTGATATATATTATTCTTGGCTCTAAAAACGACCATAGTCATTCCGAGATTTGTCTGTTTTCCAGGTTCTTGATTTGAGCTTCAATGATTTCAAAGGCCCGGGGTTTGAACCACTTGAAAATTGCAAAGCTTTACAGGTCAGTATTACTTCATGCTCTTTTAGAACAATAACATCTGTGGTCTCTTCTAATAGTTCTTTGATGTGGTGTACAAGCAGCAACTTTATCTTGCTGGGAATCAAATCACATCCCTAGCAAGCCTACCCCAGCTCCCAAATTTGGAGGTATGCCTCATAAGCACTGGTTCATATCTCATAATATAATTGCTTCTCTCTATTTTGTTTGTTACTCATAACCATCTTTGCTAGCCAGCCTTCATGGTGATATTTAGTCATTTATTAAAAAAATAAATACTAGTGATCATGCGGTTCTTTCTAGCACTCCCTTCTAGGATGATTCTGCTAATAAGATAAGTATCATGCTACCTTTGACTATGGTGAAAATTGAAACTTGTTTTAATGTACAAGATTAGCAATTATCTTTATTGCGACTAAGAATCAATTACCAAGTATATTTGAGTCCCTTGTGAGTATTGGATTTTGTATGTGTCCGAAGTGTGATAATCCTTTGTTTAATGTACAAGATTAGCAATTATCTTTATTGCGACTAAGAATCATATACCAAGTATATTTGAGTCTCTTGTGGGTATTGGATTTTGTATGTGTCCGAAGTGTGGCAAATCCTTTCTTGTAAGTCCATTTGTGATAGAAAGATGTCACCATTTATATTGTATTATTTATGGTGTTACAAATATTCCTTACATAAATTTAACACAAGCAAGCTTCACAATCACAAATATGTGCAACTATTCAATCCTAATGTATAATCATTTAGTATCTCTGTAACTAGGAGGGGAAAACACATTTTAAAGCAAAGACAACAACACTCTGAGTTGATATCAGCCACTTGATCACTCTCATATTTGTTCCTTTCTCCTGAATAACCCTTAGCATTTCTAATACGTTTATCTTCCAGTTCCTTTCAGTTGCTCAAAATAGGTTAAAGTCTCTTTCAATGGCATGTCAGCCACGACTCCAGGTTAATTTGTTGACCAATCTTTTTGTTTGGTACAGTACTATATTTTAAGTATATCATTTAATTTATTATTTATTTGTTTATTTTCTTTCATTCTGTTTGTGTTTTACAGGTTCTAGCTGCCAGCAAAAATAGAATATCAACTCTTAAGGGTTTCCCTCATTTACCAGTTCTCGAGGTTAGCTTCTTTCCATCTCTCTGAAATCTGAATCAGGGGATAGTTTATATTGTTACTCAAACAATGTTACATTGGTTGACTCATTCTCCATGGCAGTTAGTTTTATACAATATTCTTCCTGCCATAACTGGGAAGTTTCTCATGGTGACGTCTCTTACCTTGTCGGAGCTTGTTGAAATACCTAGCAAACTACCTTCATGTGGGACCATCATAGCATGAAGTAACATAGCTGCATATCATCATTATCATTTAGAATGCCTTACCTCTTCTAACGATGATAAATATTTGTTTATTATGAGGCTTATTGTGTAGTTCAGTGTCAACTTCACTGTCAATGATGCTCATCAGAAACTCTTCACACTTTCCATGCTGAGTCAATCTTGGCCCTCTTCCCCTCCCCTTTTCGCGACAAGGTGTTTTGGCATAAGGAGGCTCAAGAGTGAATTTCTTTGTTTGAACAGTGGGACAGAGTAAAATCCCTACTGTTGACTTGTTAATGAGCGAATGTATCTCCATCCCAAACAGATCCCAAGCAGATATGTTCTCTACCAGCTCCACTCTGAATCTACTGAACACATTTTCTTCTGTCCCTGCACTAGTAGTTTGTGGACCTCTATTTGAAATGAAGCCAACTGCCAACCTCCCAGGGTTCTGTCATTATTTCATTGGATCGCTCCTTGGAAAAGGAGGGACTTAACTCTGAGAGGTATTTGGCTTTGGGATAGAGTCCTTGCTTCCATTTGGATTATTTGGAGAAAGAGGAATAGCAGAATCTTCAAAGAAAAATCTAAGGAGATCACCCATCTCATTATTCTGATAAGAGTCATTACTGTGGCAATGGAGTATCATTTGGAGAGTCATCGCTGATTGACCTTTTCATCTATGTATCATTAGTTGGGATAGAATTTTCTATTTCTAATTCAGGGTGTTTGTTTTTGGCTGTGAGGTTTTTTGTTTGCTACTGACAAGCTCGCTCATTAGCTCTCTCAGTATCCCTCTGTTTTTCTTAATAAATTGCCCGGTCTTATTTGATCCAAAAAAAAATAAAAAATCCCACCAGATTTGTTGGAAGGGGGTGAATAAGTGGAGACACTATCAATGGTCGTTACGTGTTTCTTCTTTTAATGAGACTTTCTTTGACATTCAATGAATTTTTACCTTAGAAAAATTGGGTGTCACTAAAGTGTGAGTGATCTTGTGTGTTTGCTAATAATAACAAAAATGCAATTATATGTAATAATAAGTCTAAACACCATCTAGTGGTTAAGGTGGTATGCATTATGAGGAGTGGCATAAGCCTGCTTGCTTGTCCTCATTTGAAAAAGAATGGATTGTGTGAATCCAATTTGTTGCCCCCGCTGATCCAATAACATATAATATATAATTGCTTTGTCACTTGTGCAGCATTTGCGAGTGGAGGAGAATCCTATCCTTGCGATGCCTCACTTGGAAGCAGCTTCAATATTGCTTGTGGGACCTACTCTAAAGAAGTTCAACGATCGAGGTATTTTTCTTAGTAGGTGGATGAGGGTAGATTATTCTATTGAATAAAGGATAGTGCAATAAGAAAAGGTTGAAATACTGCCTCAATAGTACCACCATAGGAGATCCTCCTTGGGTTGCACGGAACTGAAAATGGTCCCATAAAAGGAGGATCACTACTCAATGAAAAAAAAAAACTGCTTTAGTTCATTGATAATTGTGTTTGGATTATGGGACATTGTTAGCTTGTCGGTGCAACTGACATTATTTTTCTCCTATGAGAAGGTATTCTTGTCCAAGAGGAGATTCTCCTTCTCATTCAGATTTGGTCTCTTGTGTTTTTATTATACTTGTAAAATTCTTGTAGATCTTTCTCTCAAGGAACTAGAGATTGCAAAACTTTATCCTGCTCAAGCAGCTTTGTGCATTAGAGATGGCTGGGAGTTCTGTCGTCCAGAGCTTGCTGCAGGTAACATTTCTTTGGTGTCAATAATCTTGTTATGGCTTCATTTTTTCAATTTTCATTGGAAATCTTGTGTATTTACATTCTAAAC
Organism: Berberis vulgaris; assembly: GCA_963556465.1. Lineage (NCBI taxonomy): Eukaryota > Viridiplantae > Streptophyta > Magnoliopsida > Ranunculales > Berberidaceae > Berberis > Berberis vulgaris. Next base: position 60,853,254 of record OY747134.1, read on the forward strand.
ATTCTTCTGTACCATTTTATGTGATTATGTACTTGTGGTGATCTGTGAAATATTCATTCCTAGTAAGCCAAACTCTTAGTCTAATCATCACCTTGAGTCATCCAAGGCGTTGGTGAATCCATCAACAGAACATGGTAGAAGCTTCTATTGAAGATGAAAAATGGCCACGTTTTTTAAGTTAAAAGGAATCTTATCAATGGATCCCAGTTTCATGATTCTGTTTTTCAGATATTTTTAGTTATCACTAGTCTCTCTTAGTTTGCAAATTCTTTCTAGTACCATTCTAATTACAGTCGCCGTACTATCTTGAACAGATTCAAGTTATAGATTTCTTTATGAACAATGGAAGGATCATTTGCCTCCTGGTTTCCTGCTTAAGGAAGCTTCTGTTGATCCCCCATTTGAAGAAGATGCCTGTCACTGTCACATTGTTTTTGTCAAAGATCGAAATGAGACCCCTGATTCAGAATTGGTCCTAAAATACCAATGGTTTATTGGAGACAAAACTCCAATAAATTTTGTGGCTATTAGTGATGCAGTGGGGGAGGTAATGAAGGCACTCTTATCTTGTTGCTAACTTCTAGTTATTGGTAAATATCTAGTGAACTATCATGATGCCTAAGCTGCTCAAAGTGGTTGATAACAGGTATACTGGCCAAAGCATGAGGATATTGGCAAGTTTCTGAAGGTTGAGTGTACTCCATCTATAGGAGAGACAAAATATCCTTCTATTTTTGCCGTGTCTTCTCCAGTTTCTGCTGGTATGTTTCTTACCTTTCGTGACAGCCAGCGACTTTATTTGAAACTTAGTAACTGTTACTATACCGAGATCTCTATCTAAATCATTTGGAGTTGAAATACGAGTTAGAACAATAGATTTGGGTATCTTTGCATAATATAATGGTGTTGTCAAAGTGTGCTTTTGTTACTATGTTTATGATAAAAAATGATAAGAGAAGGCAACAAAAATTTGTTTAAAAGAATGGAAAGGAGGGGCACGATTATCCCTAACAGATGTTGCTTTTGTGAAGCACAAACGCTTGAGCATCTATTATTTGGTTGTTCAATTTCATTGGATATAATGTAATTGTGGATAAGTGTGGTGGTCTGCACTGCTATGCATCTTACCTTTTCTGAGATTAATCAGACTTTTTTGGCCATAGAAAAGTGGTTATTTTAGAGATTCTTCGTAGCTTGGTTTGCGACGATTTGGCATGATCTTAGCATGCTATTCGCTTGGTTAGATCCATCAAATGTATTATGTGGCAGTGAGTATTTCACTATTACGTGGGGTTGGTTGAAATATGATTCTTTCGCTGATTGTATGTTTTGCATAAATTATTCCTGGTATAAGGTCTGTATGGTTTGTAGTTTTCTCAGGTTTGCGAAAAACTCTCTTGCATGAGCTTTTCTTGTTCTCTATATGAAATTTCTCTTTGTTTGCTTGTCTTAAAAAAAAAAAAGGAAAAAAAAAAAGAACAAAAAATTAAGGGAAGGGGAGAAAAAGGAGAATGACCCAAATGCAACTCAAGTAGACTCGAGAAGAAAACAGGGGACTCAAAAGGAGGTTGAGAAATCCCAAATGCCAAATACATCTAATGCGTGTTATCTTATTTATATGTTTTCATTATTCTTGTTCTTGACTCTCTTTAGTGCTAACGATCTTCTCATCTGCAGGGGCACCCAACTTTTTTCTAATGCAATTCTTGTTGATCTTTAAAAAAAAAGAAGAAAAAGAAGAAGAGATTGAGAAACCCAAAACCTACAAACATTACATGATAGTGTGCATGAACCCATGCGTCCCCCACTCCCAGGTGAAAACAGAAAAGCCCTCATTGAACCACCTCTTCTCCCACTTCTTTGTGCTCCCAATTCGCCAAGTCCGACGTCCTCATCTCTGCATTCCTGCAAAATGGTCGAAATCCTATCGCCACATCGATTCAGATTGGAACAAATTGTCTTACCATAAAAGAACTGTAGCTATTTCTTTTTCTGCAGTTAGTGGCAAAATTAATGTATGTCTAACTGACACTGTTGTCTTTGCTAACATGGAATTAATGATACTGAAGTAAATGCTAAGGTCTGTTGGAGTGAATGTTTGTTTCATGTCAGATTTTTTACTTGCACAGGAACGGGATACCCAAAGGTTCTGAACCTTGGTGTCCATGGCGAACTTGTTGAGGGAAATGTGATCAAAGGCCGTGCTGAAGTTGCTTGGTGTGGGGGTACTCCTGGGAAGGGTGTTGCCAGGTGGGATTTTTTAGCAATACTTGTTAAGTTGATTCCTTTTGCTAGATCACCAGTTCTTGGACTCTTTTAACAACTAACTAACCTTCTTGTTGTAAATGAGCATGACTTTATTTTGAAGGAGTTGTTTATTCTTGCTCTATGTTACAGCTGGCTGAGGCGAAGATGGAATAGCAGTCCTGTTGTGATAGTCGGAGCTGAAGATGAAGAGTATAAATTGACAGTTGATGATATTGACTCAAGTTTGGTTTTCATGTACACACCTGTAACAGAAGAAGGTTCTAAAGGAGAACCTCAGTATGCAATGACTGATTTTGTAAAAGCAGGTGAGGAACTTGATATTTTTCGAGTTATTTGCTTTCTCAAAGTATCAATCCCAAATCTAGTTGGCAAATAATCCTCTTAATATTGTAAGACTTATCAAAAAAATTTGCAGCTCTGTTCCCACATATAGAGGATTTACACCTTCTCTGTTTTCTATCTGAGTTCATTTGTGGAATATATATAATGTTTCCAGACGCATAACAGCGCTTTCTATGATATACAAATTGTACACTTGTCAAACAAGACATTAAATTTATATACTGATTGGGTTAAAAACCATGTGACAATAGGCTCACAAATTAAGAAAACAGAAAAGAGGGTGTCTGATTAACCAGACCAGATAAATATGTCCAGCGACCCAAGCTGCTAACATGGATCATAGACAGGATTTGATACAACTGATTTAACAATCTGAAAAGCATACCTGATAAACTGTAAAGGTTTACCCTGCTGCTGATTAGAGGATAACTTGTGCAATTCAAAGATAGCCTTGTGCAATTCAATACGAGGCTATCAATGTACAATTAACCTCTTAGATTTCATGATCGATATATTTTTTTTAAAAGGAATTGTATGTTGGGTTTCTTGCTTTTGGCATAAGGGCAAGAAATACTTTCACTATTTCTTAAAAGCAGCAGTTGGTATTTGCACCACTCACAGCATCTGTGCCAGATCATATATATCATAGCAGGAATCTGACAAAAGTTTGTGGCCTTATGATACTTTGTTGCAGCTGCTCCGTCAGTCAGTAATGTGCAGATTATTGGAGATGTAGTCGAAGGAAACACAATCAACGGGGTTGGTGAATATTTTGGAGGAAGAGAAGGTCCAAGCAAGTATGAGTGGCTACGTGAGAATAAAGAAACAGGGTCAGTATGTGTTATTACCTTTTCTTGCAACAATACCCCAATCCTCCTCAGTAAAATCATAAGATTATAATCCATGTCCTTTGCTGACGAAGAAGTTGTTCTTAGTCTCTTGAAGATGGAATTATTCTTATGCTTTATGAACAATTTTGCCAGTTGTGTATCAATGTGTTTAGTCTAAGCTTGTCTGTCTTTTCATTTCAACCTTTCCTCTGATTCTTCTCTACATTATCCTGCTTTTGCTATCCTCCTTGTGTTTTTGTTTTCCATGCATTTCTTTTGATGGTATCAAAGTTTCCCTGAAATGATCGGACTTTGTTTTCATTTCTTTATCATGGAAACATTGGGTTTGTAATTCCCTACCTCCTTCAAAATTTCATCTATACTATTATCTTTCTATTAGTTTCTGTGTGGTATAATGGTATTCTACATGATTAAGTTGGGTAGTGATGTTTTGGTTAAGCTTTGGCAAATCATGTCTAATAAGTAATTTTTTCAATCCTGTCCATTATGAAATCTAGGAAGCCACTTCCAAAGTATGAACTCATTATCATGCCAAAATCTTGCACATTTTGATTCCTGTTTTAAATTTTAGCTCTCTGTTGTTGATCTTGTAATCTGTTATTTTTTATTTATTGTTTTTTTGTGCAGATTTTTTCAGTAGAGTTCATTGGCCTTTCTGTTACACTTCCTTCATTACTGTCCCACTTGTAGCTCTTTTTGACGTCTTTATGAACTATTTTCAGTGACTTTAAGTTGATATCAAGTGGTACGAGTGAATATACTTTGACAAAGGAGGATGTGGGTTGTCGATTAGCTTTTGCTTATGTACCTATCAATTTTGAGGGTATGCTCATGATGCTCAATTCTTATTAGACTCTCACAATTTTCTATTGCATAAACGCCTGTTAGTTGTGAGTTGCTGTATTTGTATTTCCAGGGATAGAAGGGGAATCTGCTTCAACTATGACCCAGATTGTAAAACAAGGTATTATCTGATTTACACAGCATGCATTTGCATCATTATGAAGAGATACTTCATTGTACCAGATACATAGTTACTTGGTTAGGTAGCGGTGCATTGCAATTTTTTTGTTGATAATGCACCCTTTACTGCATGAAAATTTCATAGAGATTACTTTTTAGAGTTATTGCCTCAATGCCTCCAGTTTTATTGTATGACTTGCTGTTTTTCTGTAAACTGATTTAGTTTCTTCTGTTCTTCCATTCTTGTTGAAAATATGTAAATAGGAAATCATGTTCAAAGCAATCACGTGTTGCCAGATTTTTCATTCTTTGTTCCTTAAAATTATTTTTGGCGAATCAAGTTTCAAAAGCTAAGTTGTGATGTCTGGTGATAATTTTCTTGCAATGGTGACTGCTGCTGTAAAGTCAGGCCTACCTCTATGATCTCCAAGAGTATCTGCAGCCTTGTCTGCTAAACCCTTCCCTCAAATCCGCAAGTATTTAGGGCCTTGTGCTACTCGACAAAGAGGGCTGTTACGAGTCTCAATCCCCAGTTTGAGGAGATCACTTATTCTTTGCGCAATGTTCAGAGAATCAATTTTTGGAAGGATGCTTGGATTGGTGGTTCCCTCCCCTAAAGATCAATTTTAAAGTGTTTTCAACCTTTCTCTCAGAAGAATAGTTCAATTGTTGAGTTGTTATGGGCTGTAGGAAATACTAGTTCTTGGGATCTTGGGTTTAAAAGAGCAATCAGAGATTCTGAACTACCTTTCCTGTGATGCAGCTATTAGAGATGCTTCATCTTCAAGCTCCTAGTGATCAAGTAGATGAATGGAGATGGAATGACAGGTCAAAATTTTATTTTATTTTATTTACAGTTGAGAACAGCCATAACAAGCAATTGCAATCTTCCGTTAACCTAGCAAATCAGTCCAGACATTTACCCTTTACCTTTTGGACACACAATATATTTTGGCAGAAGGAAGTGCTACCTAGTATTAATTTCTTTATTTGGGCAGTGTGGTCATGGCAAAATCTTAGCAGTTGACAATCTGGGTCTAATGCTTCCCGACAGTTTGCAAGTTAGATGAAGAATCTCTCGCTTAGTTGCTATTCTTCAGCAATTTTTCTTCTTCTGTGTGGCGGAGTATATGTGGTGAAGCCTCTTCTTCAGCTCTCTCAGTGAATTGTTTACTGCAGATAGCCTCTTGTTGGCACTGAGAAGGGTGCTCTTTGAAAGGTTCTTGGATGTAGAAAAAGAGTTTTACTTGCTTTATGCGGATTATTTGGAAGGAAAAAACAACAGAGTTTTTTATGGAGTAAATAAGGTGCCTGAAACCTGGTCATTGAAATCAAACCCTTGGTTTGGCATTGGGGCCAAATTTGTGATATAATTCCAAATGTGCTATTTCATGTTTGCATGTTTCGTTGGTATGGTGTTTTTTATTTTTAGTGTGTGTGTTTTATTGTTCTCTAGTTGTTATACTCCCTTGCTAGTGACTTTCCAGCTTTTTATATTGACACTTGGATTGTCTTTAAAAAAAGCTCCTTGACACGTCATCCTAAAGGCAATTAGACAATCAAAGAAATGAATGACTACAAGTATACAATTTTAGCAAGCACATTTGCCCATGTAGTCCTACTACTAATAAATTGGGGACTTCCATTGCACTTTATTTCTGGCCTGGCCAATGCTTTCTTGACACCTGGTCTTTTCTCATGTTGGTCTCTTACATACTTTCCTCCACACCTTCGAGTTTTTTCCCCTAAGTGGTAAAAATTAAGGCTCTAAAATGCAGAGACATGACACAAGGCGTTTCAATGGACTGACGTGTGAGGTGCAAGCCTTAAAGCATAAGGTGTAAGCCTTTCGCGAGTGGGTCAAAGTTACCACAAACGATAACTATCATTACTTTTTTAATTTATTTTTATTTTTTATAATAGAGAATTGTTATCTAGTAACATGTATAAATATTAACAAAAAATAAAAATGGCTCGCAAAATATAAAGAATGAAAGATTTGATATATCAGGATTGCATTTTACCTATTTCTATTTTGTTTATATTTCATAAATACAACATATGGTATTTCTCAAACGGCATATAAGAGGTATAACTTGGGGCTCTTCCAGCCTCTTTAGATTGGCTCTACCTTACATATATGTTATAAGTTTAATATGAAAGCTAACTTAACAAATTATCTTGGAATTAAAACACTTAAAGATGTTAACATATTACACAAGGAAGTTCCACGCATCAATGATGAAGCTTGCAAAAAGTCTAAGCCTTTAAGTGTGAAGCTTAAGCCTTTGACAGGTTGCGAGTAAGCCACGCCTTTAGGCGAGCCTGACGGCATAAGCCTCACACGTTTCTTAAAACGTCGATAAAGATAACATCCAACCTCAAAAGGAGGGCCACGATGCCTGAACTCCCACTTCTTAGTACCCCTCCCATTTGATCTCGTCGTACCCTCTACATATAATTTTTGAACACTGTACTATTCTTGGAGTTTCTCTGGTCCTTTCTGTTTTTAGTAAATTACTTTGAACTCAATTGTCGTTCAATTTGACTTGCACTAGCACTCTATGATATCCTATTTTTTTTTTTTATTATTATTTTTTTTTTATCTTTAAATGTTATTTTGTATTTTGTGAATGTCAGCCCAAAAATCGATAACCTGATGGTTATTTCATGAATTTCAGCCCCTCCAAAAGTTGATAATTTGATGATTATTGGAGACCTGAGGGAGGGTAACAAAGTTACTGTGAGTGCCAGTGTTACTGGTGGAACTGAAGGATCTAGTAGAGTTCAATGGTTCAAAACGAGTTCCCCCGTTTTTGAGGGTGACGGTTTTCTCGAGGCTCTCAGTACCTCAAAAATTGCAAAGGTGAGATAAGATCAACCTTTTATATTGTATGCATGTCATTTATGCATTTAGTTATTGTCACGTTTGTGATTCTGATTACTACATTGACATATAATGCTAACATTGAGTAATGCTTCTCCTGTGATTAGGCTTTTCGAATACCTTTAAGTGCTGTCGGCGATTACATTGTTGCTAAGTTTACTCCCATGGCACCCGATGGTGAATCTGGTGAACCAGCATATGTTATATCTGAAAAGGCTGTCGAAAGTAAGTTTAAATGCAATGTATTTCAGCTTTTTCTCTATCCATTGTTTTATCACTAAACAATCTATTTTTCGTTTAAGTCATGAGGCATTATTCAAATTTGCTTGTTGGTTTGACTTGCATAAGTTGCAAAGCTTCAATAAAAAGTCTCTGAACTTCAAATTTGAGCATTACATTGGCTATGTTAATGTTTTCTCTATCATTCCAGTTATAGTAGATGTCTCCGAACAAAGGCCCTATTATTAAAAACAAATACTTAAAAAAAAACCTATTTCATGATTAAAAAAGAAAGCCTTGAAATATAAATCCCCAAAATTCCTAATTCTAATTGAATTCAAAATCCCCAATTTTACTAACTGGGTCCAAACCCATTTATTCAAGGAAATAACAATTCATATAAATTCCTAGTATTACTAATATACCAACTTAAGTGAATTGCTCCCCCTCGATTGCTTAAAGTTATTTATGTTTGATTATAGACCTACCCCAACCAAAACAAGTAAGAAACAAATGGGGGACATAAGGCCTACCCCAGACAACAAGCAAAAGCAACAAAGCACCACTTGAATTGAAGGCCACACTAGGATAGTCCGGTATCACTGTCTTTAATCACTCTAAAATACAAGAAGTTAGCCTTGTGTCCTTTGAACTATGTAACAATGACACTCTATTCAACAAAAGTTTGGCAACATGTATCGTGTCAAATACTTGTGTCAATACTCGCGGATACTCCAATCGGACACCCCATGCTTAAAATTAGAGGTAGGGCCATAGGTGGGCTCACCTGGGTGAGTTTTTGGGAAATTGTTTTTTGTAGTAATCTTTCCCCTTATTTTTTAATTAAAAATTCCCCCAAATAACCTTAAGATGATCATTAACTGAATCATTCCATGCTCTTTAAGGAAGTTTAAAACATTTAATTAGGATATTGTAATTTTGTGTTTTGAGATCTATTTTTCCTCCACAGAAATCCAAAATCCCTGATTTGTAGGAAGCAATCTATAAATGGAATCTTTCTATTTTGTAGGAAGATAACATTAATCACAATGTGTGTTGTATTATAACCTAAGAGTTGTATATCTAATTTATATCCAAGGATGTGACAAAAAATGGCTATCATATTAAAATAAATAAATAACACAATTTGAAAAATCATGGCAAATTTTTTTCTCCATGGGTTTATGTGAACAAATTTTCTTTTCTAAATTGATATGGTTACACATTATGTGACAAATATAGCACGTCTAAAAATATATACAATAAGTTATTGAGAAAAAAAAAGTATTTACATGATTTAGATTATTTTCTTCCCTCCTCTTCCATTATCTTTTATTTTTATTTAATTTAGGCTCGACTTAGTTTAGTTAGTGAGTTTAGTTTGATATAGACTTAGGTTATTTACCAACTTTAATTTGATATAGAGTTTACCATGTTTTAATGCATTAAAAATACTACTTATAATATTTTGTTTATTCATTTTAATTACATTGTATGGATGACTAAAACCTTTTTGTTCACACTTCACACCAATATAAAATTGAAAAATTAGAAATAAAACTGTCTATACAAAATTTTATGTAATATATAAGAAATTTGACATTAAAAAATATTATTTTTTACCCCAGGTCAAGTAAGATTCCTTGCACTTCCCCTTAGCTTATCCATTTTTTTAACATCTTTGAAAAGTTTTGTTACAAGCATATTGTGGAAAGTTAGTAGTACAAGTGAATGAATATGACTAATGATTCAATAAGTGTTGCTGAAAAGTAAATGATACTAAAATGTATACACGTGTGCTTAATGTATCTCGTAAAGTCATCTCCATGGAACAATTTGCTACTGCTGAAACATGGAATAATTAGAAATTTTTTCGGTCATTCAGATGCAAAAATCAGTGTAGGCGATGAGAGATGCTGCCAACTCTTTCGAAGTGGAGCAAACGTAGGCTTGCTCGAAAGCCGGAGTGCGCTAGCACGCTCTTCTGTTTTCTCGCTTTGTACGTGTTCTGAGCGAGCCTTCGCGTGACGTGAATGTGGCAAGGAATTGTTCCCAGGCCCAAACCAGCAACATCCCGTACAAGCAAGCTTTGTCTATTGAATCAACTACTCTATTCCCTGCTTTTCTTAAACCAGGAGATCTTAGTTCGTTGTTATATGGGTCTCGCACAATTCCATGAGGTCGTGAGGTAGAGGAGAAGAGAATGAATAACAACCCCCTGAATCCTTGGCTATTTGATCAATCACCATGTTTCTCGCCCTATGCACATTGGAGCAGATGAAGCCCTCTTACTTCTTTTCTTTGATGGCTTAAAGAGTTAGAATAGTTACCAAGGATATGATTCAGACCCATTGGCAACATTAACAACTCTACTGCTAATTTGCTAGAGAAAATCTGATTTTAAACCTGCATCCATTTCAAGATCTCTATAATGTCATCAGCTAAATTCAAACCTTTCTAAGGCAGTAGCCGAAATTTGCTTACCCTTTTTAAGAAGACCCGCACCATAACCTCCATAGGGGTAATCTTTAGATCCATTCAAGTTTATGATCATCCAGTCTATGTTGTACATTTGTGCTGGGTGCTAGGCGAGGCGACAGGTCTGCCTAGGCATTGCCTAGCACTTAAAGGCCAGAATTTTTATTTTTTATTTATTTATTTTATTTAATAAAATGTTAGATATGTAATCATTTAATTGTGTATATGTATTTTATACTGCATATAAAGTAGACATCCATTTAATCAAATGAAGCATTCGTGCTCCATAATCCATTAAAATAACAAGTCAACAACATTAACCATAAAGTTTAAGGAACTAACTAAATAATAAAAACTGAAAACCAGCTAATTTAATAAGTTTTAGCATCTAGTAGTCATTCTAGATACTCATCACTCCAGCTGTGCTATCAAAGGCTAGCCTAGGCACCCGCTTAGGCATGATGTGCAACTTGGCCGCCTTGCCTGATGCATAGGATTTGTGATCCTGCACATACTTATGACTTGTAAACTGTTAGTAATTAATAAAGTGCTTAGATGTCCCTAACGTGATTATATTTGTTTTGATTTGTATAATGAACTGTTCCTCATGCTTAGAGTTTCTGCAGCTCTTCCTCCCAGTCTCAACTTCCTGTCTGTTACTGGTGATTACTTGGAGGGTGAGATATTGACAGCATCATATGGATATATAGGTGGCCAGGAAGGCAAAAGTATCTATAATTGGTATCTTCAAGAGGTTTGTTGTTTATTTGTTTAACTAGTAGGAATACATGATTGTCATATTTGCTTCTTAAAATTGAATAGTTACTAGCATATAGACATAGTTTGCCACCTAAAACCATCCCGACTCTAAAAGGAAGAATGTGTCAAACATATATATTTGGTATGGACCCTTCAAATTTCAACCTATGTGAAAATAATATAGAGTACATATTAAACCTTTTTTTTTTTAGAAGCTCGGATTTCCCGCTCATATCATATATTATATGATAGTATTGGTATTATTGTCAGCGAAACATAACAAACAATATTAATCAAGCTTCTAGCATTTGAGAAAATGAATTCATCTTCCATTCCAATCATACAATCTCTCCTTTTTATAACTACATTGAACTTGACTATCAAGCAAACTAACCCTAACACTACTTGAATTAGAAGACCCTAATTCTAAATATGAAAGCAAAGCCCTAATTCTATGTTGTTGGGTGGTAACCCACTTATTAATAAATAAAACTTTTATCACCTTAATATCATATCAATCTCCCCTTCTAGAAAAAGCTTGTCCTCGAGCTTAAGGCGAAAAGGTACCACCATCAGCAACTAATGAAATATGCTCCTCTACCATTTCCACAACCTCAAGTGCGAGCTCATCTAGAAATCGATTTGCTTTCCGTCAACAATGTCGTCTTGTTCTTTGGACAATTGTGCATAAAATGACCCACTTGGCCACACATGTTACACCGAAGATTGGAGCTAAGAAGTGCAAGACGCACAATTGTAGTGGCGTATGTCGGAATTGGTTTGACACTTCTAAGAGGCATGGGTGACACTGTCAATGCTTTGCTTACTTTAGTTTCAGCCTGCGTAGAATACCAATGCGAGTTTACCAATGGTTTTCAAGTTTACCAATGCAATTTCTTTTTGTGAATCAAGATTCAAGACGCAACCCATTTATATAGTGGTACATGTTACGTTCTTCCGTTTCCAGAGGCTTCAACCAAATACAAAGCAAAAAAATCTTCCGTGTACTAAAAAACTATGTACTTAGAAACAGAGGAAGAACCTTGTGTCAATCCATGCAATCCGCTAAATAAAGTTTGCTTATAGTCATCTGGTACAATAGAATCATGTATCAAATTCAATGACAAAGGCCAAGAACGAATAGGAGCTAAGCTCGCCATTTCACGCTCTTTACAAATATTAGTCCACCACGTGTTAGCATATCCCTTGAGCTTAGTAGCCATAACACGAACTACCTTAATCTCAATTAAATTCTTGTACTCCAAGGCTTGTTAATCTCATTAGCCCAATCCATGAAGACGTCACCTCCACCTTTGCCATTGTAAGTTGGTATATCCAATTTAATGTCACCATGTTTAGGGATGACAACAGGGTGGATTGGAGCGGATTTGGGCAAATTCATCCCCTTCCCGTTGGGAATTGCCAATCCCCGAATCCGTCCCGAATATCCGTTTATACAAATTTTCAAAAACTATCCCCGCTTCGGCCTTGGCGGATATCCGCCCCGCCCTAAATATCCGTTAAAAAAATGTTCGTCTCAACATATCACTTTCTTTCTTTTTGAAATGGGAGGAGGAAGTTTATGATGTATCTTGCAGAATCAACAATATAGAATAGGAACTAAAAACACAGAGATAGGAAGCCAAGAAAGAAAGCTTTATTGTATTAAGTACACAAGCTGTTCGAGAGGCTTGTAATCTCTCCTTTGTACAGAAATGTTTACACAAATGAATCAATGAATGCTCTCATTCTCTTACAATTCTCCTTATATAAGAATACATTTGCTAACAGACAACAGTCAACTTGCTTACTAACAGAATGTTAACAACTTGTTAACAACTTGCTAACCTTGCTTATACCACTTGCTCTAACACATACAACTTGCTAATGCAACTTGCTAACAGATTGCTACCACTTGCTAATACTGAATACTAACAGCCTGCTGATCCTAGCATGGTTTCTGATCTGATTGATCCATAGCATGGTTCCTGGTCTGATTCACTGGTTCATTGCAGTCCCCACGGCTGTCCCTTGCTTAGGCCCGCGTCTCTGATATGTATGGTATATTGGAGGTCTATCAATTCCTCCCCCCAAAGCAAGCACCTTGTCCTCAAGGTGAAATTGAGGAAATTGCTGTCGGAGTAGCTCAAAATCCTCCCAAGTCGCCTCAAACACTGGCAACCCTTTCCACTATATCAACACTTCATCAGGAAACTTGTTGTGCAGTGACTTGGATCGCATTTCCAGCACTTTCTCGGGAACCATCAACAATTCTAAATCTACACTTAATTGGGGAGGAAGTGTTGCTGATGTAATTCCGTTTCCTATGGCTTTACGTAATTGAGAAACATGAAAAACTGGATAAAGTTGTGAGGCTGCGGGCAGTTTCAACTTATAGGCTACCTGTCCCACTTTTTGAAGAATCTTATAAGGTCTATAGTATCTTGTTGCCAACTTTTGATTTCCTCTTCTTACCAATGACTGTTGACGATATGGTCTCAATTTTAAAAACACCATATCACCCACTGTGAATGTAACCTCTCGCCTTGACAAGTCAGCCTGCCGTTTCATTCCCTGTTGTGCTCGAAGTAGTTGCATTTTCAAATCATCCAGGGCTACATCTCTGTCCAACAACATTTGTTCCACTGAAGACACTGTAGTACTCCCTTGGTCTACCTTCAACAATTTAGGAGGATCTCTTCCATACAAAGCTTTGAAAGGGGAGCATCTAAGAGAGGAATGAGTAGAAGTATTGTACCAATTTTCCGTTCACATCAACCATTTCGTCCATTGCCTAGGCTTACTGGAAGTAAAACACCGTAAGTAGGTCTCTAAACAACGGTTTACCACCTCGGACTGCCCATCGGTTTGGGGATGATACGCGGTGCTTCGTTTGAGGGCGGTTCCTTGTAAATGAAATATTTTCTTCCAAAAATGGCTCAAAAAAATCTTGTCCCTGTCCGTAATGATTGAGAGAGGAATCCCATGAACCCTTACAACCTCTTGTATGAAGGTTTTAGCCACTACCTCACCTGTGAAAGGATGACACAACCCTATAAAGTGGGCGTACTTGCTCAAGCGATCAACCACCACCAAAATTGTATCTACCCCATTGGATTTAGGCAACCCTTCAATGAAATCCATTGTAATGTCATCCCATACTTGAGTGGGCAAAGGAATTGGTTGTAACAGACCTGCTGGAGACGTTGACATATACTTATTTCTTTGACAAATGTCACACTCTGCCACTCTTCGATCAATATCAGATCTCATTCCAGCCCAATATATTTCTCTCGCCATCCGCTGATAAGTCTTGGTTTCCCCGGAATGACCCCCCATAGGCGAACTATGAAATTCCTCAAAAATAATAAGAAGGAAGGAAGATGTTCGAGAAATCACTAACCATTCTTTGTAGAATAACAACCCTTGTCGTAGCTCAAACCCGTTATATGCACTGCTACCCTTCAATATCATCTCTGAGCTGCCTAAGTTGATCATCTGATTCAAGTTCTTTTTTCAATTTTTCCCAATCTCGCCATTAAGGGAGCACTAACGAGGAGCATTCAGGCAAGAGCTGCACCCTCAATAAAGCATCAACGGCTGTATTCAACTTCCCTACCTTGTATTGAATCTCAAAGTTGTAACTCATGAGCTTAATAATCCACTTCTGATATTCCACCCCAACAACTCTCTGTTCCAGTAGAAATTTGAGACTCCTCTGATCAGTGCATACAATAAACCTCTGCCCCAACAAATATGGCCTCCACTTGGCTATAGCAACCACTATTGCCATTAACTCTTTTTATAAACCGATTTTTGTCTAGCTTGTTGCCCCAACACTTGACTGAACTAGGCAATAGGCCTTTGATCTTGCATTAACACTGCTTCCAACCCACAGCTTGAAGCATCGGTCTCAATTACAAATACCTTCAAAAAATCGGGCATCGCAAGAACCGACACTTTTGTCATCCATTGCTTCAATGCTTGAAAAACAACTTCAACATCAGTATTCCACCCAAAGTTGTCTTTCTTTAGTTGCTGAATCAATGGCCAAGCTACTGTGCTATATCCCTCAACAAACTTCCTATAATACCCCGTCAGTCCCAAAAATCCCCTCAACTCTGTGATGTTCTTAGGGGTCAGCCACGCCAACATCGCCGTGATCTTGGATGGGTCGACCGAAACCCCATACTAGAAATCACGTGTCCCAGATATGCTAACTCACGCTTGCCAAATTCACATTTCTTCCGGTTGGCGTAAAGTTGATGTCGTTCCAATAATGCCAATACTATTGAGAGGTGCTCCAAGTGAGCCTCTAACCCTGAACTGTAGACTAGAATATCATCGAAGAACACTAACACATACTTCCTCAAGTAGGGCTTGAAAATCTCGTTCATTAACGCTTGGAAAGTCGCAGGAACATTCGTTAATCCGAAGGGCATTACCAAAAACTCGTAATGGCCTTCATGGGTGCGAAATGCTGTCTTGTTCTCATCTCCCTCCTTGATTCGAATTTGGTGATACCCTGATTTAAAATCCAACTTTGAAAACCAACACGCCCTATGTAACTCGTCAAGAAGTTCGTCGATAACAGGAATTGGAAACCGATCAGGAATGGTTCCTTATTTAATGCCATGTAATCGACGCAGAATCTCCAACTACCATCGTTTTTTTTTTACTAACAATACGGGACTTGAAAAGGGGCTCTTACTTGGTCGAATGATGCCCATTGCCATCATCTCCTTAATCAACCTTTCGATTTCATCCTTCTGGAACTGAGGATATCTGTAGGGCTTGACATTAACCGGAGAAGCTCCTTCTCGCATACAAATGGCATGTTCATGCCCTTTTACTGGAGGCAACTTTGGAACCGTGCTGAAAACCCTCTAGAATCTCTCCAAAACCTCCCCAATTTCACCTCCAACAACACCATTCACTTCACTAGTCGCCTCCAAATTTCCTAACTCAATCAACACTCTCTGCTTTTTCTGCCTCAAAGTTCTCCACATTGCTTTCAGAGAGATCAATGATTTTCCCAGTGTTGGATCACCCTTGAATGTTTTGGTTATTCCACCACTTTCAAACTTCATTATTTGAGACTTCCAATTGGTGTAAGTAACCCCTAATGTTGCCAGCCACTTAATCCCCAAAATGACATCTGAGCTTCCTAACCCTAAAGGTAGGAAATCTTCTTCTACCTCCAACTCTGAAAGTGTCAACCATACTCCCTTACAAACTCCATTACCCTTATTGACTCCCCAGTACCCATGGTTACCCCATAAGAATCCGTCGAAGTTACCTTCAAACCCAACTGCTTGACCAAATTACTGGAGATGAAATTGTGGGTAGCCTCACTATCCACCAAAACCACTACTTCCTGTGCATCGATCCTACCCTTGAGACGCAGAGTTTTTGGCGTGGTCCATCCTACCACCGAATTCAGAGACACTTCCACTCTCCCACCACCTCTGCGGCCTCTAACTCGGTTCCTTGATCTTCATCACCTTCCTCCAAGATCTCCTCTTCTTGGGTGACCAATACATTGAGTTCCCTCTTTTTACACCAATGTCTCAGTCCAAATTTCTCATTGCAGCGAAAACACAGACCCTTCTCTCGTCGCTGCCGAAGTTCCTCCTCACTGAACCGTCGATAACCCCCTCTTCCCAGCTCCGCTTCGCCCCTTATAGCGTTGGAAGCTCCCTCGAATTGCAATGTCTTTCCTATTTCTAAGGATTTAGGGTTCTCATTAACCCTAAATCGACCTGCAAATGGGCTTGGGCTTGGACCTATTCCACCCTTGCTAGATCCCATTAATTGGTGTTTTTCTTCTATACGTTGGACTAAAATCATAGCCTGGCCCAACGATAGAGGTTCCATAATTTGTATTTTGGCTCTGATTTGTGGCTTCAAGCCATTAAAAAATTTGCTTATGTATACCTCCTCAGGAAGCTGATCTAATGGAGATGCGAGGGTGATGAATTGGCGACGATAATGTCCTACATTTCCTTCTTGTTTGAGGGCCAAAAATTGCTCACATAATGCCCCATCGGCCGTTGAGCGAAATTGCAACAAAAGCAATTTTTTTAAGTTCTTCCCACAGCAAGATGGGTCGCCTTTTGTGCTCCCATTGATACCAGATCAAAGCATCTCCTTCAAATCCAACCACTGCAGCCTCCAACTTCTCCCCATTAGTGCAATGTTGCAATTGGAAAAACCTTTCCGCCTTCAAGATCCATCCATCTGGATTAGTCCCATAAAAAATTGGCATTTCAAGCCTTCTAAATCTGTTTTCAGGTTTGTGGCCATGGACACCAACCCTTTCTTCCACCATTGATACTTTATGTCCTAAAGCAGCACCTTCGGCTTCCTTGGATTACTCCGAAGAAGGGGCCACTCGTGAAGATTCTTCACACACTTTCACTAAGTGTTCTAATTTCTGTACAATGGTGTTAATCTCTTCCTTGATTGAACCAATCTCATGGTATACTCCATCGATCATACCTTCCACCATGTCCATCCTTGTTGCCATGTTTGCTGTGTCCGATTGGCTGGTTGTTTTCTCTGTCATCTCTTGATCTCCTGCTCTGATACCAATTTGATGTATCTTGCAGAATCAACAATGTAGAATAGGAAGTAAAAACACAGAGATAGGAAGCCAAAAAAGAAAGCTTTATTGTATTAAGTACACAAGCTGTTTGGGAGGCTTGTAATCTCTCCTTTGTACAAAAATATTTACACAAACGAATCAATGAATGCTCTCATTCTCTTATGACTCTCCTTATATAAGAATACATTTGCTAACAGACAACAACAACAACAGACAACTTGCTTACTAACAAAATGTTAACAACTTGCTAACCTTGCTTATACCACTTGCTCTAACACATACAACTTACTAACGCAACTTGCTAACAGATTGCTACCACTTGCTAATACTGAACACTAACAGAGCACTAACAGAATACTAACAGAGCACTAACTGAATACTAACAGAACATACTGACTTCTTGACTGTTTTGACAGCCTGCTGATCCTAGCATGGTTCCTGGTCTGATTCACTGGTTCATTGCAGTCCCCACGGCTGTCCCTTGCTTAGGCTTGCGTCACTGATATGTATGGTATATCTCTGATATGTCCCCGCCCCAAATATCCGTTAAAAAATGTTCGTCTCAACACATCACTTTCTTTCTCTTTGAAATGGGAGGAGGAAGTTTAATACACGAAAAATGAGTGGTTGGATGCAGTGAAGGGTTCGGTTGCAAGGGAGCTCCAAGAAGGGTCATTGAGAGCAACAATAGTGATGTGGTTCTTGATGTGGACAACAATAGATTTGCAATCAACAACATCATAGAGATCAAGAGCTTGAGAAGTTAAGTCATGGCTTGGATTTGCATCTTCACTGGCATGTCTGAGTCATCTACCAAAGCTTTCCCTTCCAACATCTCTTTTTTCTCATGAATCAAGAAAACCCCACTAAGAACTTGGTCACTTCTCTATTATCTACCTCTCTAAGACTGACTAAATAAGGAAGGAAGAGAATCTTTATGTGCTGAAATGGTTGTTAATCAAAATTGAAAGCAACTAAATAAGAGGATTGTGGTGGTCGTTTTTTCGGGTTAGGTTCGGCTGAAAGCGGAGGTGAAAAGAATGGAAAAAAAGAGGAAGAGATGGAAGAGAAACAACCCTGAGTTTGCCATTGAATTTTGGCAAATTGCAGGGGAAGAAAGGGTGAAGTAGAGAGAGTGGAGAGTGAGGAAAAGGTTATGATGGTGATTTTAAAGAGGAAAGAAGAAAGATTTATTGACCGACTCACGTTAGTTTCGTTGGGAGAAAACAAAAACAAAGTCATTAAAGTTTTCAACCTAACATTGGATCTGAAAAGAAAAAGGAGAAGAAAACAAGAGTAAAAAGGAGAAGAAAACAAGAGTATGAACTGGTGAGAAAACTCTAGTTATTAAGTAAATCACAGTCCCAACAACAATGAATGTAGCTCATCTTTATTATGTAAATCACAGGCCCAACAACAATATATCCCTCCCAACAACAATATATCCCTGAAGATGGCGTCAACTAAGGAATTACGTGGTAAGTGGACTTGTCTTGGGGGATGATCACTGGCCTGCATTATCATGATTCATGTGTGTATTTAACTAGCTAGTATCTTTCATTTGTTATAGGTCCAGGGAGGATGTTTTCTCTATTTTCTTCTTTTTTGAATCCTCTCAGTCCCCAGCTTGGTAGCTATATTCTTATTTTCTTTTGATATTTAATCTATTCTAGCTTGTGTTTTATTGATAAACAAAAATGTAAAATTGTTGCTCACAAGTGCAATTTGGCACCACAGTACATCTGTCGAGCAGAGAAAGTATTAGTTCTTTTTGACATCAACAATAAGCCAGTGTTTGGGACCACTTACAAAAAAAAAAAAAAAAAAAGAAATCCCCCAAAGTGTTTTTTTTTTGCATGTAAAAAGCCACAAAAGAAGCCCTCTTTGAAAACTTCTATTGAAAGTTCACAGTTTTGTGGGAAACTACACGGTGTTCTCATGGGGTAATTTCCTTTCTTTAATGTTATCACATAAGTTAAAATACACCAAAAGTCATTTTTCCTTTATGTAATTGAAAAATAAAAATGTATCCTTGCCATCACATATTTTAAAATATACCAAATCTGGCCTTCGTCAAATATATTTAATATTGTAAATATGGTAACAGGAATATACTGATTGTTATACTTTCCTACATATGGTAACAGTACATTTCTGCATATGGTAACAGGAATTTATTCCTGCATATTGATTGTTATACTTTCCTATTAACTTGGAAAGATAACAGGAATATGGTGTATAGCAGATTTTGTGGGATATTAGTTCCTAGTTTCCTTTTCTGTAGAACAAGTCTTTGTATATATATATATATGGTGTATCATTCTCAAAGGATATAGAAGAAAAATTTATTCTTTATCTACATTTGCTTTTATGGTATCAGAGCCATAGGCTTTTTAAAAAAAAAAATTCCTGTCTTCTCGTCTTCATCGTCTTGTCAGTGATCATCAAGACAATGAGTTCAGAGAAGGAGACAATCGGTTTTGGTAAGGATGGATCATCATCTACCACATCCAGCCCAACCATATCATCTGTGGTTGCACAGTCCTTTGGAGAGGGATTTTCGCTGCAGATCACAAATCACAAGTTGAATGGCAAGAATTTCCCCCAGTGGCCCCAATCGGTTCTAATGGTGATCCGAGGGAGGGAGAGGAAAAATGGGCTACATCACAGGCGAGGTTCAATGTCCCAATACGATGGATCCAACCTATGAAAACTGGGAACTAAATAATTCCATTGTCATGGCATGGCTGGTTAACTCAATGGAGCCACATATCAGCCACACTTATTTGTTTCTTCGCACGGCCAAGGCCATATGGAACGCTATCAAAGAATAAACTCAAAGATATTCGGCAAGGAAAGCTGGCTATCATCGAATATTACAACATGTTGCAGACTCTATGGCTAGAACTGGATATGCACTATGAGGCGGACTGGGGTGATCTCGAAGGCAACAAAAAGTTTAAGACACATCTAGACAAGGAACGACTGTATGATTTTCTAGCTGGGCTCAACAAAGAACTAGATGAGGTACGAGGACGGATTCTAGGTTGGAGACCTCTACCTTCCATCGGTGAAGAAAGCAAACGCCGAGTGATGCTTGGGGAAAAAGGGACTCATCCGTGGATTCTATAAGTGAGAAACCAGTTGAAACCTCTGCTCTCATAACAAAAAATACTGTTAACCGGTGAACAAAAGTCGAATCAGCGCCCACGGTGTTCTCACTGTAACAAACTTGGCCATATTCGAGAACGATGTTGGGACCTCCATGGAAGACCTGCCGATGCAAAGCCAAGGAAACAACCTCAAAGCAAGGGACTTCAAGCCACTACAGAATCAGAGGAAACCAACAAGAATTTTCTTGAACAAAACTCAATTCGAACAGTTGTTCAAACTTATGAGTCAGCAAACCATGACTAATCCCAGCACAACAACAAACAATTTTGCTCATCAAGGTACTGCCCTTCATGTAGAAAAACAAACTCCTTGGATATTTGACTCTGGCGCATTTGACCACATGACAGGTAACTCATCCCTATTTTACTCCAATACTCCATGCCATGGGAGCTCAAGAGTAAAAATAGCAGATGGAAAATTTTCTATTGTTGCTGGAAAAGGATCTATCCGCCTGTCCAACACAGTTGTGCTACATTCTGTACTCCATGTTCCAAAATTAACATGCAACCTGGTTTCCATTAGCAAACAGACCCGTGACCTTAATTGCACCGCTAATTTTTCTGTTACTTCTTGTCACATACATTATCGTAGGTTAGGCCACCCCAACTTTCATTATCTCAAACATTTGTTTCCAGATTTGTTCCTTAATAAAAATCCCAGCTCCTTTCAGTGTGACATTTGTCAATTGGCCAAACACACGTGCATTATATCCAGCCAAACCATACATTGAGTCTCATCATTTCACCTTAATTCACAGTGATATATGGGGCCTCGTGTAAAAAATATCACGGGAACTAGATGGTTTATTTCGTTTATTGATGATCATACTAGAGTATGTTGGGTCTATATTTTTAAAGAAAAAATCGAGGTCTCCAAAAATCTTTCAAAATTTCCACTCCATGATTAAAATCAATTCCAGACCTCAATTAAAATCTTGAGGACTAACAATGGATCAGAGTATTACAAGTCCAACTTAGGTGATTATCTAGTAACCAATGGTATCATTCATCACAGTTCATGCACCAATACACCACAACAAAATGGCGTTGCAGATCGGAAAAATCGCTATTTACTTGAAGTTGCTCGATTTCTATTGTTCACAATTCATGTTCCCAAATATCTCTGGGGAGAAGCTATTTTCATCTTATAAATCGTATGCCATAAAAAATCCTCCAATTCCAAACTCCCATGTCCAATCTTTTAAAAAGCGTTTTTAAGACTCGAGGCGATCAAGCTTTTTCCGAGGCGAAGCGTAGCCTCGAGGCGTAGCGAGGCGTTTTTTTGTAAAAAATAGTGAAAATATAAATAAAAAATTCAAACAAATAAAGAGCAAGTTTTACAATGATATGGAGGCCACCAACAGGGAGGACTCTCCACCTTTGACGTTCAACGCAGATTAAACTACTGAGAATCAGTTCAGATTCCAGCATGAAGACGATAGGTTGGAACAAAGCGGCAAGAATGATCAGTTTAGCTTAAATTTGTCTATCTTAAGCTCTGCGGGGGTAGTATCCAAGGGTGGGACAGAGATATCATCAAGAAGATATGGGTCAGTAACATTGCCCCCAAAGCATGTGTTTTCGTTTGGATTGCCTTAATTGGGAATACCCTCAAAAGGGACAATCTCCTTAGAAGAGGTAGGCATGCGAACAACAAATGCGTCCTGCATGTCAAGCAATGAATCAATCAACCATTTGTTTGTCAACTGCAGTGTTTCTAGGTGCATTTGGGGAGCCATTTACCAAATAACGCCAACTGATCAGGAAATAAAAAAGCGTACGCCTCAAAACGCCTCGAGGCAAAACGCCTTCAATTGGCACCTCAACTCGTACGCGCAGAGGCAATTTCTGTGCGCCCCGCCTCGACTCGCGCCTCAAGGCGTACGCCTCAATCGCCTTTTAAAACATTGCCCATGTCTGTCCTTCTACAAACCTACCCAATGTTTCGATCTTTCTCCTCTATTCCCCTCAAAATCTTTGGTTGCACAACTTTTGTTCTATACACCCTCATAATCGTTCAAAACTTGACCCAAAAGCAACCAAGTGTGTTTTCATTGGGTACTCTTCAACACAACGTGGGTATAAATGCTACTCACCCTCTCTTCGTCGTATGTACGTGTCAATGAATGTTACCTTCCATGAAACTCAACCGTATTTCCCAATATCCCATCTTCTGGGGGAGATTCTAGAAGATGGATCTTCGGAAAAATTTGATCTTCAGACACTCATGCCCTTACCACTACCTACTTTACCTAGTTTAACCGAGGCCATTATGCCACAATGTGACCAAGGGAAAATATTGAAAACAGGGGGAGATAATTCCCAAATACTCCAACTACTTGTTTATTCACGCAGGAAGCATTCTCAAAGTAGTAGTAAGCCTGATGCCCAGCAAGGTCAGAAGTCTGAATCAGTCCCTCTCCCAGGTCTTGAGCCTACTAGTAGTCTTATTGATACAGACTTGAGCAACAATTCAGATCTGGATCAGCCCATTACTCTCAGGAAAGGTACAAGATCGTGCACGCAACATCCAATTTCAAAATTTATCTCATATGAGAATCTGTCTCCCAAATTTTTAGCCTTCACTACTGCTTTAACAAATATCAAGATACCAAAAGATATTAAGGAGGCTCTCGCAGACCCAAAGTGGAGATTAGCAGTTCGGGAAGAAATGGGAGCCTTGGACAAAAATGGTACGTGGGAGATTGTTGAGTTGCCTAGCGGAAAAAAAACTGTGGGATGCAAGTGGGTATTTACAGTCAAGTTTAATGCAGATGGTAGTGTCAACCGATACAAAGCAAGGCTAGTTGCTAAAGGCTTCACTCAAGCTTATGGTATAGACTACAAAGAAACATTTGCCCCAGTAGCCAAACTCAATTCCGTAAGGGTACTTTTATTTTTAGCTGCTAATTGGTCACTTCAACAACTAGATATAAAAAATGCCTTTCTAAATGGGGATTTACATGAAGTGTATATGGATCCTCCTCCAGGGTTTGAGAAGAAAGGAAAATTAGTGTGTAAGTTGAAGAAATCACTTTATGGCTTGAAGCAGTCTCCGAGGGAGTGGTTCGAGAAGTTTACTCAAGCTGTGAAGGAACTGGGTTTTACACAAGTACAAACTGACCATACTATCTTCTACAAATATTCTAAGGACGGCAAAAAAACAATCCTTATAGTATATGTAGATGATATAATTGTTACTGGAGACGACCAACCTGAGTTGGAATCATTAAAGGGGTATCTCGCTAGCAAATTTGAATTAAAAGATCTAGGCACACTCAAGTATTTATTGGGTATGAAGTTGCCAGGAACAGTTCTGGAATCGTTGTTTCTCAGAGGAAGTATGTACTTGACCTTCTTCAAGAAACAGGCTTGTTGGGATGCAAACCAGCTGAGACACCTATGGAGCCCAATGCTAAACTTGGACTTGAAGGCGGGAAGGAGATTGATCAAGAACAATATCAAAGACTAGTAGGCAAGCTTATCTACTTATCACATACTCGTCCTGATATAGCTATATTCGATAAGTGTTGTTAGCCAATTTATGCACTCACCCAAAGAAAGACACCTGGAGGCAGTTTTTAGGATTTTGAGGTATTTGAAAAATACTTCTGGAAGGGGATTGTTCTTCAAGAAGGGAGATCACAAAGCTGTGGAAGTCTATACCGATGCTGACTGGGCAGGTTCTTCAGTGGATAGAAGATCGACATCAGGATACTGCACTTATGTTTGGGGCAACATAGTGACATGGAGAAGCAAAAAACAACCTGTGGTAGCTAGGAGTAGTGCAGAGGCGGAATTTCGGGCATTAGCACACGGTATATGTGAGGGGATTTGGCTTGGAAGACTACTGGAAGAACTAAAAATCTCCAGTAATTCTCCCATAAAGCTCTATTGTGACAACAAAGGTAGCAATTAGCATTGCTCACAATCTAGTTCATCACGATCGAACGAAACATGTAGAGGTGGATTGTCACTTCATCAGAGAAAAGATTGACAATGGGAGCTTCTGCATGTCATACATTCCAACTAAGGAACAAATTGCTGACATCTTGACAAAAAGTCTTCACAAACCGACATTTGAAAACCTTGTTAACAAGCTAGGAATGAAAAATATTTACATTCCAGCTTGAGGGGGAGTGTAAATATGGTAAGAGGAATATAATGATTGTTATACTTTCCTACATATGGTAACATGAATATATTCCTGCATATTGATTGTTATACTTTCCTATTAACTTGGAAAGATAACAAGAATATGGTGTATAGCAGATTTTGTGGGATATTAGTTCCTAGTTTCCTTTTCTGTAGAACAAGTATTTGTATATATATATATGGTGTATCATTCTCAAAGGATATAGAAGAAAAGTTTATTCTTTCTCTACATTTGCTTTTAAATATTATACAAAATCAACCCTTGTTCTCGTATACTTTAAAATGTACCACATTTTCCTCACATATAAGATTCACAAATTTACCATTTGCCTAGTAGACATTAAATAAAAAAAAAAAAATCCCCCCTTGATTAAAATGATTCATAGTTTAGTGATTAATATTGTAAATTCTGGAGATATTTTGATGATTAGTTGATTTACTCAAATTTCTTGAACCAGCATTGAGGTTTTTCTATGTTATCAAATGACTGCAAGCAACTTAATATCACACACTGTTAAAAAAAGTGCTACTTATTGACCGCACTTAATATAGGTTATCAGTTGCTGCTTCAGA
Organism: Berberis vulgaris; assembly: GCA_963556465.1. Taxonomy (NCBI): domain Eukaryota; kingdom Viridiplantae; phylum Streptophyta; class Magnoliopsida; order Ranunculales; family Berberidaceae; genus Berberis; species Berberis vulgaris. Next base: position 60,878,529 of record OY747134.1, read on the forward strand.
CATATACATATTTGTTTTGATATAATTTATATCTTTAGAAATCATTCGCTGAGATTAGGGATCAATGTTAAAATGTGAAAATTGTTTTGGATGGCATGCTAAACATGTATCAAGGGCACATTTATCTTTTGTGGTACAAATGAAATTGAAATGGCGTTTTAGGCATGTATGTCCGTTTGTTTAGCTTACCTAATTTTGATGTAATTTTTATAAACATATTTCCTGTTTAGATCACTTGTATAACATACATCATGTGATTATGTTCATGACATCCTAGATACCTATCTAGTTTTGTTGAAATTTTACTGAAAATACGTTCAGCATATTTCAAATGATTATGTTCATGAGATCTTGCAATACTGCAGGTTGAAACTGACTCAGGTGTTTTGGTACCTGAGGCAACAGGGCATCTTCAATACCATATAAAAAAAGATGCTATTGGGAAGTTTATTTCTTTCAGATGTACTCCAGTACGCGCTGATGGTACCATTGGCAATCCACGAACTTGCCTTGGACATGAGCGGGTTCTTCCTGGTGATTAGACTTTCTTAGTTTTTTTTTTAACCGGCAAAAGATTCCCCTCATTGCAATTGAAAATCTTTCTAGTGCTATACAATGTATTTCCTTTAATATCTTGATGGTGCATGTTTGATATTTTTTTATATGCTTCATATGTTGATATTTTCGCTCTAATTCATAAAGGCCGTCCATGTGACAACCATGGAGTTGCCTTACACAAATTTTTACGTGATTGTAGAAAAAACAAGAATTCAGTGGAAATTTGAAAGTTGTGCGCGTAATGCGTTTTTGGATAAGAACGTGAATTGGTTACATTTGAGAGCAAGTTTAACTACAGAGTTTGTAGTTGTTGTTGCCACAAACTGTTAAATTTGACTACAAAGTTTGTGGTTGTTGTTGCCACAAATTGTCAGCACAAACCCCCACACTTTTTTAAACACATCGTGATACAGGTATCTCCTCGCCTCAGGTTAAGTGCGTTTTCCGACACAACACGTCCCCTTCTCAGAGGGTCGGGGTCGGGATGTTATAGGTTAAGCGGGGAGAATGTTGGTAGCGTGTTTAGTGCTACTCTTGCTTGACGTAATTTGTTGTCTTTCTTTGACCACCAATACAATTTGTTTTATTGAAGGACCCACTTTTGTTATATTTTGTCACCAAAATGCTTGCTCTATTAAAGATTTCCCTATTTTTATCTCTAGAGTAAACATCAATATAATATGGTACCTTAGCGACTTTCACGATTCTTACTTGATGCAACAAGGGAAGCTTGTTTTCCCAAAGTTGAACTCCAGAGTTAAAGTCAAGTTCAGTTTAGCATCTCTAATGGATAACTCAATCTCAAACTCAAAAAGGGCCTGGGGTGCTCCAATGGGCATTCAAGAAAACCTTAAAAGTTTAGTAAAAAAATTATTTTGGAGGAAACGGCCATTAGAGGATCAAATAAGTCATTTGGGCTAGGCGAAAGACAATCCCGTGTGTGCAAAACTATTTCTTGCATAGTCTAAATTAACGTTTGAGTCTCGCCTTAATGCAAAGCTAATGGTTAACAAACTGAAGCATATGCCTCATAGGTATTCAACAATTGATTTAAAAAAAACAATTTCGACCCTTGTTCCCTAAGATGGAGGATCTAGAGAAGCTAAGAGAAGAGAAGTTTTTGTAGAAGTCTCTTAAGTTATATGGTCTTAAATGAAATGGAAGAGAAGATTATTGATTTGCTTTAAACAAGCGAGTCAATTAGTATTCAACTAATTGGATACCACGGTGCTACTTCGTAGAAAACTCAATGTCAATTGATCTAATAATTTTTATTAAATAATAAACTAATTGAGTAGGCTTACACCTTAGTTCAGTGAGGCTTAAGCCTCATGCCTCTTGAAAGGGTCATAACTCAGTTCCCGATTAAGAATTTTTAAACTTTGATTTTGTGTGCCTAGCTTTGCCCAAATGAACCAAGCCCATACTATTTTGACAATTTTACTCTAAAATTTTATACTAGTTGAGCTTTGGGCCATCCATTGGAGCATGAAAATGCATCCCCAAAGCTCAATCAAAATCTAAGTTTGCCTTTTGAGCTTGCCTATTGGAGATGCTTTGATACACTTCCAATTGTCTCAATTGTGCTGAAGTTGGCCTAGGTGTCTTCATTTTGTTAGGGATGGAGTTGAAATGTTATAGAAAAGAATGTGATGATCTTTTGTTGATTAATTTGATGTAATTTTTACTTGCTGGATTCCTAGAAAATTAATTAATGTTAACTCACAGCGTGACCACTATTCAATTAGGCCAGGCAAGTGCCTAGGCATGGTTAAATGACTGGTATACTGAAAGTTGAATTCATGTGTTACAAGTGGTCTATATGTGAAATATTAGGAATAATATTTTGTTTTCAAATGCTTTCTCTCTTATACGAGATGTGTTTTCAATGAATAGGAAGCCCGAAGTTGCTTTCTTTAGAAATACTAGGAAAGGCCATTGAAGGGAGCACACTACACGCGGATAAAAAATACTGGGGAGGGGAAGAGGGTGATTCAGTATTTCGTTGGTATCTGGTATATTCTTGAACATTTATTATGGCACGCAATCTCTCTTTTTTTGGAAAAATTTATGGCCATTTCAAAATTGTATCTGCTTTTATGCTAAGGTATTGACTAGTTGAAGGCCATGAATTGATAAATGTAGCAGTTGGTTCCATAGAACAACTTTAAAAAAGAGCCTTCATGCTAAATTATCTAGTAAAACTTGTTGATTATTTCAGATGTTTGGGTTCCTTTGTCACACCATGAAGCAGATCTTTGATTTTCTAATTTTCATATTACTGTTTGATGCCCATCTTGTTTACAGACTGGTTCAGATGGATCACCAAGCGAAATCAAAGATGCTTCTACCGAATCATATACGCTAACAAGTGAGGATATAGGCTTTCTTGTTTCGGTTTCTTGTGAACCGGTTAGAAATGATTTTGCTCATGGTGCTACTGTGCTGTCTGAAAAAATTGGACCTGTCACCCCTGGTAATTTTTGATTTTCTTTTTTACTTTAAAATTGAAATGCAAAAGAGATACTTCTGCTTTGAACACAATATACTAAGGAGTGCCATTCACATTGCTCTGGCATTCTCCTTCATCCAAAAACTGAATGATGGTAGGCTTATATTGACTCAATATCTGAATGAACTCTTAGGTCTGCCAACTTGTCATTTTCTGGAATTTGACGGATTAATGATCGAAGGACAATGTCTAACTTTTTCTGCAACATATACTGGAGGGTGAGGCAGTTTAATCACTGTGACATTGCAATTTCTTCCTCCTTCCTACCTTCCTTTCTTTCATTTAACTTTTCTAGTTGTATTGTTGTAACCTGAGCAAGTCATCTTTCTTATGTTGCTATTTAGTGAAAAAGGAACCTGCTCCCATGAATGGTATAGAATCTGCAGTAATGGTGTCAAGTACAAGCTAAGTGTTGATGGTCAGTTTGTTAAGCTTTTGTTATTATTTGCATGCATGTATTTTGTAAATACTAATAGATACCGTTTTAAAGGTTGTGTAATCGTAAGCTTATCTTTTTGACAGAATATTTGGATTTAACTGTTGAAGATGTGGGTAGTTGCGTGGAGCTTCTTTACACTCCTGTACGGAGAGATGGATTGAAGGGCATTCAAAAGCATGTAGTCTCAGATGTGATTGCTCCTGGTAAACTTCTTTGGATTAAAGTAATCTGGCATAAATAGCTTTTATTTTATTTTATTTACCTTTTTAGGGCCAATTCCATTTCCTAACCCGCATGAGATACAACAAAAACCCAAAGGAAAAGTGAAAACAAAAACAACAGCAACCACAAAATGAAAGAGCATGTTTAACAAAGGATTTTATCCCCCCAAGTCATCTAAACGGCTAAAACCAATGCATAACTCCCAATCTCACCATCCAAACTGTCTAGCTTTTTCTTTGAATCTTTCATCACATCCCAATGAAATAATTCTTTCTTCGATACCGAATCTGTGTTCAACAAGACTTCAGACTTCCACCACCTATGGGCCTCAAAACCTAGTCATCCAACTTGCTAAACTTCTCAACATTCCATTCCCGAGTTATGAATAATTCCTCGACATGATCAACTGTCTGGGATCTCTTTCTCTTGAACCTGATTCAGATTCCCATCAACGTAGACGTTTCAAAATTGTAATAGTTTCATGGATGGCTTCTTCCACTCTAGCAATGGGTGACGTTCCCCACTTTCTTGCAGCTTCTTCGTTCATAGCAGGCTCCACTCCCTGATTGCAATGAGTCGTCTTTCTTCCCTGATCTGCAACTTTCATCTGATTGAATTCGCCGTAGCTGAGTTCAATTTCTAAGGGAAGATTATTCTGAGTTGAATTGATTTGAATGCCAATATTATCTATCTCCATCCTATTGATAGGATCCCCTTCCCACCCTCAGAAATCCAAATCTGCACTTATGATAGACCAAGCTAAGGGGTTCTCCAAGAGCAGACGAGAACTCCACTGCCTCTTTTTGACCTACAGCCTTATTCCCAACCTGAGGTATTAGGACAATGATTCATTTGGACCAGTGTTCTAAAAATCGGCCTAGGCGGCCGCCGCGCTAGAAGGTGGGAAACCACCCAGATTAATGGCTGGGCAGCCTAGGCGAGGTCTGGGCGGCCTAGGCGGGGTCTAGGCGATTTTTTATTTTTATTTTTTTTAATTTTTTAATAAGGCTGATTGTGTTCTTATTTTATTTTTCCTCTTTTTTAGAAATAAACTATTTAATTGTTTTTTATTCAGTATATGTCTAAATGTAGCAAATGATTACGATGGACTGCATCTTAGAATGGTTAGGCAGTCCATCATAATCATTGTGACTATTTTTGAATTTTAAACTGCAGGAATTATGTCTTGAGCTGTGTTGCACTTGAATATCTGTCTTATCTCTTTAAAACGGTGTCATCATCTGTATGTTTGAATTTTAGGATGGTGCATAATGTTCGGAATTAGAATGTCTATCAAGTTTTTTGTTTCCTATTCTTATAGTTGAGCATTTCTCATTTATGAAAATTGTTGTGACAGCGGATCCAATGGGTGTGGAGCTCATCATTGGAGACTGTCTTCAGGACATAGAAGTGGTTCCTCAGAAGTCATACTTTGGGGGAAAGGAAGGAAATGGACAGTATACCTGGTATAGAACTAAGGGTTTGCTACATGAATCTGATCTGATCAGTGAGTGTGATGATTGTGAAGAGCTCATTGTTTGTGGTACATCGTTGTAAGTACCGTTCTACAGTATTGATAGTTTACGCTATGTAAATTTTTATTTTTTATTTTTTTTAATGTGTATCCTTGAAATGTCTAACTTCAAATTGGGATGGAGTAATGTGACAGAACTTATACTCCATCACTGGAAGATGTTGGATCTTACTTGGCTTTACAATGGGTACCCACTCGTATAGATGGCAGTCATGGTGATCCACTTCTTGCAATTAGTAGGGCCCCAGTCAGTGCAGGTATCTTTCATTCAAACATTTAGTCATTAACTTTTAAGTTCAGTTTACCTTGTTTATTGAGTAATTTAGAGAAATTGTTAAGGGAAGTTATCAGGAATTCTTAATGCCAGCCTCATGGTTCAGGTAAGGCTTAGATATCTATGAGCGACATACATGTGATGAATTTGTATGGTAGGCATACAACTATATGTTCACTTAAATTTTTTTATTATTATTATTATTATTTAACTTTTTGTCTTTTTCTTTGTGTTGGGGGGGGGGGGGGGGGGGGGGGGGTAGTCCAATTGTAAACAATCAAAATCTCGTTAACAATAATATCCAATTACATTATATGATCACTCAGTTGGATGACATAAATCATGAAGTTCATCACACGTATATTATCACATGTAATGTCGATGTGGACTTTAATTTTTCTTTGTTTTTGCGTAGCAAAAGCTAAATCCATTGCAGTTTATTCAGTGCTTTTTCTTAGGTGTTTTGTAACATCATGTTAATTTTACAGCTCTTCCAGTTGTCTCCAATGTTAATGTTCAAGAATTGTCATCCGGTATATATTCTGGGGTAGGTGACTATTATGGTGGATATGAAGGATCAAGCATGTTTAGTTGGTATAGAGAAAGCAATGACGGGATTATCAGTCTTATCAACGGGGCTAACTCAAGTATATATGAAGTTACTGATTCAGACTACAACTTCCGCTTGCTATTTGGGTAACTATCTTGCACCTTAACTAATTCATCCAATTATTATATATATTTTATTTTTTTATTTTCCAATAGTGCAGAAATATTTGTCTTTAATAAGTTTGTAGTATGCTGTGTAAAAATGACAGAAAAAGGCTTAGGGCCGATTGTTGCAGTGTTATCAAGACCAAGTTAGTCTCTATTGACTACTTGGCATTCTTTGGTGGTTTTAGTTGCATAACCATTTCACTACAATTCTCTTGTACTCAAGTTCTATATGTGGCTTCACCTAATAACTGCAAAATCTCTAATTCAATACACAAAATAATTAGTCCAAGTAAATAAAAAAAATTCAAAATTGTGCTTTATTATCAAATATAAAATGTAATTGCAAGTGAAATAAGTAATTTTCTTTTAAGATGACACAAATTAGCTGAAATTTTCTCTCAATTTACCCATAGTCTGCAATCAAACTTCTTAACTGCTTTTCTACCTCAAAATGCATCTCCAAGGCTGAATGTTATAATTGTTGTTTAAAATTATAATAATTTTGGAAAATTTTCAACGAAGCTCACATAACACTAAAACTAGCAATAGAATAAATAACCACACATAAACACACTAAAAAACAGGGGGGAAAATCCAAAAGAGGTAACAAACAAAAAGAAATCAACTAGAATGATACCGTTCAAAGAGAGTATATAAAGACACCCCTCTCTTATTTTTAAAATTCTCTTTTAAGTAGCTTGTGTTCCTATGTTATTGCCAGAAAAGCATAAAAGAAGGTTTCGATAAGTTTTTATCCAATGCGCTTCAGACTCCATCAAAACCATCGGGAAACTTTGGCAGGATGATATTCATGTGACCAAACAAAGACTTCATGAAAGGGGTTGCCTCCTTAAAAATCAATGCATGTAGTTTTTTATGATGTCTAGTAATCAGGAGGCTGGTGTTGTAGTCGTAGACTACAATAAAGATTTCCTGTTTTGGTTTGCAGCTCATATCTGGCTTCTACTTATTTTATCATTTTAAAACATAGTTGACCTTTCTGCGATTTGTCACATTCCTGCATCGACAAATAGCTGTTAGTAGATTTGATATCAAGCGATTGCTATTTGCTGCATTTCTATGTCATATTTCATAGAAGTTTGTTCAAATGTAATTCACAGTTATACACCAGTGCGTTCAGATTCAGTTGTAGGGGAGCTGATACTGTCCGAGCCTACTGACATAATTCTACCAGGCGAGTATTTATGTCTTGGACCAGCATGTCTGGCAAGGGTTAATTTCATCAAATTCCAATCAAATATCCTGATTATAATAAAAAGTTTTAAAGCTAAAATTCCAAATTTTTTATACCGTATTTTATGTTGCATGCCAGGTTTTAGATGTTTGCTATCTGGGACTCATGGTTCTTTTCATCCTTATCTGAAAGTAGTTTCTCTATCCAGCTATTTAGTTATATTGCTTAGTTCAGTTGTGTGTGTTGCATAGTAGATGCCCTGTGGGAACAGTTCGTTCTACAAATCAAAACCAGTCTTTCTAGTAAGACAACGTTCCTTGTACTTGTTTTAGAGCCTACTTGTTCATTCTACTTTGTCCATCTAGAATACTTTCCATTAGTTTTGGTAACATAGGCCTTGCCCTTTCTTTTCTCGTGATTAGTCCTATGTCATCATCTGCCCCTGGGAAAAAAAATGAAATAGTCAGGTCCATCTCTCTCACAAGGGGAGATGTACCTGTTCAGCCTGTCTTGAGGTTGTTCCCTGTGCTGGTTACACATATAAGAGAGCTACATATATGGCTAGCTATTTTGCCATTCTCGATTTTCACGGCCATTGCACCTTGTTTCAGTTGATTGGGTTGATCTGTAGACACCACTTGCACTACCACAACGATAACTATTTCATCCATCTTGGACTAATTGTGGTTTCTGATAGACCTCCTATCAGATTTACGTATACAAGAAAGAAGTATAAGTAAATTCAAGCTGTCTGTAGGGAAATGCTGTGTTGGAATTGCTGTTAGAGTTGCTCTGTTAGAGTTGTTAGCTCTGTTAGAATTGCTGTTAGTTGCTCTGTTAGCATTGCTGTTAGTATTGTTAGTTGTTATGTTAGATACTTCTATAAATAGGAGGACAGTAGGAGAAACAAGGCATTCATTGATTTGTAAACAAATTGTACATTGAGCATTTGCTCTCTAGGAGACTGGGCATCTCGAATAGCCCTCTTGTCATTCAATACAACTCATTTCAATTGCTACTATCGATCTGGTGTTTACATTTGCAAGTTCAGCATTCTTTCTTTACATTTCTTTGCCAGTATTGCTAAATCTGCAAGGTTCAAACCATCTATTGCTTTGTCAGTAGATCTGAATTGGACTGCTTCCATCCTGCAGAACATAGCAACAACAAGTCAGATCATAACAAAATTTGCTATCAGAGCATCTCCGATTCTGAGAAATAATGGCTGGAAAAATGCTGGAACAAGTACTAATGCAAGAATTGAAGCCATGGAAGAAGTTGTGGTAAATGTGCAGGAGAAAGTAGAATCATTGAGAGAGGGTTTTCAAGAAATGATGCAAAGAATGGATCAGATGATGAAGATGCATCAAGAAGCCCTAAAAACTGCTTCTAATGCAGAGAGACCACATACCTCCATCAAATGTTGAGGCACAGAGTTTGAATGGAACAGCAGGGGGTGGTTCTTCTTCACAAGGGTATCAATTTGACAAAAAACATAGAAGATTGGAAATGCCCATCTTTGAAGGACTGAACCCAGACGGCTGGATCTTGAAGGCTGAGCAATTTTTTTCTGTCCAAGGATACAATAATGAAGAAAAAATTGAAGCAACAGTAATCTCCTTTGAAGCAGATGCTCTGTTATGGTATCAATGGGAGAGTAAAAGAAGGCCAATCCTATTTTGCGAAGATCTGAAAGGGTTATTGCTCAAGCAATTTCGAGAAAACCAAGAAGGACCTTTGTGTGAGCAATTTCTTGCTCTTCGGCAAGAGGGTTCAGTGGCGGAGTATCGCAGGAAGTTTGTGACCTTGGCTGCTCCTCTGGAAACAATGGCTGAGGAAGTTTACTTGAGCAAATTCATTAATGGCTTGAAGCCTTCGGTTCGGGCTGAGGTGAGAATGCTGGAGCCGGGTCAACTGGGTCAGGCGATGGAGCTAGCGCAAAGAGTAGAGGAGAAGCAGGCTTTAACCGGGTTACCTAGATCAGGCTTCAAAAATAATTCAAGTTGGGCCTGGGGTGGACATAAAACAAATGAAATGAGCCCATTAGGGCATCCTCTAAACACAACCTCTAGAGATTTCGACAGATCTCTCTCCAGAGAACTCTACAACCATCGCCAAGTAGGGAATTCCAGAGATGTCGATAGATCTTCGTTCCAGAGAGGTGAAACTAGAAGGATGTCTGATGTCGAGTATTAAGCAAAGCGGGAGAAAGGCCTCTGTTTTCGATGCGATGAAAAGTTCCCTCCGGGTCATCGTTGTAAAAGGAAAGAGGTCAATGTACTTATCACATAGGAGGATGAGGAAAGGGAGGAAGAAGGAGTTCAAGAAGTGGAGGAATCAAAAGAGTTGGAGGTAGTCGAAATTAGCCAAGTTGTGGAGGTTTCTTTAAGTTCAGTTGTGGGTCTCACAACTCCTAAGACAATGAAAATCAGGGGAGAAATTGTCAATTAACCCGTAGTGGTCTTAATCGACAGTGGGGCGACGCACAACTTCATTTTTCGCAAGGTGGTGGAACAGATAGAGTTACCCGTAATGGCTACTGGAAGCTATGGAGTGACGATGGGATCGGGTGATTCAGTCCAAGGGAGTGGGGTTTGTCGAGGGGTGCGGTTAATGTTGCAAGGGATAGAAATTGTGGAGGATTTTCTTCCATTGGGGTTGGGCAGTTCATATGTCATATTAGGGATTCAGTGGTTAGAGACCTTGGGTACGATCTCAGTAAATTGGAAGGAACAAAGTTTGCGTTTCCGAGTTGGGTCTGAAACCCTTTCTCTCAAGGGCGATCCCTCATTAGGTAAGAGTTTTGTTTCACTCAAAACAATGTTGCGCACTATCAAGAAGGAAGGTCAGGGATACTTGGTGGAGTTAGGCAGTGTAACAGTACCAGAGGGAAAAGTTTCAGAGACACCAGAAGTATTGTGTGAGGTTTTGAAAAGGTATGTAGACGTTTTTCTATTACCATCAGGTTTGCCTCCAAAAAGAGGGTATGAACATTCTATTGTGATGAACGAAGGAGCAAGCCCAGTTAATGTGCGACCCTATAGCCTCAATTTCAGAAGAATGAGATTGAGAAATTGATATCTGAGATGATGACTGCTAGAATTATACGCCATAGTGTCAGTCCCTTCTCTAGTCCAGTACTATTGGTTAAGAAAAGGATGGAGGGTGACGCTTCTGTGTCGACTACCAGGCCTTGAATAAACAGACGGTGCCGGATAGGTTTCCAATTCCTATTATCGACGAATTGCTCAATGAACTTCATGGTGCCCTTCAGTCTTACAAACGCGCCAACAACGTTTCAAGCATTGATGAACTCCATCTTCAGGCCTTATTTGCGTAAGTTCGTGCTTGTATTTTTTGACGATATATTGGTGTATAGCAAAGGAGTTGAAGCACATCTAAACCATCTGGAGATAGTGTTGGAAGTGTTACAGAGACATCAATTGTACGCTAACCAGAAGAAATGTAAATTTGGGTGCTCTGAATCGAGTTATCTGGGACATGTCATATTGGCGAATGGTGTAGCCGTGGATCAATCTAAGATTCAAGTTATGTTAGAGTGGCCTCGACCAAAGAACATTACTGAATTACGTGGGTTTTTAGGTCTCACGGGGTATTATCGAAAATTTGTAAGGGATTATAGTAAGGTAGTCTGGCTCTTGATTGCTCAGTTGAGGAAGGATGGGTTTCAGTGGCAACAGGAGGCAGAGGATGCTTTTCAGAATTTGAAGCATATTATGACTCAAGCTCCAGTGCTAGCCATGCCTGATTTTTCTAAGGAATTCGTCATTGAATATGATGCTTCCGGTTATGCGGTGGGTGCGGTGTTGATGCAAGCTCATAGGCCAGTAGCATTATTCAGTCAGGTGTTGGGGCAACGAGCTAGGTTCAAACCCATTTATGAGAAGGAGTTGATGGCCATTGTTTTGGCGGTTACAAAATGGCGCGAGTATTTGTTAGGCAGGAAATTCGTGGTTCGTACTGATAAGAGGAGTCTCAAGTTTTTATTGGAGCAGAGAGTAATTGGCTCAGAATATCAGAAATGGGTTAGTAAATTGTTGGGTTACCAGTTCGAAATTCAATATTGATCGGGGTCTTCTAATGCTGCGGCAGATGCCTTGTCACGACTTCCTCAATCTCCTTGTTCTCAACTGACCTTGCCTACTAGGCGAGATTGGTCAGTACTTCGTTCAGAAATATTGGCTGATCCTGATATTGGACATTTGAAACAAAGAGTGTTACAAGGCCTGGGTCATCCTGGTTATGTGATTTTCCAGGACATGCTATATTACAAAACTAGGTTGGTTATATCTCGTTCTTCTCTAATCCCCATTCTCTTTCAGGAATTTCATGGTTCTAAAATAAGGGGACATTCGGGGGAGACTAAAATGTACCAACGAATTGCTAAAGAGCTCTACTGGGTTGATATGAAGTCCGATATCACGAAAATGGTCAGTGAATGTGAAGTGTGCCAACGGAACAAGACGATGGCTACTTCACCAATGGGTTTGCTTCATCCCATTCCTTTACCCACTCAAGTTTGGGATGAAGTCACCATGGATTTTATTGAAGGATTGCCGAGTTTTGGAGCTTGTGATACTATTTTAGTTGTGGTGGATCGATTAAGTAAATTCGCCCATTTTTCTGGGTTGAAACATTCGTTTACGGCTGAGGGGGTGGCTGCGATTTTTTTGAAGGACATTATTCGGTTGCATGGGATTCTGTAATCTATTATTTCAGACAGAGATCGCATTTTTATCAGCAAGTTTTGGCATGAGTTGTTTCGTCTACAAGGCACTACTTTGAAGCACAGTACCGCATATCACCCTCAAACTGATGGTCTGAGGTACTCAATAGGTGCCTTGAAACCTACCTTAGATGCTTCACTTTTGATATGCCTCGGCAATGGTATAAGTGGTTGGCGTGGGCTGAGTATTGGTTCAATACTTCAGTACATTCAGCGACAGGGTACACGCCGTTTAAGGCTTTGTATGGCAGAGATCCGCCGCCATTGCTGCGTTATACGGTTGGCTCTTCTGTTGTCTCTTCAGTGGAACAATCACTAGTAGAGCGGGATAGTATATTGGAAAACCTCAAGTCTCATTTGTTACGCGCGCAACAGCGTATGAAGTTTCATGCTGATAAATCCAGGCGTGATGAATCCTTTAACGTGGGTGATCAAGTATTTTTGAAGCTTCGCCCTTATCGTCAAAAGTCATTGGCTTGTCGCGCTAATCAGAAGTTATCTGTCAGATTCTATGGGCTGTATAAAGTCTTAGCTAAGGTTGGGTCAGTGGCTTACCGCTTGGAGTTACCCGCCACCCAAGCATTATCATTGAAATCGTAGATTGTTACTGTTTTTCCAAAAGAGATTAAGTAGCTTTTTATCTAAGCTAAAATCTTTGATTAATGATTCGATGATTTTTTCAATGAGCTCTTGGTTCTTGTCCATATTTCCACCTTAAGCCATAAATATATATTTTTTCGTTGGATTTGTCGAATATTGTACCAACCACCAGCGTCCATTACAGCACCTTCGCCCTACATACATAAGGGAATCGAGGTTTGGAACCCTTTTGATATTCGAATGATAAAATCCGAGCATCCGCCGAATTGGTAAGGCAGACGTATCAATCCAATCCATACGATTCATTCATTAATAAATTGACGGGTGTGAAGACCGGGCAAGGTTGTGCTATCTCCTTGTTCAGCCCTACAAAGTAAGCCCTCCTGATCTACGAGGTCGGTCAATAGCATAGCTCTTTCCCGGGTCTCCTTTCGAAGGAAAGGCCTTCGCATTCCTAATCCGGTAGGGCTGGACGGCTTTGTTTGCCCCAGCTTGGCGAATCGCATCCCCGCGCAACGACATTGTTTGTGCGCCCCTTACCGTTCTCGCTCAGTGTTTGCAACGGCTGTGAAGCCTGTCGTAGAAGCGAAGCCTATCGCCACGCCGACCATTAAATACGGGATTGGGCCCCTTCTTTCTCAAAGATTTTTTGGAATGGCCAAGCCCAATAAAGGAAGGTTATGGTATGCGATGCGTTCCATTTGTATGCAATGGATGTTAGTAACTGTAGTTAAGGCGTTGAGGCGGATGCCTCACTTCACTGAGCCAGTTTTAACATTTTTTAAAGATTTTTTAATAATAAATTGAAACATATTAGCATAATAGTATACATCATCATTTTGATAAGTATCATAAGCAAATATGTACAAAAAGTGACACAACTACCTATAATCAAAATATTTTTTAAATATATTTTTTTTATAATAAATTGAAACATACCAGCATAGTAGTATACATCATCATTTTGATAAATATCATAAACAAATATGTACAAAAAAATGACAACTACCTAGAATCGAAATGGAAATATAATAAAGTTGTATAACATAGCGAAAAGATGCGCTACATAAGTGTCTAGTAACTTGCAACATCCACTAAATAATTAAAAATCAATAATCTTGAATGAATAGAAACTTGAGAATATTAAACATTTGTTAAAAGAAATTGATGGAATGGTTGGTAAAAATCCACAAGTATAATCATTCTTGGTATTCCAAAAGCATAAAAATCATTGAACTAAGCTATGAAAAATCAAAATTGATGTTGATCACAGATTGATCAAAACATGGTATGTTTTCTCCAAAAAAAATATAAAAATCAAAACTTAAAAATGTTTTATCTTGTTTTTATTAAATTGATCAAATATTACACCACGAAACATAAAACCTTATTATAGAGTGAGTTGCACTCTCTTTTCACTGCAACTACTAGGCTGCAAATGGGCTGGCTACAACCAGTTTTTGGGCTGAGGCGGGGCGATGTGAGGTAATCCAAGGCGGACGCCTCATTTCACTGCACCGCATTGCCTCACTTTGAGGCGGAATTTTGTAAAAAAGCCTTGAGGCACGCCTAGGCGATTGCCTTGACTACACTGGTAATGCTGGGAAGCAAACTTTCAATGAGAGTCAATCTAAGTGTTTCACAACTTCTGAAAGAGTGTTTCCTTTAGAGTAAATAGCTTTCATTCAAAAAGTCTGAAAACCAGGTTACACATCTCCATATGTTTCAGTTTTACGCTCAAAGAAAGACCAAAATAAATGGACATAAATGATCCAGTTCCTAAACCAACTTTTTTGTATTAGCATGCACCACCTACTCTTTAATTTTGAGTTCTGATGCCCTACTAATTATTATGTAGAAGATTTGTGTTGTCTGGAAATTGCAAGTTAAAAATACAAGGCCGTTCTAATGTCTTTGAAGCTAAGCAAAGGGCTCATATCTAAAACTTCAGGTGCCATTCTCCTTAGCATTTTAACCGCAGCGATCAAGGTTCCCTAGATGGTGCCTCTCCTTCTTATGATTAAATCAGAAATAACGTCAGTAGTCAAAATTTATTATCATCCCTCTATGCCTATGTTCTTCTATTAAACAGTCTTGCAACTTTGATTTGATACTGTAGTTTGAGATTGTCAACCATTGGAATGTACATTAATTTCTCTCTTCTTCTTTTTAGAGGTTCCAAAAATTGAGATGCTTGCGCTGACTGGTAAGGCGATGGAAGGCGAAAAAGTCACCGCTGTTGAAGTAATCCCAGACAGTAGTGTTCAACAAAATGTTTGGAGCAAGTACAAAAAGGACATCAAATACCAGTGGTACAGTGTTACTCCTGGTTCCTAATTCATATTCGCATTCAAAAGTACATTGCAATTTACAAAACATTGTACACGATGAAACAATTGTATTATGTCCTAAAATTCGTTGGATCGAATGGACAAAAAGTATAGTCTCATTGAAGCAACCAATATCTGCTTCAAATTTAGTTCAATATCTCCAACTTTGTTTTTTCCATTGAACTGCTTTCTTGTTATAGTATGACACCTAAAATTTTCGACTGATAATAAGTTTGAAGAGATTGTGTTCTGAGGGTTGCAGAAATAGATCCATAGTTGAGAGTTTTATAATTTTGTTTTTGGTGGTTTTCTCAAACATTCTTTTTGTCATGGTTTCTCATATTTAAACATCATTACAACTCCTTCCACTTTTCTTACAAGCCCAAATGGTGCAGGTCAATTTCTACTGATGCTGGAGAAAACAAGTATTTCGAGCCATTGGCATCACAAAACTCGTTCTCCTATAAGGTGCGGTTAGATGATATTGGCCGGTGCTTGAGATGTGAAAGCATTGTGACAGATGTGTTTGGAAGGTCCGGTGAGCCTGTATCCACCCAGTCTGCAACTGTTTTGCCAGGTATTATATTTTTTTTCTCATTTAATTGCTTTTATTTAACAGTGCAAAACAAGAATTACAATCAACGAGAGAGATTCGCACCAAACATGACAAAGGAAAGCAAAAGAGTGGAACTATCTAAGCACAAGCATATACCATCAATTAAAAAGGAGCCAAATGAAACTTCCCTGTTTGCTGACAGGAATTCCCCCATTGGCAAAGAGATTACATGATACTGAAATTTAACTTCATTATAAATGCATGAAGGGCGTTATGTGAAAATGTTTGGCAAAATTCAATCTGGAGATTGTCTATGTAACTGTATTGAATCATATATGTCATAAGCACGTAATGTGGGATATAAGTCAATAAGAATAACTCTCAACACTGCCCCAAAGCTGAAGAAAGCCATCAACTATGCTCAGCTTGATAAATTTCAGAACCCTCAATGTGGAAGGTCCTGATCAAGTTGATCAGCAGAAGAGACATATACTGTATCCATGCACCTGTCTGGGTTTTCTGTCTGATTTGAACGCTGTCCCTCAACATGCTTAGGTTTTTTAACACGTCACATTCATATAATATAGAACGCTTATCAAAGAATAACGTAAACGTTGTAGTTAAGACATATAAGGCGGAGGCGAGCAGACGAGCCTGAAGACGTATGAGGCGGTCTTAACATTTTTTTTTTTATAATAAATTGAAAGTTTGAAACATATCAACATAGTTGTATACATCACAAGGAAGCATGGACTCTTCGAAAATCCGACACCGACACTCGCTTGACACGCCTTCGACATGCATCGGATACGTGGTCAACGTATCAGACACATAGTCAATGTGGTCAACGTGTCAGACACGTCTCCGATACACTCGAAACATGGTCAGGACTCGACAACCAATTTTTATTTTTTACTTTTAGATGTGTGGAAATAATCACCTAATTTAATGATTGTTGATCAATCTAAAGTGAATGACTCTTTCAATTGAGATCCTAGATAAATAGTGCAAAGAACCACTAAAGCATAAAGATATTCTATGTTTCTTCTTAATATTTTCTTTTCTTCTTCTCTCATTGCTTATTTTCTCCTCTACTTCTTTTGTACTATATTTTTTTCTCTACTTTGTTTTTTTTATACAATATTGTCATCTTCTTCTATGCCTTTGCACCTCTTCTTCTTCTCTACATTTTTTATTCCTCGTATTTTTTTTAGTTGCAATAAAGATGAAGACACTCTAGGAAGACACTTTATTAGATTATTGTTTATGTTTATATGACTTTTATTAAAAAAGAAATAGTACGGTGTGTCGACGTGTCCTAGTTTTTGAAAAATTGTCGAAACGACGTGTCGTACCGTGTCCAAAACGATGCGCGTGTTTGTGTCCATGCATCCCAGATACATCATCATTTTGATAAGTATCATAAGCAAATATGTACAAAAAATGACAACTATCTAGAATTGATGAAAATATAATAAAGTTGTATAGCATAGTGAAAATATGTACTATGTAAGTGTCAAATAACTTGTAAACATCCACTAAATTATTAAAAATAAAAATCTTGAAAGAATAGAAACTTGAGAATATTGAACATTTGTTAGTAGAAATTGTTAGAATGGTTAATAAAAATTCACAAGTATATAACCATTAGTATTCCAAAAGCCTAAAAATCATTGAACTATGCAAGGAAATATCAAGATTGATGTTGATCACAAACTAATCAAAACATGATATGTTTTCTCCAAAAAAATAAAAAAATGACATTTATCAAACTTAAAAATGTTTTTATATTGTTTTTATCAAATTTATCAAATATTACACAAAGAAACATAAACCCTTATTATAAAGTGGGTTGCAACATCTTTTTGCTGCAATTGGGTTGGCTGCAATTATTTTGGACTGAGGCGGTCCAAGGTGGACACCTCATTTCACTACACCGCATTGTCTCACTTTGAGGCGGAAATATGTAAAAACGCCTTGAGACGCGCCTAGGCAGTTGCCTTGACTACACTGAACGTAAAGGAACCTGTGATAAGAAAACCCACTCAATTAAGAGAGAGTGAAGCGAACATCTCCACTTGTACCCTTGACATGGTAATCATTGTATGTTTGCAAGAGGCATTTGCTTCTTTTATAGAGTGACAATTTGGCTGCATGTGTTTGACATGATAGAAAGCTGGGTCTATAAAACTAAAAGGGACCCATACTAGGACTAAGCTTTAGATACTTCAATAATTTTATAGGAAATCCAAAATGTTAAAGGTCTGGCAAATGCCTAAACTGGTCCGTTCACATTGACTGCAAAATAAGGTTATATCTTGTGTTCGTCAGGTAGATCCATTAGGCATTGGTACACAGTCTCTAATGAAGATGAAGGAGGTGATGGCCATTGGATACGAGGTCTGATGATAATCAAGCATAGCATGGTGCTTGGGGGTGCAGTTATACTGTTGAAAAGCATTTGAAATAGTTTCATAAACACAAGTGATTGTAGACATAGTTAGGCAACTTTAATCATTTTCTCATTATCTCACCGAGTAACTGTAGTTTTTTTTAAAACCCTCTTTTAGCAATACTCATTTTCAAATTCTCCTACACCAAGTACGTCTGAACTAAGATGTAAAATGCTAGTTATTTGTCCTTTGATTGTTTGGTTTTTCGTGAGCATGTTTACTTCTGTTGGTGGGGGTTGTAATTCTTATAAGATTCACTACTTGTTTCACTTTATCATCGGAAGATTTGCTGCTTTTCAGGGGTTCCTAAAGTTGACAAATTAGAGATTGAGGGCAGGGGTTTTCACACTAACCTGTACGCTGTCCGTGTTGTTTATAGTGGTGGAAAGGAAGGCAAAAGCCGAATCCAGTGGCTGAGATCTATGGTCGGGAGTCCTGATCTTATCTCTATACCTGGTATGATGTTTTACGACTTTCAACAATATTATGATTTACCTATGATAATAACTTGTATTCCATCATAGTCAGAGTCATGACTTGAAACTGTTTGGAATGTGTGTTTCGCTATTCGGCATTATGTATCGATAGTGTAAAAACAACATTTATGAATCACCAACTATCGCTGGACTAAAATCAAACTTCCACAGCAATAACATTCCATCTATGCTTGTGGTAAGATTTGTTGGAGTAGGCATCTATTACCAGATTCACCAAGCTACATGTCCATATTCCCTTGAAGCTTTCATTTTGATAACAATTTGATATTGAATTGCAATGGAGTGGTAACACATTGCGACTAACCAATCAGGATATAGTTATATTAAACATAATACTTAGTGACATCCTTATTAAATTATGAAATTTGTGAACTTAGATTGGTTTAATCAACTTAAGGATTTAGGACATAGATCCAAAATATCTTTTTCAAACTTTTGCACAATCACATAATAGTGAATACAGAGCAAAAAAACAAAAGATCCACTGAAATAATATGATTACACAAGACACTTACTACACCTTACCCGATTTTACAATGAGCGAGTTTTCCACTTGCAACCAACTTTTGTACACGGAAGCTTGCTTCAATGATCTTTCTCCACGATTTTACCAATGTACTGAGACCAAGAATACAACTTGTATACACAAAAGTAAGATGAGGACATAAATGTGTGAAATTTCTAACACACGAAAGCCTTGTGAAAAATCAAGTATATACTCTTTGAAAAAGATGCGCAAAAGCTCTAAAAAACTCTCTGTCGATGTCGTTTAACGCCAAAGTCGTGCCATCAACATCCCATGGCTATCTTATTTTTTCTGAAATAACGAAATACATATGAGTTTATATAGAAACAAAGTGTTGTCGAGTGCATGACCAGTCTATCCAATAGGTCAAAGCTCAAATCAGCTTGATTCGACGAGCTCAACTTTCGAATTGTTGCTTCATTGCGTTTGCTTAACAGGTCAAGCTCTGTCCATGACCGTTTAATGATCGATCTAGTCGACACGTGTGAAGTTCCAAGACATGAATTTTTCAAGGACTTTCCAATTGAATTGTTTTGTAATAATTTTTTTTTAACTAAAATCCTTTAAGGGTGTCGTAATTTATGTTATCGTCTTGACCGTTAATTGAGGAACGCCATTCTGTTTCTCTGTTTCAACTATTTGCGGAACTCACCGAATCTAACACCCATTTTAACATGAAATAAGATCATTAATGACATCCTTATTAAGTTACCGAGTGACTAAATAGATACAATTGGCTGACAAGCTCCTTAACCAACACGAGGTGTATTATCGATGTATGGCACCAAACAAAAGACGAAAAAAAGCAAAACATAGTATCACAAACTGGTCCTTGAGCCAATATACTGGCATTTTACATTTTATTAGGCAAGAATCTCGCTATGGTAAACAACAACGGACATGGGTGTTGTGTCGGGCATCACACGAACATGATGACAAGGCTGGGACACAACATTATAATAATGATCTATTTTTATTTTTATATTTAATAATACGAATATGAACATTAATAAGTAGGATTCTCACTTTTTGATACATATCATATAAAAAGCAAATGCATATAAGTATATAACTACCACTCAAGATTACCAAGCCATTTGGTGAAAAAAATGTTTATAAGGTTAAAACTTTATAAGGATAAACATTATACAAAAAGTGCTTTAGTTAATCATTTTACAACCTAATCGGAGTGTGTGGTTTTGATGGATATTAGATATTAGTAATATATTTATTATTTATTGAACAATAAAAAAAGAAAGGCTGGAATTCAATGGGGGGAAGCATTGTGATCACTGCTCTAAGCTCTTTCACATCTTAGCCAACCACAAAATAGTTCTCCAACTCTATACGACTATACCTGCCTTACTCATACCATACATAATCAAATTAAGATCATACCATACATAATCAAATTAAGACCCAAGATGCACTTGTTGCAGACCACATTATGAAACATTTCAAGGCTATGTTCTAAGAGCAGGTGCATTGGAAACCTAAGCTTGGACAGCTGCCATTTAATACTTTAGACCTCCAGAGTAGTGACCTGCTTGACTCAGAGATCATAGAGCTAGAAGTAGTGAATGCCTAAAAGAGCTAGAACTAGTTGTCTTATGGATTGATGGATAACCAGTAGACTTTTTCAGCACAGTTAGAGCATAATTCATGGAAGTAATTGCTGAATTCAATAGTATTCAGTCCCTAGATTGGAGATTGAATCTAACTCCCATCTCTCTCATTCCAAAGATCAAAGGGGCCATGAACATCTCCTAGTTCAGACCCATCAGCTTGATTTCTTCATTATGTAAAATAATCTCCAAAGTTTTAGTTATGAGGCTCAAAAGTCCACATGCATTCTCTGGTATCCCCCTATCAGTAGCTGCTGTTGAAGGTAGACAACTCATTGATGGCCCCCCTATTGCCAATGAGCTTATTGATTCCAGGCTGAAAGCGCATAGGCCTGGGTTGATTTGCAAACTGGAATTTTCTAAAGCTTTTGACACTGTTAGTTGGGCTTTTCTAGATTGAATGGGATTTGGAATTAGATGGAAGGGCTAGATCAAAATTACCCTTAGGTCGGCACAATTCTCTGTGAAAATAAATGGACCTGTAGAAGCTTTTTTCAAAGCTAAGACGAGTCAGCAGGGTGATCCTTTGTCCCCTTTTCTGTTCCCTTGATGGTTGAAATATTGACCTAAATGGTTCTAAGAGCTGGGATTATGATTTGATCAGGGTTTTCGGGTCAGAGAAGGAGCCCCAATCCCCATTTTACTCTAGGCTGATGACACCATTCTCTTCCTGGAGCCAAATATTCAAAGCATTAGGCACATTCAGTCAACTCTCCTTTGGTTTGAAGTGGTCTCTAGTATGAGCCTATGCAGTTAAACTAGATAACGGACTCGTAACGCTCCAGGAGCGTTTACGGACTTCTTTTTTTTGAAAAAAAAAATATATATCCTTTATACCCCAACTAAGTATTATAAAGCAAAACTTATAAAACAAAACATGTAAATACTAAATAAGAAAGTAAGTAAATACTTCCACTTGGCCACATTTGTTTGGTTAGATCTTACTTTTGTCCATCTAGCATGGAAGGAGTGTTGAGAGAGAGCATCTCTGACTCTCTTCTTTGAAGCCCTTTGAGCCTACAAAACAACCTCAGCTTCAACGTGGCATGCCTACAAAACCTCGTCAACACGTACCCAAGATATACTCCCATGGGTCACCATTTTCTCCCTCCATGAGACTTCTCTGGTCGCTATCTCTCGTTGGGTGTCTCATTTGGGCAAAACTCACCACTCTGTTCTGTTATTGTCAAGAAGGAGAAACCCATAAATTTCAGAAACCCAAGTAGGAAAACCCAGAAACCAAAAACCACAGTTCTGTTATTGTTAAGGAGTAACCCAGAAACCAAAAACCACTGTCTTCATTCATCATGATGGATCCTTCTTATTCTAGTAAGACTGAGCGTATCTTATCAAGGTACAAACTCATTGCTCAAAAACCACCAATAAACCCATTGTTGGATGGCTCAACAACACCTAGAAAACACCCAAGAATCTCCTTTTCTCAAACACCTGCAAACAAGGCCAACTAGGAGCAGAAAGAGACGAAGGTATGGGTGCGCACCTGCAAAGAAAACAAAGATGATCACACTTTGTTGTCTTCTCCTTGTGGGGTTGCTTCTCTTGTAAAAAACACACAACTTTCTCTGCAGGGTTTTGGTCATGGATTCTCCTCAGTTTCCTCACCCAAATTCAGGGCTTGGAGATGTCTGTCAATTTGGTCACCTTTCCTTTTCTACCTTATCTTTCATCATCAGAAGTACCCAACTCTGATTTCACAAGCAGCAGCAGATCACAGTTCGTTTCTATCTGCATTGATCGATCACTCTGCGTCTTTTCTTCTTCTGTTCTGCGTTGTTTGTGTCTGCGATCGAATTCTCAGCAGGTCAAATCCTCTCTTATCTTCTTTCTTCTTCACTACGTCGTCCTTATTTGCAATTGAGTTTAGGTTTGGTTTTTTTATTTCATTTTTTAAATATAGGACACTGTGACGTTATAATGTCATTACAGCAATGACCATTTTTTTCTTAACGGCAAACCAAACCGTTAAATCTTCAAAACGTAATTGCCCAGGCCCGTTAGATGGTAAAACGCCGTTACAACATTTTAAATACATAGGTTTGAGCATAAACTTCCACAAGACCATCCTCTATACAATAGAAGTGGAACAACTCGGTTCAATAGTAAACATTCTACAATGCCAACAAGGGTCTCTAGCTACCACTTACCTTGGCCTGCCATTGTGGGCAAAATACAAAAGTAGAGCAGTTTGGGAACCTACAATTGGCAGATTGACAAGCAGGACAGGATGACTATTTGGAAAACAAAATACATAAGGTCATTCTCATTAAAAGCATTCTGGCTAGCATCCATGTGTTTTTTATGTCTTGTGTGGTCATACTCTCTTTGATATCACTATATAAAGAAGATTTGTAGAGACATTTTGTAGGGGACCAACCAAAACAAGGGATATCACTGGGTTAAGTGGAATGCGATTTGCAAACCTAAAGCTTAGGGTTGCCAGTAAGCTCAACCAAGGATTGTGATTTCGGTTTTCAAAGTGATTTCGATAATTTGATTTTAAGAAAAATTTTGATAAATATTTTAGTTTGTAAAGAAAAAACGTAAAAATTATGAGGATACATGAAACATGTATAATAGAAAAAAATAAGATGCAAGTAAATAAATGTTGTACAAATATTAACTTAAATAATAAACTTATAATTGTATGTTTTATTCACAAGTGCACAAGATCAAACAAATAGTATAAATAGAAAGAACGAGATCATTCCCATGATGATTTATTTAATTGTGTTAAAAACAGTTTTCCTAATACTGCCACTTCAATGAAACTTAATAATAATTAATTGAATATGAAAAGATAATGAGAACAATTAAATGTAAAGCTAAATAAGTTCAAATAGTGAGAAAATAAGTTAGAGATTCGATATCCGCCACTAGTCATATTCCTTTGAATAATAATTATGTATAATGATACAAACCAAATTTTAATGCTCAAATTTTGGCAACCTAAGGGCATGGGTGTCTACTCCTTAAGCTATGAATTTTCCTAAACAACAAATTAGACCTGAGTGTCTCCTCTAACTCTTTTCATTTTCAAGGTATTTAGCATGATATCTACTAAGTTGCACCTTAAAATGCATAAATCAAATTAAATCGACAAAAACATAAAACCCAAAACATGGTATCTATTTCGGTCATCTATGTTGATTTATTCCAAGAACCGAGCTTACTTGGTTATTTTTGTCACTTAGCATAGGCACAAGACTCAGTTATCTAAATTTACCCATGTAACAATCCTCATAAAAATCATGCATATGATGATCAAGCATAAACAAAATTCATATGAAGGGTGAAATAAAATCAGAAATTAAATAATTGAGCATCGTAAAAATAGTGTATCAAGGCATATCAAAATACTATTATACTAAGGAGTCATAAATAGTACTTCAGTCAATCCCTAACTAAATTGTTTAGCTACACATACTGCATGCAAAATTGATATTCAAATAAAGCATTGAAAAGTAGAAGAAATAAACAAACTATGTTGTGGTGGTGCAAACTAAAGCTCTGGGTGCAAATAGCAGAAAATTCAAACTAATGTTTTCCCTCCCTCCTTCACACAGTCTGTAATAAACCTCACGCATAGCAGCAGCTCGCACAACAGCTCGTTTATGCTGCCACACACAATCTTCATTCTTCTTCCCCGCTTTTTCATTCTTCTTCCCTGCTTCAGGTGACGAACCAACAACTTCACCATCTCGAATCAACAGCTGATTCCTCGCTTAATCGCAGCCAAGAGACAACAAACTCGCAGCCCAAAAAGGGAGCAGTTCTCGTCCGAGAAAGAGAGTTTCGCAGTGCGAGAGGGAGACAGAATCGCAGCCAAAGAGGGTCTAAATCGCAGCCAAGAGAGACCCAAAGTCGCAGCCAAATAGAGAGAGAATTCGGAGTCTCTTATTTCCCTTTTAAAACCTTTATTTCCTTTTTATTTTTGCCCCATTTCCTACTGGGTTTCGACCTAAATATTTTTGTGAAATTGGGTTTCCTCTTTGACTAGGCTTCCTTTTTATGACCCGACATTGCATGTAGAATTAGTTCATTTTTACCATTAAAGTACTTACCGAGTACAAAAAAAAAATAATGTAACTAAGTAGAAAATTATTACAGAAAATACTTGAATTAACCAAATAATCTAACAATTACACTTAGAAAAACGATGTTCATAGTGCACTTTTATTCACTCATCAATAAACCTATTAAATATTTTAAATGACGCCTAAATACCAAGTATCACTTAAATTCATAACATAATTAACAATACAATAAAAAATCAACGTAACAGGACTGGCAGACACTTGATGACAATATTGATCCTGTGACATATTGAAGCTATAATAGTTATAAACATATTTAATTTGTAAAGTATTCCTCATGATCAACTCCTAACAAATGCGCATAATGGGATATTACAGATAAGTAGCAAAGTTAGTCTCAGAAGCTTGTGTACTTTGCCCATGATAAGCCATCATCCTACCCCATTGACTATAAGTATCCTCAATGGACGATAAATCATAACCTTTTTCTTCTTGGAAAAGGCCCATGCTCCCCATTGACTCTGATTATTATCAGAAGATTAACCATATCCAACTGATTTAGGACTCATATCGTCGAAGGTGGATGAAAGGGAATCAATTCCAGTGTCAATAAAACCAATGTGAGTAGGTTTGGTCAATCTCATTCTCATTGACCATCGGTTGATATGCATGGTTTCTCGCCCTCGTAAACGTGAACCATGGTTTACATCTTGAGCTCAAAATTGTTTCTATATTGTGATTCCTCGCATATGAATGCCAACTATTCCTTTGCATCACTCGTGTCTGTGATTGGTTCACCACCACCATCCCCTTTATAATGACCGACATCACCATCATCCCCATCAGCATCACTCCCATTGTCTTGACTACCACTACCACTCTCATTATCATCATTCCCACCACCATCATTGACTTGGTCATCTTCGTATATTGAATGCATCCCTTAATCATCTCGAGTAGGCAATATAGGTTCACTGCCAATGTTCGCACCTTGAATCAACTTCTTTTATCCTATGAACAATGCAAGCATCTAGCTCACCTTGTGGTATATGTAATACTGGTTTACCAAGCTTTTTTACCCATGAGTAGATTGGTTATTCGTCGTCCTTTCTGAAATATTTTACTCAAATCAATGTCAATTTGTTTTCTACTTTCAACTGTAGAACCATATTTACCCATGTATTTCAATCTCAACCTCATGTTATAGTGAGCAAATACAAGAGTCATCACATTCTCATGGCCTAGCCTATTCCTTCTCTTATTATGAATAAGGTCAAAAGTGCTCCAATTTCTATCACAACCCAACGACGATGAAATCTGAGAAATGATCTTCATGGCAATAGTTCCCAAGTTGACAAATGCCACCATTCAACTGCAGATATTCATTTATACGATTTATAATCGTAAAATAGGTTAACATAATATTAAAATATATAAAATTCAACAAGAGAAAGCTAGCCTGGTTGTGTATTATGCCTCTTTGCTCTAGTTGCTGGAGTGGAAAATGATCCCGTAACTTCTCTAAAAGACTTCAACTGTAGGTAAGACCGTAGGTTATATTCGTGTAAATTTTCATATTTTAATACAACACATTTATGATATTCATTAGCTTGCTCTTGCAGAATCAATGACGGATCACCGGTGTGTGAAATTAATGTTATCACTACACCTGACACCGTCTTAAAGTATCTCATTATTTTCAAGATTATCATCATATTGAAAATTTGGATTAAGATAATAAGTTGTCCACAGTATAAATATATGCAGTTAAAAAGTACAATTGTTTTTAAACGGTCCATGAGTATGGAGAAAAATGCTATGTGGAGGGGCATCATTCAACATAAGTATGGAACTCATCCAGTTGGATGGTATACCAACCAGATCCCCACTCCTTATGGGTTGTTCCTGGTGGAAGGGCATAATGAACTTATTTTCCAACCTTATATTTCGTTGACCTAGCCAATGGAAACATAATTAAGTTTTGAGAAGACAATTGGTGCAACCCAATCCATTCAGGGAGATTTTCAACCCTATAGACAGATAGTCCCTTGCTAGGGAAGCAACTACTATTCCTAATTATATCCATTCTGGTTGACAAAGAAGACTTGTGGAAATGGAATACAAGTCAAGAAGGTTTAACGTCCTTGACTTCCACCTGAAGCTCCTTACCCACAACAATGCAGAGACAAACTTTGTTCCCTTCCCCTTTTAGCCACAAGATTTTCCGAAGCAAAGAAGTACCCCTTAGGATCAATTTCTTTGTTTGGGCAATGGGTCAAGGCTAGATGTCATCATCCCTAATAGGTGTGCCCTGTGCCCAGTGTTCTAAAAATCGCTAGGCGCTGGGCGGGCGAGCGAGCAGGTGCCTAGGCGGTCTTAGGTTTTGTATTATAACTTTAATAATTTACAAAAGTTAAGCATAATACCTTATCAATTACATCCAATTTAATGCCAATATACATATGCAAAATTTAAAAACATGAAAAATTAACAATCATGAACAAAATTTATTAAAACTCACATGACTGAAGTTGGTCATGATGGGTATTTTATATAAAATTGAATTTGTGGACAAATATCCAAACCTACTCTTTTATTTTTCTTCAAATTGCATGAATAACCTCAGTCATGTTTGATAAAATCTACATTAGTAAAATTGGTACCGGCAGATCCTTTGAGAATTCCATTAAGTAATCATCCTTTGCTACATTTAGACATATACTGAATAAAAAACAATTAAATAGTTTATTTCTAAAAAGAGGAAAGAAAAATAAAATAAGAACACAATCAACCTTATTAAAAAAATTAATAAATAAATATAAAAATCGCCCAGACCGCCTAGACCCCGCCTAGGCCGCCCAGACCACGCCCAGACTGCTCGCCCAACCATTAATCTGGGCGGTTTTCCACCTTCTAGCGCCTAGGCGGCCACCTAGGCCGATTTTTAGAACACTGCCCGTGCCAAAAACACTCAATATCCAAAGAGCATACCTTTTTCTCTTGCCCCTTCTCTACCTATGATCCTCTGTTTGCAATGAAGCTAGCTGCTAACCACCTATAGCGTTCAACTTGTTCCAATGGTTGGCAGCTTGGAAAAGAAATAACCTTACAGTAAAAGAAATATGACTTTGGGACAAAGTCCTACCATTTGAGTTATTTGGAAAGTGAGAAATGGCAGGATTTTCAAAGGGAAAGCGAGAGTCATTCCTCACCACACAAATTCAGTCAAGTCCTTAATTTGGCAATGCGGTATCACTTGGGGGATCACCACAAACCAACTTATCACTTGTGTATCTTTAGCTTGGATAACATTTTTTACTTGTAATTTTTGGGACTTGTTTTGCGTCCTTTGCTAGCTGACCATCTTAGTCATTAGCTTCTTGTATTTGTTTTCCTTTCTTTTTTTAGTTTAATGAATTCCGTGCTTTAATTGATAGTTGGACCCAATGTAGTTAAATAGGGCCTTTCCGTTGCAATTAGGATTATGGTTAGGCTTAGGTTCCTTATGGGACAAGTTATTTTCAATTGTAAATAAAGGCCATTGGTCATTGTATTAGGCAGATTAAGTTGAAGTAAGATTGAATAAGATGTAGTTTCTTTGAGTTTATTGTAGGGTTTTTTTTAATGAACCTTAGTTTGTGAGAAAGATTTGTGTTATTTGTTGTTATTATTCCGCTGAAATACCATCAGGTTCATAATATCAAGCTCATAAGTAATCTATTAATATTTAATATTACATACAATCAACTTCCATGCCCAATTGACACTAACCAAAATTTAACTTAGGTCCCTAGCAAAAAGTTAGTTATGTTACTAGAGTCGTTGAAAATGTTCTACTTTGCTACGATGCTTGGTGAAAAAAAAATCCACTCAAGAGCATATAGCTCAACCATAGTCTTGCTTAGAAGCAAAGTTGGAAATGATTTAGGGCACACTCCAAGTCACGATTTTCAATTGAGGTTTTTACGTTGCTCTCAACTTTTGGAAAATCTTGTTTATATAGGATTTGAATCGTGCCATGACCATTTCAATAATGAAATTGGTTGGAGCTAAAAAGTCCGCACCTATAATTTGATTGGGGGGGGTGAGGACAATATTGGTGGTATTAGAGTGTGGTGGGGTGAATTTTGTACACACATTGGGAGCCTTCCCAAATAGTGGCATCCTTCATCAAACTAATCCAAATAAAAGAGGCATTTGGTTTTGTGAACTTCAAATCCATATCATAAATGGCTTCCAAGACTAAATGAGGCGAATCTCTCAAGCACTCGGTTTCTGAGTTTTCCGTAGATTTTTTTGAAAGGTGCAAAATTATGAGATAAGTAAAAAAGTCGTTGGATGAATCAACAAGATACCTTTACATGGCTGTGGTCAATGAGGGCTGTGGGGGAAGGAACCTTAATGTTGTTGACGGGTGCCGTTAATAGTATGTTGTCTCAGATGTCTTAAATTCCTGGGCGTGAATTTCTTTTTCGCTTTTTGCTGACGTGTTTTGAAAATTTAAGGTGGTTGTTTTGAGAAAATTTTAAGATGATCAACAACATTTTTGAGATTCTAGGAAAGCACTCTAATGACACTCCAAAATGTTAAATTAATTTTTGAGTGCAACTAGATGGGTAAACTTAGAAGTTCGATATTTCCCTAGTAAATGTTGATGAGGATGATGAAAGTGAGAAGAGCAGGAGTGTTGTGACGTTGAAGATGAATGATGACAGTAACAGGGATGAAATGAAGTTGGTGATTATTTACAGTAGGGTGTTCTTACCTTTTTGGACAGTAGTGTACTTATAGGCTTAACAGTAGGGTTGTTGTTTGTTGTTGTTGTTGTTTTTTCCAAGGTTATTTAATCTAATACCACAGATCCTACTTGTGTTTTCAAGTTTATTAATCTAACAGTGTTTCTTGTATCACATGCATGAAATGAAATTAATAGCTTTATTGATACCATGGGATTCATGCATGCCATGTCTTATGATACTTGAAACATAAAATTTGGTGATCCATGCATGATATGTTAAAAAATTGACAACCTCAATTATCTATCCGGTTAGTTCTGGTTGTTGAGGCTTCCGAACAATGTTTAAAAAGGTTTCTTGAATACACATGCGGCTTAAAGATATATAAAATGATTTTATCATCAAATATTCATTTCTTGTGGGTTGTCCTCAAATTTCCCAGAGGTTGATCAAGCTCTAAGGAGTAAGGACCAACTCAGTTAGACATGAAATTTGTTATGTGATCATCTAGTATTTCAGGTCTTGAAGTTTAACCTCAAGAAATACATGCTATTGAGCGTCAGAACTGATGTGGACTAGGGTTTTTTAGTTTGTGCTCTTCAATAAGCACTAGGAAAGTTCTTAGGTTACAATTTAAGGGCTGAAAACATTTCTGAGGCTTTTTTTTTTTTTTTCTGGTCCCAGTAATTAGTGAATAACAACCAGCCAAAATTTTGAAGTGGTAAAAAAATCATCTCTTTGATCTTGCTTGGCTTCTAAAATTGTGTACATTCAGGAACTTGATGTACTGCAGGATTATCATTATTTTCTCATATCTGGAATATAACATTTTAATAACACGTATTTCTTGGCATATTCTTAGATTTTTTATTATTGGGTATAGCTTATGGAATATAAATAGAATTTAAATCTGTACATCAGCAACAGAGCTGCAACTACATAAACAGCTTGTAAATAATAGCTAAATTATCTATCAAGAGAAAATTCAAGAATGTCAAGTGACTGAACTTCCAGGGGAGGGGTTTCCCCTTGCATGTACATTAATGCTTTGTATATATGTCGCTGTGTATCATAAATGATCACAAAAGTTGATGTTCTTCTGCAGGCGAGATAGGGAGGATGTATGAAGCTAATGTGGATGATGTTGGCTACAGGCTAGTGGCTCTATACACTCCCGTCAGAGAAGATGGGGTTGAGGGACAACCTGTTTCTGCATCAACAGAACCTATTTGCGTTGGTAAATCCCTTCTGGCATGTGTAACGAAAATATCATAGTGGTTTTGAGAATCCGTAGTAATTTACTCATTCTGACATCTGAACTCTTCAGTTATGGCCAATTTCTATATTTCAAGCACGGAAACCTACTCTTCTCTGTATTATTTGAATAGACTTTTTAATATTGTTTTCTGAGTTCAGTATAGTATAAACAAATGGTATATTGCATTGAGATAAAATGAAAGACATGGTCAAGCCTCTTATAGTCATGACTCTTGAGATGTATAATCTCACTAACCGACAGAAAACTATAAGAAAGCAGCCTAAACTCTTAATGAATGTTCTATTCCCATTGTGAGATCTAATGAAAAACTATCCTTTAGTAGCCCCCGTCGAACTCATGATGGTTCAGTGAGTGGCATCAAGAGTTTAGAGTGCATCACATCTAATGGCCAATTCCAAGAAGTTCCAAAATACAAAACTCTTACGAGTCAAAATCTGGTCTGATATCAAGGCTGGCTCAGAGAACAATATCAATGAAGTCTGGTTGTCTGGCCCAATAATATCCTTCAACTGTTACTTGCTCATAATAATCCAGCCTAGATTGGTTGAAGTCTAAAAGTGCTTTAAACAGTAGTGTGTTGTATCTGATAGCCCAAATACATGAACCACTGCATAGCCTTTGGTCGATAATAGATATTAAACCAAACTAGAGAGAAAATGGATTCCAGAATTAGAAAAATACCAATCTAATTTTCATCAATAGTAAGAAGGAGATACAAAGGTTAGTGAGCTTCTTACTACAAAAACAAATGGAAGAAGCAAAGAGCTAATAAGTAATACGCAGGAAAACTACAAAGCTAAGAGATTGTCCCAACTAAACATGAACTTAGCCAGAGTCACATTGTTGATGGTATCATGGGTTGATCCCCATTGCCATATCCAAGCTAAATGAAAGGGTAAACCAGATTGTCCCAACATTTTCAAATTCAAAGCTAAATCAAAGGTAAACCTGAAAAATCGAGCTTTGACAAAATCGATGAGTAGTTACAAACTGAGGGCATATTGATTTCAAAGCTTGATAGAACTGACATTTCGTGTCCGGTGGATATATGTCACAGCTGGCAAGTTGGACTCTTTAACTTAAAAAGAATAAACTTGCTCATACCATTTTTTTTAAGGAAACAGACATTATATTGCATTATGATGCACAAGATTTACATGTTCAAGTCTCTTCTATATTGAGAACTTAAGGTACATAATGGTACGGGCATGGTCAAATGCTTCGCAAGAAGACAACAGGTTTCTAAGACCATAATAGCCTTAGGGAATTATTGCAAAAGATGGTTTACAAGGTTTTTCAATTCAGAAAAGTATTTTAACTTTAACATACTATTCATCACCTTCTAGTTTGAGAATACAACATTCAGTACCTATTTGCAAAACTTGACTTGTCTTCTTTTACAAAGACAAACTCCAAGGTTTTAAGGAGAGGGAACAAAATGCTTCTCCACACACCTGTCCCTTGGGACCAAGTGGGATGATTAGGAATCCAACCACCACTGATGTAACTTTCTGTTTTTCTACTTGTAGTGGTAATACAATTATTTTTCTTTTTCTTATGAGAATAGCTTTCTATTTTCTTGTTTTTATACACCTTTACATTGTGAGCCATTGCTCAGTGTGAAGTGTCTGAGAAATTCCTCCAAAACTAAGGAAAGCTACAGGGATGACAATCAAAACTTACTACAAGGTTAACTAAGGTTGCAATTCTGAAGCCAAAAGTTAGGCCTCAAATCACCTGTCATAAGAGTTGTCCAATAATAGATGGACACTTCTGTGTTGTTATTTTCCATGTCCCATCAAGGTAAGAAATGTCTACACTTTATTTTGTTTCGTTGATGACAAGTAACATATAATAAATTATTAAAGGTATTTGCACTATTCACTTGATTTTATATTTAAATTCACATATTTGCTTTATTCTTGTTATGATTTTGAGGTAACTGTACCCATAAATGTATCTTAGACTTTTTGAAGTTTCATCTCTCATTGTTTTTATTTTCCCTGTATGATATATGTATGTAGTTCCATCATAGTTGCTTGCAAACTCACTGCGTTTCAGTTCTGCATCTCTCCCATTGTACACTTTGATTTTATGTTCATATTTTTTTGTCTATTTTCAGAGCCTGACATCCTTAAAGAGGTGAAACAAAAGTTGGATCTTGGAACGGTCAAGTTTGAGGTTAGTTTTCTGTCACATTTCTCACTGTAATAAAGGTGGGGAGTTCTCCACCGTTGCTTGCATGAATACTGATATGTAGTGAGTGAAACCCTACGATGTGCTGATACGTTTATAAATACGGACTAATGTTACATTGACGCTATACAAACTTTTTGAAATCCTGGACATGGAATCTGGTACAGGTATCTGAGCATTATATAGTATCTGTAACACATGTTTGCCAGTCTATGTCGCATATGTTAAAAAGAGTATGGGATTGTTTTGGGGGTAGACAAGCTCGACCAATATCTTTGTGGATTTCATGCGATCTCCAAGTTGCCTAGTTTAGCAAAAATGTCTTTGCTGAGTGGCCTAGTTTAGTAGGAGTGTTGTTGCTTATTGCAGAAGTCGGATTATTCGTAAGATTTCTTAATCTTCTAGCATAAGTTAGTCTAGATTTATAAAGTTTATTTATTTAGTTTGAATATTTTTCTGTGGTCAATCCATTACAAACTCAATTATTTTCATCATGTCAATCAAATTCTAGTAATATGTTTTTCTTGTTTAGAAACGAGAAGTCTCATCTCATCCTTATCAACATTTATTGACTTTCGCAATTTACCATCATAGTACTCAATGATACAACCATGATAATATGATTTTCCATGCAGCCACGTTGTCCACTATAACTACCACATTTACTTTAACCATCAATTACCAATCGATACCAAATTAGACGATTCATTACTATTTGTTGATGTAGCAATGTCTCTAAGAGCCATTCTGAATGCATAAGTAGGCTCTGGCTGGTCTTCTTTGAACGTCAATCCGATTCCAGATTCTAAAAGAAATTGTAAAATTTATCCTATTGTCTTTTGCTCCCCTAATACAATGGTGAAAGGTCTGTACAAGATCTCTTCCTATAAAGACCTTGTGTTCCTAGCCAGGAGTAAACTTATTCAAGAGAAGACCATATTTCTTTGTTACAACCGGAACTATCAGCATACAGCTCCTTACCATCTATTGATATGTTATCATCAGACAGTTTTTACTCATGTAATCTTTGTAATGTTCTCCTAGAGGATGTTCTTTGTCACTTGAGTTCTTATTAGTGCCCTGCTTGCTTGGATGCCCTTTCATGTACAGCAGTAATGCTTTATACTGGAGTTATTATACTAGATACTAGCAACTGAAATCTAACACCTTTTGGAATGTGAAATAACAAATAACTATTGTTATAAGCTATTCTAGATCACCAAACTACAGGATAAACCATCAATACTAACGTGTTTTTGTATGGTGCACCGTGCACCAAACAAACTCCACACTGGAAAAGCTGCTAAATAGCTAGGCTCACATACTTCTGATGGACAAAAACATGGTCCTCCAGTTATTCCCTAAAAACTTATAAATTGCTGTCATGGCTTGACCAACACAATTCGCCTCCAGGCTTTCGTACCCACACAAAATGGATGAAAACTTCCTAGATGTGCATGTGTACACAGTCGACACATGATCTCTTGTTTTCCTTACTTCAAGGAGTCATTGGGAAGATGAATAAAGGAAAAGTAGGTCTAGAGTTGCAGGTAATAGGAAACCAGGACTTGACAAGGCAAAATGATACAAAGTGCTGGATTAGAGGTAGTGAAGAGGCAGGAATTTCGGGAGACAGTCGTGGCTTTGAGTTTTGTCTGGTCCACCATTTTGACATCAGACATGATTAAGTAAATAGCAGAAACAAATAAGCCAAAGTAAAAGAACAAATCTTTTCCATGTCACCTGCACTATTTTGGTATTGCTGAACATAGTGTTCCCTCACCCCCAAAGTTATTTGAATGTATTATTTATCGTCTGTATATCTAATGGTCCTTCCTTTTATGTTAAGCAGGTATTGTGTGACAGAGACCTTTCGCATAAGAAGGTAATACCTGTGGTTTATGTCTCCCTGGACCTGCCATACAAATGAAAAACTCTTAACTGATGTTATTCCCTTTGGTCCTGCAGGTTCCAGGAGTAGGAAACCTAGAAAGGAGAATATTAGAAGTGAACAGGAAACGAGTGAAAGTTGTAAAACCTGGTTCAAAAACTTCTTTCCCAGCTACTGAAATCCGGGGGAGTTATACCCCACCTTTTCATGTAAGTTTTTTCTCAATTTGAAGGTTATTCTGTGTCTGAAGGAGGGCTAAATCCTTCAAAGGGTGAGAATATTAAGGAGTGTCATAATTGCTGCCCACATTTTTGTTGGGTCATCGTAAATGGAAGTCGTCAATTCAACAAGGATTTAAGTACTAGCATATGAGCTCTATAAACACCAAAAACACAACTATTATTTATCAAAAAAATTAAAAAAAAAAATTTATATAAGATACTTGTAAGCGGGTAGAATTTTATATTTAATTCAAGCGTTGTCACCTCTACAGGTGGAGATCTTCCGAAATGATCAACATCGTCTACGAATTGTGGTAGACAGCGAGAATGAAGTGGATATGATGGTGCAGACCCGGCACATGAGAGATATCATTGCCCTTGTGATCCGAGGTTTTGCGCAGAGATTCAACAGCACATCCCTTAATTCCCTCCTCAAAATTGAGACTTAAACACGCATTAGAGTACTGGAAATGGATTATGGTCATATGGCTGCAAGTATTTATTGGAATGTCATTCTTTTAGATGTTTTTAGGAGGGTGTAGTTGTGTTATTTTCTCACTGTAACACAAGAATGATAATTCTCTATGTTGTTTTTGTATGACCAACTCTTACTATGAAGGTGCTTTATTGAAATGTGAAAGATGATAGTCGTTTTAAGTTTTGGCTACTTGTGGGTTATATAAGATTGGGCAAAATCCTGAGTTACTAATCTCATTTAGAAATAGACCACCTAATATACAGTTAATAATAGTCATTGGAGAAACAAAAACCTATATGTACGCTTTGCCCAGCACCACCTTGATTTTTAAATGACACGAGTTTTGTTAAACCCCATGAAAAGCGGCCCCGTGCAAATGAGTTTTGGTTATTTACACTTTAGGGACGCAAAAAGTCCCTCACGTTTAAATGGTCCAACAATTTGGAGATAACAGCACTTATCTCAAGATCAAATATAAGGTGGAAATTTTTCAAAAAAAAAACAACTATGCATCTCAATGGCATCTTAACGAAAAAAAAATGGTGTACACCTCGAGATGTGTATCACGAGGATGACCCATAATCATCTTCTCCAAACACGGTTTTGCAATTAAATTGAACAATACCCCACTTTTCCCCTCAAATTATTAGGGGTGGGCACGGGATGGGACGAGATGGACTTCATCCCTATCCCATCCCGTTTGTTTGGGATCGGGGCGGGATGGACCTCAATCCGATCTCGTCTTATCCCAAACGGATTCGGGACTCGGGACGGGATGAACATGTACTAAATTTTGGATTGAAAATTTAACATGCAAGATTGAAAATTTGGATTTACCAAATACACAACTCTAAGAACAACTATATAACTTTAAACCATTGATTATTATTTTTCCATTTTATTAGCTTTTACTCATTTTTTTAGAACCACTATTGAAGATAGCCATTTTTTTGTACATTGCTAACGAAAATAATCAATGGGTTTGCCATTTAAAAACTACAAGGAGCACACATTGTTGTTGTCAAGACTTAGAAAGAGAAAAAAAAGAATGAGGTAGATTCATTATCTAGGTGAGTCGCATAAAAGCTTGTGAAAATAAAATAATCATATCAATAAATAAAATAACAAATAAAAGTAATGTCAACAAATAGTTTCATACTACATATTTCATATTAAATATTAAAAAAATCGGTTCGAGATTGGATGGGATGGACGGGATTGAAAATCTTCATCCCGATTCCATCCCACTCTAAATTGGGATGAGACGGGATCGAGATCGCGAGATGGGATGCCCATCCCTACAATTTATGCAAATAAAGTATCCAACCCATACCCATAAGCTTCAAACTAACCCAAACTCCAACCTTAGAGCCTGCCCACCAACACAAGGCTGTTAAAATCCATCTGATACAATAGTGTCCGCTTTGAGCCTAAGGCCCGTACGACTTTAAAATGTGTTATACCAAAGGAATTCAACCTCGCACATATATAACACGTTTCCTTTTCTCACTCAGGCGATGTGATGTGAGACTATAACACCTAAGTAGTCTGTAGCCTCCAAGCCCATCCACACTTAGAGTTGCAAGCTTCAGAGCCTGCCCACACAAGGTTGTTACACTACCACCATCACCACCATCATCATACTCTCTGAAGCCAACCACTACCGTGTAACACCACTATCACACCAACTCCAAACATTTAAGAAATGAAATCAACCCACCCATACTTCCAACGCCACCATTGCTCACACCATCTCAATTTGAACTAACTCATCTCCAACACCACCATCGCCCCCATGATCTCCAACATTGAATCAAATCAATGGGAGGATGGGGGTTAATGTTGAGTACACTGAGAGGGATCTCTATTGGGTTCCGATGGCGGTGATAAGATTGGACTTACGATTCCATCAATTGGATTGGATTCAGATTTAGGGAAAATATGAGAATTTGGTAGATGGTGATGGTTGATTTAAAGGTTAGGGTAGATAGTTCTGTCAAGAGGATGCAGAAGGTTGGGCGATGGTGATTTCGATGGTACAAGTGTGGATGAGAAGGTGGTGGGTGGCTGGGTTCTGAAGGCAGAGGAGTAGTTGGAGATGGTCGTTGAATTGAAATCAGATAAATGAAAGGGGAGGGTAGATTGAAAAAGAACATGTTTTTTTATTGTCATCTCCAAATTGCTGGGCCACTCACGTGCACACCAACCCTTCTACACAGCGAGGAAATGGGAGAGGGAGAGGAGCGAGGCCCATCCCTCGCCCATTTCCTTGCCGTCTAGAATTCCTGCGTGCACACTTAATGTGTGGCAATTTTTGTCTTTATAATTTATGAAATGAAATGACAGTTGTCAATTTCTTATTCAATTTGTAATTATGATAAATTTTTATTTAATGTAAATTATACCTAAATTTTGCGTATAAAAAATATAAATAAACTTGTGTGATTTGAAAAGAAGTAAAAAAAGGAAGGTAGGTTGATCATTTTGTAATTTTTTTTTTATTCAATATCCAGCTTAAAACATCTCAAAAGTTTGATCTTGGGTGGCCTTAAAGTTCATATTTTGGAATTAAATTCAATCGATAGGGGAGTTACGAGTGTCATTTGTTCAATGTATCTAGAACTTCTCTGTCTATTTCTTTTGCATCACCTATTGTCCCTTTCTTCTCTACATTTTACAATTCTTGAATGGCGGAGACTACTTCACACCACCATTTTCTCTCTCTCACACCATTCAACTTTCCCACATCATTTACTTTCTTTTTCACACCACCATACTTTTTCACAGCACTTATATAAACAAAAACCATTCATTTTTTTCACCTCACCATTCAAATCGACAATGGTTTCTCCCTCCCCCATTCAAAATCTTTTGCAAATCACTTCCAAATCTCTCCCCACACTCAAATCTTCCCCCTCTCCCTAAAAAACTATCAAAATCCCCTCAAAGTCGAAACCCTTAAACCCAAACTCAATAAATATGCATAACTTAACATAACAGAGAAACTCAAACTCAAAACGAAAAAAAAACGTAAAACAGGGTAACTTTCGATCAGCTTAAACCCTCAATTGAGATTGATTCTCAACCTCATGAAAATACAAATATTGTAGTACTCTTAGTTATCATAAACACAACTTAAATCACTTGAAAATGTTTTGAAATGAAGAAGTTATGGTCACTTTACTAAAGTCGCGCAAGTCTGTCTCGCAATGAAAACGGGACAGTGTTCCTGACTTTCGACCAACTTATGTGCTCGATTGAGACCGATTCTCAAGTTGATCAAAACACAAATATTGTATTACTCTTAGTTATGTAATAAACACTACTTGAATCACTTGAAAATGTTTTGAAATGAGCAAGTTATGGTCATTTTACTAAAGTCGCGCAATCTGTCCGAATTTTTTTTTTCCGTAGAGTGCAGTGCGGGGTATCACAGGGTACGAAGTTTTCAGAGAAAATTCAATCGTGGTATACTCTTAGACTTTTGTCGGATTGCAATGAGATTTTTTATGAGAAAAAAAATGTTTGCTAGATTGCACATACTATATGGAAGATGCTCGAAAAATGAACAGACTGTTTTCTCATCTCCATTAAATGTTTGCTAGATTGCACATACTATATGAGAAAACAGAGTCTGTTCATGCATGTATGTAAATGGCTTCCAAGTTCCATGAGACGAGACATCAAGATATGTTGTTGAATCATGCGTGTATGTTAATGGCTTCCCGTTCCCTAGTGAACATTTAAGAATACACACCCTCACAAGAACTTGTTGAAGAACAATAAAAACAATGTATCAATTTATTTGAAATAAATAATGTAACGGTACAAATAATATTTATATTATAAATTGATTACAACAAAATAAAATAAAATAAATAAATCTATTAACTTGTATTGCCGAATTGGTACGTCTTGATTTGTGGATAGAGGCTAGCGGATTCGCTATGTCCTATAGACAGAATTCGCCCCTACTCGGTGTTGTAGTTCTTGAGTCGTCTGACTACCAGGGTTCAACTATCTAATACCAACACCATAGCACAAGGATGTTGGTTCTGGCAAATTTACCGAATGCAATCTCTCTCAGAAGTGAAGAAGAATGAATAACTCTAGAAAATTAATGTGTTTGAAAAACTTGTTTTTCTCTTCAATATATAGAGAACAAAAGGGTGTGTTGATCAGACACGTCCTTTCTTAATTCAAAAAACACATCTTTTCTCTTCAATGTTGGTTATTTGCTATACAAACTCCAACAATACCCCACATTTGTATAGTAAATATACAAAGTTGTCTTCTGGAGAGAAACTTAGACATAATATGCATCGGGAGAGGTGTCTTTTGGACTTGAACCTTCCTTAGTGAATACTTATCGAATTTACCGGTGACGCGGTATGTATAGGAGACATTGAACTGTCACCATGTTTAGTAAATCAAGACAATGAGCATCACGCATATTATATCTTCACATTTTTCAATTCATACGGTTGTGTTCATTTTGGTCTTGAACAAATCCTGGATTCATGAGAGCTTTAGAGAACTCAGCCATATCATTCTCATAAATGCAACCCCACATTTACTCCCATATAGGTGACACTTAGATTATTAATACTTTGTTGTATTCATCTCATCTCTCAAGATATTAGTGTCATTAAGAATAAATAAATATTCACCCTGACCATCACAGGTAGTATACATTTCTTATCATATAGGAATGAGTGTGTACACTCTATTATTTGAGTTTCACCTAACTAGTTTGCCTTTTTGAAATTAGGCCTTGAAATTTCATTTGGCTAGGTTAGGTTTCCGCCAGGTATACTCCTTATTGGATTGGCTTTAAGTTGATTCCCCTCGATAATTTTAACACTTGCTCTTTTGGTATACCCTTTATAAGTTGATCCGCAATATTCTCCTTTGACTTCACATAGTCAATTGAAATGATCCAAGTTTTGAGCAATTGTTTTATAGTGTTATGCCGCCGTCTTATGTGCTTAGACTTGTCATTGTAAATATTATTTTTCGCTCGCGCAATGGCTGCCATGCAGTCACAGTGAATACATGTAGCAGTCACGGGTTGAGGCCATAACGGAATATCTTCTAAAACATTTCTCAGCCAATCTGCTTCTTCAACAGTCTGATCTAAGGCTATAAATTCAGATTGCATTGTGGAACGTGCTATACACGTTTGTTTTTGTGATTTCCACAACACTGCTGCTCCACCAAGTGTAACTACATATCCACTTGTGGATTTTGCCATTTTACCAGATATCCAATTAGCATCTGTATATCCTTCCAAAACTGAAGGATATTTTGTATAATGTAATCCATAGTTGATTGTGAACTTCAAGTATCGCAATACTCTGACCAAAGCTACCCAATGGTCCTTGGATGGTTTGATAGTATATCTAGCCAATTTATTTACTGAGTAAGCAATATACGGTCTAGTACAATTTGTAATGTATTGTAGTGTCCCAGTGATACGCGAGTATTCCAACTGAGAGACACTTTCTCCTTTATTCTTCTTGAGATGGCAACTTGGATCATAAGGTGTTTTAGCCAGATTGCTATCAAAATGACCAAATTTTCGCAAAATTGTTTCCACATAATGTGATTGGGTAAGTATGTAGCCATCATTATTTCTTAGAATTCTTATTCCCAAAATTACATCAGCTTTACCCATATCTTTCATATCAAAACTCGAGTTCAATAATTTCTTAGTTGAGCTTATGATATCCAAGTTTGGTCCTATGATGAGCATGTCATCAACATACAAGCATACAATGACAATAGAACCATTGTCAAATTGCTTGATGTAAACACATTTATCACATTCATTGATCCAAAATTAGGGCTGAACAAAAAATCGATCAAACCGATTAAACCGA
Source organism: Berberis vulgaris (assembly GCA_963556465.1). Lineage (NCBI taxonomy): Eukaryota > Viridiplantae > Streptophyta > Magnoliopsida > Ranunculales > Berberidaceae > Berberis > Berberis vulgaris. The sequence continues at coordinate 60,920,052 of OY747134.1, forward strand.
CCGAACCGATCTAAATCGAACCAATCGGTACGGTTTAAATTCGGTTCGGATCGGTTTCGGTTTTAAAAAATTCAAAACCGAAGTAGTCGGTTCGGTTTTCAGTTTCTATGTGATTTTAACCGACCAAACCGAACCGACCGAATATATATAATAAATAATATATTTTTTATATGTAAATAATACAATATGTTTAAAATAGTCGGTCGGTTCGGTTTTATTTCGGTTTTGGTTCAATTTTAGTCGGTTCGGTTCGATTACGGTTTGCATAAATTAGAATCGGTTCGGTTTCGGATCGGTTTTGTTAATGGTCGGTTCGGTTTTCAGCCCTATCCAAAATCCATGTGATATCATTGTATGATCAAACTTTTCATGCCATTGTTTAGGTGCTTGTTTAAGTCCATAAAGAGACTTTACAAGCTTACAAACCTTTTTCTCTTGACCTTTTGCCACAAAACCTTCGGGTTGTTCCATATAGATTTTTTCATCTAATTCACCATTTAAAAATGTTGTTTTTACATCCATTTGGTGTATCTCCAAATTGTAAACAGAAGCGATTGCAATTAGCATCCTAATGGATGTAATTCTAGTCACTGGTGAGTAAGTGTCAAAGAAATCCTTGTTTTTGACGACATACTTTAGCTACTAGACGAGCCTTATATTTTTCTATTGTACCATCAAGTTTTAATTTTCTTTTAAAAATCTATTTGTAACCTATTGGCTTACAACTTGGAGGTAAATTTACTAATTCCCACGTATGGTTTTGTAAGATAGAATCAATTTCACTAATTATTGCTTCTTTCCAATAAATAGATTCAGGAGAGGTGATAGCTGTTTTGTAGGTTTGTGGTTCACCCTCAGTGAGAAACGTTAAAAATCTTTAGCAATCTTGACTCTTTTCCCTCTCCTTGGTTCTACTTGTTGTTCTTGGACAACCGGTGTAGACTCATTCGGTTCCAAGTCTTTGTCTTGAACACCGGATGATGAAGTGTCATTAGCATGATTAAAATCATGTGTTTTTCTTTTATTTCCAGTAAGCCTATCATTGTAAGGAAACATATTTTCAAAAAATTCAGCATCATTGGACTCAATGATAATATTTGTATGAATATCTGAAATTCCCGATTAATGACTAGAAATCGGTATGTTGCACTATTCTTGGCATATCCAATAAACACACAGTCAACTGTTTTAGGCCCAAGTTTAACCCTTTTTGGAAGTGGTACTTGAACTTTTTCTAGACAACCCCACACTTTCAGTATTTTATAGGTTGGTTGTCTTTTGTTTCATTTTTCATATGAAAAGTTTGATCACTTTTCTTTGGTGGGATTCTATTCAAGATGATGTTTGCAGTAAAAAAAAAAAAAAAAAGGCTTCACCCCACACTTTTAACGACAACCCAGAATTATTCAACATGGAAATAATCATGTTTTTCAGAGTTCTGTTTTTACGCTCTGCAACTCCATTCTGTTGGGGAGTGTAAGGTGCAGCCGTTTGATGAATAATTCCATGTGAAACACAAAATTCTATAAAGGCATTGGAGTCATATTCTCCTCCTCTATCTGATCTTAGAATTTTGATTTTCTTGTTTAATTGATTTTCGACTTCAGCCTTATATGTCTTGAACATATTTAAAGCCTTATCTTTGGTATGTAGTAGATAAACATAACAATACTTACTATAATCATCTATGAAAGTAATGTAATAATTTTTTCCTTCACGAGTTGGGTTTGATTCGAAATCACCCAAATCTGTATGTATTAATCCTAACAATTCATTTGATTTTTCCATTACAGACTTATAAGATTTACTGGCAAATTTTGATTCTACACAAGTTTCACATTTATGTAAATTGTCAATTGTACATTTAGGTAGTAAGCCAAGATTAACCATTCTAAGTAGAGATCTAAAATTAACATGTCCTAATCTATCATGCCATAATGTAGAAGACTCAAGCAAATAAGTAGAATTATTATTTATATTATTACTAACAAGCAAAAATAATACATTGAGTTTAAAAAGCCCTTCAGTCAAGTAGCATTTCCCAACAAATGTTCCCCCTTTAGTGAGAACGAACTTGTCAGATTCAAATTCAAGTTTAAAGCCTTTTTTGCTTAGAACAAGACCAGACACAAGATTTTTAGTAATTTGATGAACATGCAATACACTTTCTCAGGACCATTTTCTCTTTGCCAGCAACACTTGTAGTAGATGCATTGCCCATAAACAACTTTTCTTCACCATTGATAGGAGTGTAGGTGACAAACATATTTCGGTTTCCACATATGTGCTTTGTTGCACCAGTGTCAACCCACCAATCTTTACTATCTGTAATCATATTGACTTTAGAAACAACACCAACAAAGTCTTCAACAATATTGGCTTAGGTTTTATTGTTTGTAGTAAGATTCTCCTTCTTGTGACGACGGTCTTGTGCCTTGTGTCCAAGCTTTCCACATACCCAACAGGCACGTTTAATTTGTTTGAAATTCTTCCCTTTTGGAGCAAGTGCATGTGAGTGTGGATGTTTTCATCATACTTGTTTTACTTTTTCTAAATTTTGTACTTAGGCTTGGACTTGTTTCCATCCTCAACAACATTGGCTTTGGTGTCGAACTCAGAAGTGTTCATTCCCTCACTCTTGCGGTGATCTTCTTGAACCCTTAATTTGATAACCAAATCCTCCATTGTCATATCAGTCTTCTTATGTTTGAGATGAATCTTGAAATTGTTCCAAGATGGAGGCAATTTCTCAATGACAGCCCCGACTGCAAATTGGTGTGGTAATTTCGTTCCCTCTGCAGCAAGTTCTAGGATCATATCTGGAGTTCCTCCACGTGGTTCACAACAGTCTTCGAGTCTATCATTTGGTACTTTAAAAATTTCCCAATGATAAACTTCTTTGAACCAACATCTTCAATTTTATATTTATTCTCCAGGGAATCCCATAGTTTTTTTGTTGTTTTGTATGATCTATACACATCATACAACGTATCATCGAGACTGTTTAGGATATAGTTCCTGCATAAAAACTCACTATGTTTCCATGCATCAATTGCATTAAACTGATCTGTGGAAATATCATTTCCTTCAGTCACATGAACATCTTCCTTGACAATATGAGCAAGGTTCAAGGTTGTTAGATAGAACAACATCTTCTGTTGCCAGCGTTTGAAATCCATACCCATGAACTTGTCTGGTTTCTCAACATGGGGTTTGACGCCATTAACTAATTGTTTCATATTTCTGTCTATAGATTGTTGGAGAACAATCAGAACAATGTATAATTTATTTGAAATAAATAATGTAATGGTACAAATACTATTTGTATTATAAATTGATTACAACAAAATAAAATAAAATAAATAAATCTACTAACTTGTATTGCAGACTGAGGCTTGCGAAATCTACTAATTTGTATTGCATAATTGGTACGTCTTGATTTGTGGATAGAGGCTAGTGGATTCGCTATGTCCTATAAACAGAATTCGCCCCTACTCGGTGCTGTAGTTCTTTAGGCGTTTGACTATCAGGATTCAACTATCTAATACCAACACCGTAGCACAAGGGTGTTGGTTCTGACGAATGCAATTTCTCTCAGAAGTAGAGAAGAATGAATAACTCTAGAAAATTAATGTGTTTGAAGAACTTGTTTTTCTCTTCAATATATAAAAAACAAAAAGGTGTGTTGATCAGACACATCCTTTCTTAATTCAAAAGACACATCTTTTCTCTTCAAGTGCAAAAGACGCGTTTTCACTTCAATGTTGGTTATTTGCTATACAAACTTACTAAGCAACCCACAACATGGAAAAAATGTAAAATGCGAGACAATCAGGTTGAGGATTAACGTTGGAGTTTGGAGGAATACCTGCAAGATACCTCAAAGCGCAAAAATATAGAAAACCCAAAATCCATTACAAGCTAAATACTCCACCATTACTGATAGAGCAAAACTCAAGACTAACAACTACTTCGAGTATGTACAAAAACATTTTAAGTATCACGAGATCAGCAAGAGCCTCTGTTGTTACACTTTCAACTTACTTGTTGGATTCTGGGTTCAATCCCGTTGTCTTGGTTCTTCTTGGCTGCGTCGTAAGATGCATGAAGTCCTATTAATAAGTAATAGATGAGCAAGACTGCTGTCCATACTCCAAATCTCATAAATGATCGCGCATCGATAGAACCCAATAAGAACAAATTTATGGCAATAGATGCAGATGGTAACCATGGAATAAATGGAGCTCCCCACAGCTTTGGTTTCCTTGCCTGCTTTACCAGAAGCTTCAACCCCAATGTTGCCAAGAACCATATACCCAGAGTAACAATATAGCCCACATACCCAGTTTTGCTCACTGCCCAACACACTGCAGTTGCAGCTGATGATAATATGATCAATATCAAGAACACAATCAGCTTATTTCTGTCAGACTCTGAAGTCTCACCTGGCACGTAGTATCGCCGAACTAATAGAGAAAGCGCCACAAGTGAAAATATGAAGAGCGTAGAAATGGAGAGGAGGTTACTTAGGATATTAAGGTCAGTGAAGAAGCCTACGATGCAGTTAGCAATTGTCATGACAATGGTGGCATTAATGGGTGTTTTAGTCTTGCTATTAATCATTGCGAGCCATGGTGGTGCCATGTGCGTCCGCCCAATGTGAGTGAAATATCGAGCTTGACCAATTACGTTTGTAAGTAGTACTGTTGTCATAGCCTTGACTGCTCCAAATGAAACCACATACTTGGCCCAATTCATTCCAACTGCCTGAAATGCTACGGAGTAGGGTGCATTGATGTCTATGGTCTTATATGATTGCATGAGGCATAGTGTGGCCGCAAGAAGACAATAAAAAAATACGGTGAGAGACATGGAACCTAGTAACCCAATTGGAATGTCATGGGCTGGGTTTCGGGTCTCTTCTGCCATTGTTGCCACCCCATCGAATCCAACATAAGCAAAGAAGAGCACAGCTGAGGCAGTGAATATACCGCGTGGACCATATGGAGCAAAGTTAGCAAAATTTGCAAGATTAGCCTTGGTAAGGCCAGCGATAATGATGAAGATAACTACTAACATGTGAATGATGGAAGCAATGGAGTTGAACCGTGAAGAGCCTTTAGTGCTAAGGGAGGCAGCAATGCAGACTATGACTGAGATTAAAACCGCTAGGGGGTCAAGGTGGTTGTAGTCTTCAGGGAGGCTTGAAACTACAATACGGAAATCGTCTGGGTTGTGATTGAGAAGCGTGGCAAAGTAGGATGTCCAGGAGCGGGCTATACCAGCTCCAGTTACCACATATTCAAAGAGGATATTACCAGCAGCAACAAAAGCCACCAAATCACCCAACTCCACCCTAATATATGCGAATGAACTCCCTGCAAAATTTATATATCATCATTATCATTCATGTCATTCCGATCACAATCATTTCAAGTTCATACTCAAAATGGATTAACCAAAAACATTCCAATTCTTTGACACTTTTACAAATTTGAATTAAAATCTTCAGGATCTCAGGTTCCTCAACATTCAGATATAAATATTTTAATCAAGTGATAAACATCAGTAAAGTTTTATGCATTCGTGTAGAACACACTACTTGGTTGATGCCTTTTTGACTACTTTCGATCCCTAATAGTTTTTAATAAGATTGGCCATTGAGTCCCTCAGAGGCTCTTCTTCCTCATTAAAGTTTTTTTCCATTTAGAAATTTTTTAACAACTTCAACTTTCAAACCAGAAAGTCAACTTTTAAAACAGAATTTGATCTCCCATTTTTTCCCCTTATAGTTATTACTTTTTTACAGTTTCAGAAATATCAGCAGAAGAATCTGATTTTTCTTTTCATGACAACTAAATTTATGGCAAAAAAAAAAGCCATTATCCTTGCAATAATCAAGTTTAGATTGGTTCTGAAAAGTGACCCATAGATTAAGAGTGAGAAATTCCAAAGTAGAATTGATGTTGTGTGGCAAATGAGCGGTCTGCAAAAATGGAATCATGTTCCTAAGACTGGATAATCTTCAGCTCAGCAAAAGATCGCGCAGGAGCATCAGTGTTAAAAAGAAGAAAAATGAAACCAGGCATTTTAAAGTTCCTTATACTTTAGGAATCATATTCACCAAATTGGTGATCGTTTTGAAACTTTCAACCTGTTGAATTCAAGAACAAATACAAATCATTTATTTTTGCAGTTATTTTTAAATTTCAATTATTTTTTACATCAAAGTGGCCATGGAATGTAATGGATCATTGTGAACACTGCCACTAGAAGTTCATGGTCTGTGTGTCATTAGATCAATCTTTATCGATAATTTTACAATAAACCTCAATGACATACATAATGGTCCTTTGTAGTGTGTTTGGCGCAGGCTAGTCCAAATCACTGACACCATTTTCGACATGAATACTAAAGTGCCGCCACCACCGCTTTGCTATCTTAAACGTTGCTATCCTGCTGTCCCACGACGTAATACCTCCATTAATAGTTGTTGTTGTAATTGCATTCTTAATCCCATTAAATACATATTCAGGGTTGCACTTCAGTTTGGGATACTTAAGGGCTAAAGCCTAGATTAATATCACAAATACTTCATTGGACTTGTATACAAATAAGACTCTAAGTTGTGTAATTTGAGGTGTAGTTTACACCGAAACGAATGGGCAATTATACTCAAATTCATATTTCTATTTTCGTACTTAGCCTTTAAGTAAGGTAGTTATAACTATTTGGCGAGTTTCTGACACTTTATCATAACCAAAACTTTTAATCAGTTATAGCTCAGTAAAAACAAACATGGCTTATGAAATGCTTAGCATCTAAGGATGTGTTTGGTTGCATGGAATCCTATGCCATAGAATCCATGAGGGAACTCATATATTTTAGGCTAATTTGAAGTATAATTTCATATCCACCATTTGATTTTGTTATCATAGGAATGAAAGTTTCATGAACATGGGAATCACATGCCTTGGGGGACCAAACGAGTGAGATTCTCATGTTCATGGGACTTCCATTCCATCACAAAATCAAACTATTGTCAAACGGTGGATGTAGAGTGATATATCAATTTAGCTTAAAATGTAGGTCCCCTCTTAGATTCCCATGGCATAGGATTCCATGCAACCAAAACACCCTAAGTAATGTAGTACCTGCAACGGGGATCTCAACAGCAAACTCGGTGTAACAGAAGACTGAAAGTATGGCAGAGATACCAGAGATGAAGAAAGATAAAACCACAGCCGGTCCAGCATCCTGCCTAGCCTCGAGCCCGGTAAGGACGAAGATCCCAGCACCCATTACAGAACCAACACCAAACCACAAGAGATCCCACCAATTGAGGTTCTTCTTCATCTCATTCTGGCTACGTTCACGCATCTCACTCAACTCATCTTCTTCCGATGATCTTGTTAGTAGACGATCCCTGAGCCTTGTCTTGGTCTCTCCCAGTGCCTTCAAATAAGACCCCCATGTCTTGAATGACTCCTCTGGAAATAAATCCTCTTTGCTACAACCCCAACAACAAGATGATGAACTTCGCCTTCTTGTTACTTCACCACCATCACTAACATTTGCAGTAGTACTACTACTACTACTGTTCTTCACGATCTCCATAACATCCACTTTCTTTTTCTTTCCTCTTTCTAGGAATGCAAAAAAAAAAAAAATGCAAGAACTCTTAAGGGGGTTTTGTGATTGTTAAAGATTTGCAAGAAAAATGGGAAATGGAAATGTAAGGAAATAAAGGTAACACAATAATCACCATAAATAACACTTACCAACCGTCCTTGCTATTTCTTCTACTTGTGAATGAAAAGTGAAAGGAGAGTACAGCTTGAAAGCACAGAAGAGAGAAGAGAGAGTTTGGGAATTGATGAGTTGTTGGCTTATATATAGGAAGGAGTTTTGCATGTGAATAGGACTTGTCAACCCTACGAGAAATCAGGTTGGATTTGATTTAGTTGACCTTGTGGGGCATTTGGGTCACAGGGTCTAGACTCTAGAGGTCTTGGTCCTTTGGATGAATTATATTTTTGAGTTATTATTTACTGGTTGGTCAAAGGCTAATTACTTTCTTATTAATATGAGGAAAAATAAAGACATTAAATACGAAATAGTATTTGTTGTGGAATGTTATAGAACTATCCACCTGAGGTGGCATGACATTGGCCCACATTGGAGCTAGGTGTTATGTGATGGTCACACCATGTAAAACAAGGGGAATTCTAATTGGCGAGGAAACGAGTGAGGAAACGGGAATTCTAATAGGCTTCATTTTATTTCACAGATAAGAAGTAAGAAGGAACAAAGATTGACAAATATGTAAGAACTAACGGTAGAGCTCTGCTATGCAGCTTGGTCTTACAGTACCGTTTTGTGCCTGGGAGGGTGGTTTGCACGTAATTGGATCGCTCTACCCTTTCTTCCATGGGTTTGGAGAAGTTGAACAGGGGTAAAGTTGGTCCGATCACGTGCGGAGCTCCATCCTAGGCACAAATCGGTGCTCTCGGACTATGTTGCGTAGAATTTTCCCTAACGGTAAGATGAATATTATGTGAATTAAATTTAAAGGCTTGCTTATACATAAGATTTTCCTTTAGTTTATTTTATCACGTTATGAGCACAAATACTTCGACCAACTAAGCCAACCACATTTTATTCAGTCTTCGATTCGATGAGAGATCACGAGCAATTCTAACTAACAACGTTGTTATTTACTTTGATTTTCTTTTCAATCCGAGCATTTTGGACGCATTACTAGTTTAATTATTGGTATGTGATGGTGTGCACAATTGCTAAGGAGTAAATATTTACTAGTTTTCATTGGACCAATTCACATCTCATTTGGCCAATTTTGATTAAATTTTGTGTTTACTGTTAGATTTTGGAATCACGATAAAAATCATCGATAAATCAAGTTTCCAGATGCCACGACCTTTTATATAGAAATATGAAATTTCATTTATTTTGACTTGAAATTTTTTGCATAACTAATACATGTATATTGTTTATGCATGTTTTCTCATCGATGTTAAACCTTGCAAATTTTGATTTTTCAAGCCCTTATCGTTAATGGATAAAATAATATATCATGGGCAACTTCTTTTTTTTGTTAAAAGCATATAAATATATTACTAAAAAGAGTTACAGTATTGTTGGCCTGCTACAGCAGCAAGGTTATGAGCCTCATAATTGAGGTATCTGCAAATAAAATCACAAAATCAAAGGTTGTGAAGAAAAAGCAGACGTTGTATACTACTAATTAGAGGTCACCACACCCAGTCAATGGTTGCTTTGGTTGCCTCTAATCATCCTACAGAATAAAGAGAAGCGTCCCTGAGTCTCCCAGCAAAAAACTTATCCTCCACTGCTTAGCGTGGATAAGAAGAAGAGTTGCTTGTGATCGGGCAAGCAACATGCGCAAGCACTTTCTCATGCATGTTAACTGCAAAAACTCCGACCTCTCCATGTTGAGATTGGGTGAAAAAACTTGCATCATATGTGACCACTATCATGTCCGGATCCAATGAATGAGGAATAAGTTTGAGTTGTGAGGATCTAAGGTTTAGTCAGTGACATCTTGCTGAATGGATTTGGGCCTGAATTAATGTTATCCAGGTAGTGGTTATCTTAGTATGGTGGGCCAATAGAAAATGGCGAAAAGGAACAGGGATTTGACCGAGTGTCGATGACAGCTGTTTCAAGGACATGATGAATAGAGAATGGATCGTTAGTGTCCACAGTGGTAAGGGCACCCCAACAACTCCTGTAAGTGGAGTTTGTAGAAAATCATTGGTGTTTCCTAACATACCGGGTGCTATGAAAAAAAAACTGAAATTATTTAGCGTTGAATTTGGTTTTGTGGAAAATACAATTGTTATGTGTCTGCCATATGGTCTGAATGAAAGTTGTAAACTGAGTGAACATTTCCTCATTTATCACTGAGTGAGTGTTCACAGTTTTCCACATGAACTTTAAGAAGAGGGAAGTATTGGGTACCTCAAAGTTATCATTAAGTCAGTCAATTGGGATGGGTGAGACAAGCCAGAGTTCGTGAATGACCAGACAGAGGAAGAACATATGAGTAACATCTTCTGTGTGGCTATGACAAAAAAAAATCCTCTAAAGGCGTGTGAAGGAGGGACAGATTGGTCATGGTGGGGATGATATTTTGACTGAGCTTTCAAAGAGTAAAAAGAGCAGAAGGAGGCGCATTGATTCTCTACAATTCTCTTAACATCTTGGCATCGGCGTTAAAAGGGGAAGGGATTGAGGTGAAGCATTCAGATTGCTTTAAAGTGAACACCTTGGTAGCGTTCTTGACAGTGAAAAAACATTTTTTATCTGAGAGCCAGATCAGTATGTCAGGACAATCCGAGCGTCTGATCAGAATATTCTGAATCTCACTAGCCACAGGAGCAGGGAAAAGGGAATTGATTAAGTTATCATTCCATTGGGTGTGTTGACCATTGGGAATGGTCCACAACTCCATAATTCTGTTAGGAAAATTTGGGGCTTGGGGATTGAGAATACAATCGATCAGAAGTAATCATGGCTTGACCCAACATTCCCTCCAAAGGTCGATATTATCTTCCGACAACACTTGCCATTTGATAACACTTCATTCTGGCCAACGCCTTGAGATTGCCTCTCCAAGCAAAAGAAGCCAATGATGGAAGTTTGGAAATTTGGAATAGGCTTTTGTTGTTAATTAAAGTGTTTTAAGTTGGATAGCACGAGTGCTATGAGGGGAAGAGACGACTTGTCACATGCCTTTTGCCATTAAGGCAAGGTTTTTATTCCTCATTGAGGGGATATTAAGGCCATTCAGATGGCAAGGCTGAGTGATGCGATCCCAGGTAAACATGTGTTTCGCTTTGCTAGCTGTTGTCCCGTTCACCAGAAATTGCAAGAGAAAACATCAATTTTGGTAGTGATCGAGTTCGGAAGAAGGAAAATTTACATGTTGGACGACTTTGATCATAATTGTTCTGCCCGCTTGAGAAAACACTTTGGATTTCCCGCTTGAGAGCTTGACATTGATTTTATCAATAAGGAATTGGAAATCATTGGCCTTTTGTAGACATGAGAAGAGGCAAGCCAAGATATTTGTCCTTAGGATTGTAGAACCTTGATCCCAGGATTTTATTAATCATTTTTAATGCTTCGGGTGAACATTGGAGCTGTAGTGCACCGAAGATTTGTCAAAATTAACCCCTTGACCCGAAGCTAGACAGTATTGTTGAAGAATATCTTTGATTGAGTGGGCTTTAGCCAGGGATGCTCGGCAAAAAAACATAAGGTCGTCCGCATAAAGCAGGTGACTAAAAGAAGGGGGATGTCGTTAGATCTTGATGCCTTTGATGAGCCCTACAGCTTCTGCTCGGGCTAGAAGACGGGACAAAGCTTTAGCAACCAGAATGAAAATATATGGTGACAGGGGATCCCCTTGCCGAATGCCCCTAGAGGGCTTGATGGAAGAAAGGGGTGAATCATTAAGAAAGACCTGAAGGAAAGTGATGGAAATGCATTGCTCAATAAGTTGAATCCATCCTTCAGTAAATCCCAGTTGTCTAAGAATTTCTAACAAGAAAGACCATTCCACTTTATCATATGTCTTGGCCATCCAACCTTTTTATTTCTTTCGAAAGTGCTTAATTTGAAAGAAAGTCTCATGAGCGAGACTGACACTATCCGCAATAGTCCGTCCAGGAAAGAAGGCCCCTTGGTTGGGAGAGATGATGTTATCTAATAGTGGTTTCATGCCGATTCGCCATGATTTTTTAGCCACCTTATAGATAACATTACAAAGGCATATAGGGCAGAAATTATTCGGAGTGATTGTGTTGCCAACCTTTGGGATAAGTGCGATAAAGATTTTATTACGCTTGGGGTCCATCCGTTGAGTAGTAAAAAAATGCTTAACTACCTCGCAAACATCCAACTTCACTATATCCCAATAATACTGAAAGAAATAGGCATGAGAGCCATCAGGCCCCGACGCTTTGTAACTGCCCATATAAAAAACAATGTTTTTAATCTCAGAGTCTGTAGGTATGGAGAAAAGAGCCTCATTGTCAGCCCTAGAGGTGACCAGAGAGAATAGAGAAAGAATTTCGGGATCGGGAGAAGGACCCGAAGATTGAAAAATGTTTTCAAAATAGGTGTTAAGAACTTACCAACATTGTCACGGCTCGATTGCCAGACATTAGACTCATCTTTCAGGTGAAAAATGAAGTTCCATTTCTGACACATGAGCATAGAAAGATGAAAGAATTCAATATTCTTATCTCCCTCATTGAGCCAGGAACAACCAGATTTGTATTTTCAGAAAAGTTCTTCTCCAACCAAAAGTTCTGAGAGTCGGTCCTCCAGAGAGGCGATTGCCATGGCATTTTGAGTGGAAGAATGTTCATTCTAGAGAGCAACCAGAGCCATATGTGTCTCTTGAATACACAATTGAATATTTTTGAACTCATTGTGGTTCCATTGAGACAGACAATAGTTTAGCTTTTTGGTTTTGATATGGAATTAAGTTTTGATAAGGTTTGGGGTGCCGCCTTGGAGCCCAGGATGAATCGACCAGTTTTCGACACTTGGGGTCTCTAGTCCACATTTGAAAAAACTTGAAAGGTTTTGAACCATCAGAATGATTGGAGACTAACCACAAAGAAATAACTTTATGATATGAGGTAGAGGTATGAATAGTACGGGCCGTGGCTGAAGAAAACAGATTCACGCAGTCAGTAGTCACCAAGATGCGATCCAACTTTGCCTTAATTCCATTCATGTCTATTCGTTTATTGTTCCAAGTGAATTGGAAACCAATGAGAGAAAAATCAAGAAGGTTATGGTTATCTATGAAAGTGTGAAGGTGTCTAAGGGAAGAGAAAGTAGGTCAGTTACCCCCTCCCCACATTTTCTCCCCCAAATTGTGAATGACATTCAGGTCCCCAATAATGATACCAAAAAGGTTTTGACAGTTGTAGAGTGCAGACATATTATCCCAAAAAAGAACACTAAGAGATGGGTTGGATTCACCATACATAAAAATAGCATACCAAGGAGATAGAGCAAAGTAATCATGAATAATAAAATTAAAATAATATTTATAGGACAAAAAAATGGTAAGAGAAATACCTTCTTTTCATAATAGTGCAATGTCACCTGATTGACCAGTCGCTGCAACTGAGGCTCCGTGCTTGAATTCGAGTCTCCTGCGTATGTGGTCCATATATTCAGATGAGGCTTTGGTTTCCGACAAGAAAAGTATATCGGGATTGGACTAATGGGATAGGGTCTTTATATTTCGGTACGCACAGGGAAACCCTATGCCCTTTGCGTTCCATGGTAGTATCATGAGTGTTTGGGTGACCTTTCTGCAGCGGTCGCCAGTACCTTCAAAGCCTTTTCAGCAGCATGGTCATTCTCCCGATGAATCTGTCCTCACTCACTCCAAGACAATATGGATTGTCTAATATTTCTCCTGATTTTCAGAGTATGTATTGCGGATTCACTCCCTTTTTTCTCGCTGCCATTAGAACTCAAAGTTGATTGGGACTCTTTCTGAAATATAGGCAAAAGGTGTGATGTACATGCTCTGCTACTGGACTGCACATTAGTGTCTTTATTCTTTGGAGAGCTGAAAGCCCGAGTTTGATGACAGTTATAATCAGTGAGGTTTGAAGCAACTTTTGGTGTACTTACCACCAACATTGATATAAGGATGGATAGCTGCTAATTTGAAAAGACCATGGACCTAGCCTGTAAGAGTGACTCCCAATAAAAAAGATTGATGTTAGCTTTAACTGTGCGTCCCTTCTTCTTAGCTTCCGTCAACACGGCTTTGCTAGTAGTCGTTAAAAGAGACGACAAACAAATTGTAGTTAAAACTGATAGAGAAGGTGACCTGGCGGCCGTCAACACGACTGTTAACAGAGAGGTAGAATCTGACTTCATAACGGTCGTCTTCACTATCATTAACATATTGATTGATGCTGACTGCATAACAACCGTTATAACGATCGTGAACAGAGTGGTTGGAGCTATAACTACATAACGATCGTCGTCGCGACCGTTAACATATTGATTGTAAGTGAGTTTATAAAGATCGTTATCTCAACCGTAAACAGAGTATTGAGCGTTGTCTTCATAACGGTCGTCCTCATTATTTTTAATAGTAAGGTAGAAGTTGACTTAAGTTGCAATAAAGGTGGTTGGTGGGTTGCCTCAATTAAATCCTTAACTCCGGTCTGATCTGCCACTGGTGACGAGTCAGACTGTGACACTTTAGACGACGGTAAGTCAGACGATGACGCATCAGCGGTGAGTCCCTGCAACTCCAGCCTTCTATAGCTCCGGCCAGTAATACCAAAAGAGCCAACCGATAAGGTTTCAATGGTTTCATCCGTCAAGGGGAAAGAAGTCAGGGAATCAGAATCCGTCCACACCATGAACACTTGAATGGATGAGTTTCGGCCGCCGTTACGGCTAACAAAAGGGGACGGCCTGAGCTGATTGTATCTCCTTTCAACATGGCAGTAGATATGTATCTGAGTACCCAATCGCTTCTTGAAACTGTCAAGTATGTTGCCTCTATATTTGCAAAGGAAGAGGAAACCCTTTTCCTCATGGCCGAAATTCAGTCCGTGATAGAATTGTTTTACGCCAGAAGAACTTGCAGATTGTCAGGGCCCATTTTATCTCGATGTTACAAATTAGAAAATGATCTTTGAGTGGAGTTTCATGGATGAAATTGTGAGAGGTGTGTAGGGGTGGTGATATGGGATCAATGGTATAAAGCGAGATGTGTGGGTGATGGGAAGTTTGTGAGGGATAAATCCATACGAATAGGCATGGGCATGGAGGAGATGGTATAGATCTGAATGGATATGGGTTTGGGAATGAGGTAACACATAGACCAGAAAAATTCATTAATAAGGAGAAATAACAATGATGTTCCTGAAAAATGTGTGAACACATACAATAGATGAATGAGAAGATGGTATAAGATTGTTGTGGGTGTAGAGAGGGGGAAGGAGGTGGTTTGTAGTTTAGACTGTGAAGAGAATCGTTACTGGAATGGGAAAAATGATATGAAGAGATGATCATGGTGGATGAAGGTGGTGAGGGATGTGCGGCTTTTAAAGGGGGGATATGAAGCGAACAACGCCGGAGACCTGTAGAAAACAAACAAGAGTAACAGCACAAAAACAACAAAACATAAAATCAGGGACCTTGCACAGTGGAAGAAAGGAGGGTATGAATGAGAGATTTTAAGTGATTTTGATAAAAGGCGAGAAATATAAGGGTGGATTGAAATATGGAAAGGTAGAAATGGAGGAGTTGAGTTCTCTGGCAATTGGAACTCAAAACTCCGAGAAGTGAAAAGAGTTTTTGGTTTTATCATGACAACTTGATGCTAAGCTTCATTTGCAAGCTAAGAAAATATGTGATGCAATTAAAAAAGAAAATACAATGTTTATAGAAGATAGAGCATTTGCACTCATCTTCTTGCATCACCATATTCATAATGATCTCAAAAATGAATATCTCACTGAGAAAGATCATTTAGTTTTATAGAAGTCCCTAAAAGACAGATATGACCATCAGAAGGCATACAACCCTCTTGCCCAGAATAGATGGTTAAATTTGAGATTTCAAAATTTTAGGACGATGTCAGAATATAACTTTGTAATGTTCAATATTATTTCTCGTCTTAAGTTTTCCGAAGAAAATGTAACACATGCTCACATAATAAAGAAACTTTTATTTAATTTTAATGTATCAAGTGTGCTCTTGTAATAGTAATATTGAGATAATCACTTTACTAATTATTGTGAATTGGTGACTTGTCTCCTAGTAGCAGAAAAATATGTTAAGGTTTTACTGAAAAACTATAATGTCAGACCATCTGGTTCCGTGACATTTCCATAAGTAGATGCCAACTACAGCTCTCAAAGTGGTTGAGACATGAGACTTAGCAAGAATAAATACTCCAAAAGATGTGTTGACTCTGAAAGAGGTAGCCATAATAATTACTCCAATAGAGATGGTTATAACAATCACTTGGGTGGTTATAACAATTATTCCAGAAGATGTGATTACCCTAGCAGAGGTAGTTACAACACTTGCAACAAATTGTCCAATGCTCCTGCCCGGGACACTGATGAAACTTTTGTGAACGACATTGAAAATCCTTCTAAGATTATACTTTTCATAGATGTACGAACATGGACATTGGTCACGTATATGTCATGCACCCAAAGATGCAGTAGATAATTATTGAGCTTTCAATACAACCAAGTAGACAAATTTGATGCAATGGGAAGATAATAGTAATACATCTGAACATCCCGTCCATGTTACTCGCTTAGACTCTTTTGACCTTTTCAAAGAAGTCGACTAGGCATCTTTGTCATGATGTGTGTTGAGATCACCTTGTACAATCTCCAATTTTGTACGTTTTTGCTACTTATATATAAGATATGCATATGTAACTAAACTTATATGTATAGCCTGATATACATTTACTAGACTGATGTATGACTTGACTACCTATATGTTTATTATTTAAATGTACAGATCATGACATGTTGGATGATGAGATATGTTTGGTTGATAATGTCAGTACACATAAAATACTAAAAAGTCGCAATTTTTTTTCATCATTAAACAATAAAACACAAAAGATGTCTACCGTTGTTGGTCATGTGCTCTAGTGGAGCACACTTGACGTTACCAAATAGTACCCATTTATTAATTTCGAATACGTTATATTCAATCAGTTTCAGAAAAAAGTTTGCTCAGTTTTAAAGATATACGCTTAAATGCGTATCATATTGAGATAACTAATGAAAATAAGAAAGAAGATTTGTGCATCATGTATAGTGCTGGAAGACAGAAGCTCACACTCGATAAGTTCTCCATTGTATTCTTGGGACTATAATGTACAACTATTGGAACTGTTGAATTTAAAATGTGTCTATTATAATTAGCCCAGTGCAAATACTGAAGGCTCTGGGTAGAGCTCACTTGATGTTACAAAATAGTGTCCATTTATTTATTTCAAATACGTTATATTCAAGCAGTTTCAGAAGAGACTTGCTTAGTTGTAAAGATATACGCTTATATGGGTATCATATTGAGACAGCTAATTAAGGGTGATGCGTCCAAAATCCATTCTTCAGTAAGTGTGACCTGCAAACAAATGATAGATTGCCAAATGTCACATTTTTGGTGGCCGAAGGCACTCCGATGCTTAAGTCAGTAACTCGGTTAGAGATGAAGATACATCTGGACAGAACTCAGTTAAAGTTGCATACCTTTGTGGAGTGTTTCCTTTACCTTATACAATGGTCGTTGTTAATTCCCTGCGTGACTTAAGCATGTGAGGCGTGACGAAAGGAAACGTTCCTCGTAATGATCTTCTTCATTTATGAAGATGTGTCCTCGGAGGCGTAACTCCTCTACGCCTCTTTTTCTCTGTAACGTTCATCCTCTTTAAGGGAGAACTTTGTCGGGCCTAGATTTGGGCCTTTAACTATGGTTTATTTTTACGGACCCTGTTTAGGCTTTTATGACTGGATTCACCCTTTTTGGGATTTATGAATTAGCCTGGTTTCGAGATACTTGATCCTCGTGATGGATGATTCATGTCACGTGTACGATTGCGATATCAGTCTTATTTGATGTATCATAAAAGAAAATAAATAATATTTATGTATCATATGTAGTGTTGGAAGCTAGAAGCTCACACTCAAGAAATTATCCATTGTCTCATTGGGATTATAATGTACAAACATTTGAACTGTCTCAATATCAAACAATTCCAAAATAAACTTGCTCAGTTTTAAAGATATGCGTTTAAATGTGTATCATACTGAGACAACTAATGAAGGGAATAAATAGTACTTATGCATCATATGTACTATTGGAAGCCAGAAGCTCATACTTGAGAAATTATCCATTGTCTCTTTTGGACTATATTGTACAACCATTGGAACTATTGAATCATATGTCATTTTAAGCCAGAAGCTTAAGGCTCGCCATAAATTCATTAACCCACACACTTTGCTTCTTTGGCACGATCGTTTAGTCATCTTGGATCCACCATGTTGAAGAAAATTGTAGAGAACTCTAATGGTCATCCCTTAGCACACAGTTAACTTCGACCACCCTAGTGGATACTTATGCATTTCTTGTTCACAAAGTAAACTTATTATTAAACCACATTTTCTCAAGATTGAGACTGAGTCGCCATCATTCTTATAGAGAATATAAGGCGACATTTGTAGACTAATTCACCCTGCTAGTGGACCTTTTAGATATTACATGGTTTTAATAGACGTTTCCGCTTGATGGTCTTATGTGTGTCTTTTTTCTATCTGTAATCTTGTTTTTTCCAGATTCATAAAGCAAATTATTAAACTTAGGACCCAATTCATATACCATCACATCAAGTTTATTCATCTTGATAATGCAGCAGAGTGTTTAATGATTTTTGTTCATCTATAGGGATTGATGTTGAACATTAAATCCCATATGTACATCAACATAATGGTTTAGTGAAATTTCTAATTAAGCATAACAACTTGTGGCTATGCCTTTACTTATTCAGTCTAGACTACCCAATAGTGTCTAAGGACGTGCAATCTTACATGTCGCAGAATTGCTTCGCCTTAGACCCACTTCATACCAACAATATTCCCCTTTTACAACTTGTTACAAGTTGTCAACCAAATATTTCACATTTCTGCAAATCTGGTTGTGTTGTACATGTTCATATACCACCCTCAACACAAACTAAGATGGGTCCTCATCGTCGCTTAGGCATTTATATCAATTTTGACTTCTCACTCACCTTCAATTATCCATTATCTCGAACCTTTAACAGGTGACTTTTTACTGCCAGATTTGTAGACTGTCAGTTTGACTAAGACCGCAATTAAGGGGAAGATAAACAAATTCTTACAAAACAACAAATAGAGAAAAAACGCGGTGTGAGTTATCGTGGAATTTTTATACTTTGTGGACCCTAAAACATCCCAGTGCGATTATGAGATATTAAAGCAATTGTGAATCAATTATCTGATGCATTTAATGATGCAACTATTTTTTATTTTTTTTTAAAAGTCACATGTGACAACTATGAAGGCACTAGTTCGAATTTGTGTCCTTGAAGGACAAACTTTAAATAAGGCAGCTAATGAATCTGTTGCACGCCAGAAGCGTGGAAGACCTATAGGATCCAAAGATTCAATTCCTCAAAAAAGGAGAATTGGTAAAAATTCATGCCTAATGCTTCTGAAGAAGCAGTTCTTGAAACTCGTGGATAAGTTGTACAAGCTACAGAAGAAGTTGTACCTGAAGCTCCAGAAGTGGCATTACATAATGCTCCTGAAGAGATTATTTTTGAAAAATCAAATTTCTTCATAACACCATAAATGGTTGTTCGTATCCCTAAAGTGATTTAAAAAAAACCCAATGAGGCTCAGGTACATGATAATAATGAGATTTCAATATACTCATGAGAAATGTGGAATCCAAATGTAATGGTCAACGATGACATACTAACTACTTAAATATCAAAGGGCAATGATATTTATAAATATATTGAACCATATAACATCTATGAATGTCGACAGAGAAATGATTGGCCAAAACATAAAGATGATATCAAAGCATAATTGGATTCTCTTGAAAAACATGGTGTATATAGATTTATAGTACAAACACCTTAACATGTAAACTCTGCTGGTTTCAAATGAGTGTTTGTAAGAAAACGAAATGAGAAAAATGAGATTGTCAAATATAAAGCAAGACTTGTGGTGCAAGGGTTCTTGTAGTAACCCGACATTAATTTTGATGAAACATATTCTCGGTTATGGATATGACTACATTCTGATATTTAATAAGTCTTTTAGTTTCTAAAAAATTTGATATGAGACTAATGATGTTGTAACTACTTATTTATATGGGGATTTTGACACGGATATTTACATGAAAATCCTGAAGTATTTACTTTGTTTGAAGCAAAGTCGAGAAATATTTACTCGATCAAAATAAGACGTGCCTCATAATGTTTGAAACAATTCGGAAAGATGTGATATAATTGTCTCAGTGAACGTCTTGTGTCAGGAAGGTTTGCAAATAATCTCATTTGCCCATGTGATTTTATAAAGAAATCTATTATTGGTTTTGTCATAGCAGCTATTTATGTATATGATATAAATCTTATTGGATCTACTTTAAGATTTTGAAATTTTGCTAACTATTTAAAGAACGAATTTGAAATAAAAGACATTGGAAAGTCAAAATTTTGTCTCGACCTGCAAATCGAGCGAATTACTAGTAGAATATTGATCTATCCTCACGATATACTAAAAAAAAATTTAAATGCTTTAATATGGACAAATCTCATCCACTTAGTACGCCAATGGTCGTTTGATCTTTAGATTTAAATTAAATATCTATATCGACCAAAAGAAGAAAATGAGAAGATACTTGGTCCTGAAGTACCATATGTAAGTGTCACTGGGGCAATGTTATATTTGGCACAATGTACACGATCTATAACATTTTCTGTGATTCTATTGACAAGGTATCTGCACCTACTCGTAAACACTATAATGAAGTTAAATACATTTTTCGATATCTCTATGGGACATTCAAATGAGTTTGTTTTATTCCTATGATTTATGTAACCATTCTCACCTAATTGGCTATGCATATTCATGTTATCTATTTGACCCCATAAAGGTCGCTCACAGATAAGTTATATATTTATGAATTACAATACAACTAGTTCTTGGCAATCTATTAAACAAACACTAGTGGCTACTTTCTCAAATCACTATGAAATTATTGCTCTGAATGAAGCTAGCCGAGAATGTGTCTTGCTTAGATCATTAATTCAGCATATTAGAAATAACTATCGATTGCCCTCAGTTAATAATCAGACGACTACAATATATGAAAATTATGTTGCATGTATTTTTCAAATGCAAGAAGGCATCATCAAATGATATCGAAAGAAACCAGTAAAGTTTTTCTATTCACATGAGCTCTAGAAGAACCATGTGATTGAAGTCAAACATATTCGATCTAGTGATAACCATGCAGATCCCTTCACCGAAGCACTTCCTAAATCAACATTTTAGAAATTAGTTTATGAGATTGGTATGCGTCGGCTGAATCATAAAAGTAATTAAAGTTTTAATATCATGAGAGGGAGTCATTATCAGAGAGAGTATCCAGAATTATACTCGACCAAGAGCATCCATAAATATGCTACATTGATATTGAGTGTGTTGTACTTTTTTTCCTCCGAAATGATTTTATCCCATTGAGTTTTTCCTATCAACGTTTTAACAAGGCAACACTATGTGCATCCATCATATTCCTGAAAAATGTCGTACTCTTTTTTCCCTTCGTCCAAGTTTTTTTCACTAGGTTTTACTTGCAAGGTTTTTAATGAGATAACTTCTGATGAACATCCAATGGGAAGTGTTGTGAAATGTTATAGAAGATGGTGAATGTCCACCTCATGCTTTTGAGGTGGCATGACATTACACCACATTGGAGCTAGGTGTCATGAGATGGCTACACCATGCAAAACACATTTTGCCTATAAATAGGCTTCATTTTATTTATAGAAAGAACAAAGATTGACAAATATGTAAGAAATAATAGAAAGATGAATATCGCTGGAATCAAAAGCTTGCTCGTACATAAGAATTTTCTTTAGTTTATTTCATCAATATCACCTTTATTAGTTTAGTTACATTAAACTAAAGTAGTAAAGTGTGGTTTACCTTATGGCCTTGATTAGGTTAGATCAATTTTACTTTGAACCTCAAGCTTACCTAATATCATCTAGTGACTAGGAGGTCAGTGTAGTAATGGGCCTTTGCCAACCCCTTCCGAAATGCGGGCAAAAGGCAAAATACTTTGGATTACATACAAACAATTTAAACAACAGAACCAATGTAAAATTTTAAAGTTTCAATTTTCATGAGAAAAAAAGCTTTGAATTACAAACACTAAGAACATAGATTACACAACCAGGGTAGTAATAGCTGGAAAAAAATATATGCAACTGAGTTTCAAATCATCCACAAGCAAACCAAGAGGAGACTGGATTGTGCTCTTTTGAGAACAAATTGAAACCCCATTAATCCAAAACCCTATCATTGATTGCTTATACTAGCTCACACCTTGAAGCAATACAAATACAATGAGGCACTCTTCCACTCTTAACAATGGAGAAAGTCATGATTTTTAAGGTTTTTTTAAACTGACCTCCTCGATTCGATTTGATAGACCAAGAAAGGAGCTTCGCAAGTTTTGTCCCTTAGAACACCAGTGGCAATGGCTTGCTTTATTTGCCTCTCACGTCGCACAGTGAAAGAGGGAAGAAGAAAAGAGGTTTGAGTTGAGTAGGGACAGGGGAGAGAGAGTGGAGTGGCTCCAGATTTAGGCGATCATCTCACGCGGCAATGGATTTTTTGTGATTACTATAGGCCTTCCGATTGTATCATCATCAACAGTTGTAACTAATGTTGAATAATGTCCTTCTGGTTTGTTTAAAACTAGTTTATTACCATTGCGGTTGGCATGATAGAAAGTGGATCGTGACATTAGGTTAATATCAATTAATATTTTAAACAATTAGAAAAAATATTTTAAAACTATCATACTTAATTTTCCCTGAACTTTGCTTGAATGTGCCGTAAGATGTTTGTCTCATTCTTTGATAAATATAAAATATAAAATATATATTTATGATGCAAAATGTATTTGATTATTTTTTGAAAATGAATACGGCATGAAATGCATATTTTGAAAATTGAAGTGTTTGTATTAATTATTGGTCTCATTGGAAAGATTTTAAAAAATGAATTTCAACAATATCAAGTTTAACAAAATTCGACAATTACATAGATAGTTATGACAATTTTGATTTTGAGAAAAAAAATATAAAACTTGTTCTCTCCGCAAAATATACATTCCACACACATTTTTAGTTTACGTTCATTTTTCTTTTGCCCTTTTACATGCTTCACATTTACAAACATGTCATTATAGAAAATAAATCTTAACACTCAACATTTATCTCAACTTTCAATCCTAGCTCTCTTTTATCTTCAATTCCCTAGGAATAGTAAAACGCTTAGCTGATTTTGAGAAACAAACACTTCCATATTCCGCTATAGTCTTTTTTAAGAGGTTAGTGGTATGTACCCTCTTAACAAGAGGTTTAACCTATTAGTTAAAAAACACCCCTTGCACGTACTATCTTCTATAAAGAATAGGTCGTGTGTCAATATGATTATCAACCAGAAATTCTAAAGGTAGAAGCATTATGGATAATAATTAGCTTGTGCTAAACACCAAAACTTTCAAGATATCACTCCATCTGTTGCAACTTGTCTTAAAATAAATAAGGTTGTTGCTAAATAACACCACATTTCTGTTGAAGGACACCACCAGTACCCTACTTTCTGAAGGACATTACCACTTGCTGAAGGACACTACCAATATAAATAAAAATGTCTACCACCTCTATTGTCCTCTCTCCCTTTCTTCTCCTCTCCTCCACCTCCCTTTCACCACTACCACTCTGCTACCGCCACCTTTCCTCCTCCCCTTTCCACCACCACCCCGCCACCGACACCTCTCCTTCTTTTTCTTCTTCTTCTTCTCCATCAATCCCCACCACTGCCACCTCTCCTCCTCCTCCCATCTTACTCTTATTTTCCATCAACCACCACCACCACCCCGCCACCTCTCTTCCTCCTCCCCTCCCCTCTCATCTTCTTATTATTTTCCTCATCTTCCCCCTATTACCTCCTTTTTTCTTCTCCATCAATCCCCACCATCACCACCTCTCCTCTTCCTCCTCCCCATTCTTCTTATTCTTCTTCTTCTTATTTTCCTCCTCCTCCTCCCCATCACCTTTTTTTTCTCTTCTTCTCCATCAATCCCTACCACTGCCACCTCTCCTCCTCCCTTTTTTTTTTCTTTTTCACTTTCAATCACCACCACCATCCTGCCACCTCTCCGCCTCATTATCTAGGGTGGTGTTGCTCCGGTGAAGAGAGAATAGAATGTGAAGGTGTTGGTGTCCTTTAGTAGATCCAAAAAATAGGGTGGTGGTGTCCTTCGGTATAAATGTGGATTTGCTTAGCAACACCCAATAAATAAATAAACATCATTCTCCCTAAGAGTCAAATTTTTTTCACTCACGACCCAACTAAGTTGGGGCAATCCCACTTAGCCATGGTGGGGAAGCGATCATTCCACGAAGCTCGAGTCGTACCCCAAAGGGTAAAGTGATCGTATATCCAACACTACAAAAGAATTAAACATATCAATATCTGTAACACTAAAAAAATAATTAACTAAACAATTAACCCGAAAATTGTAACTTCAAAAACGGCATATGTCCAAATATTTGTTTGCTACCCGCTTTGCTAGCACAACCAAGTTGACAGTACAAGAACGCCAAAGTACCAACTCCCCATGCGAACTTCCCAATATCATCAACATTTATCAGCAACTTCAAATATTCAGTGCGCACCTTGGTTTTAGTTTTATCAGCGAAGATTGTCATGCCCATAAAAAAATAACAAGTAATCACGTGCAACTTGTTGTTTCTTTTTAAGAGAATCACTTGTGCTCACTTTCCCACAACAGTGATCCTTAATCAATTTCATCTCCAGGAAACTCTGATACTTCTGGACATGCTTTTGTGCATCGCTATTTTGAATCCCCAAACCATTCACCAAAAGTTGAATACACTCATATGCCTTCCTCTGAGTTTCCTTCACCATAACCGGCTTACCAACAATCAGTAAATGAGTGATACGACAGACATCATCGATGGTGATGGTTATTTTTCCAAAATGGAGGTGAAAAAATGTTGGTTTCAGGTTGCTAACGCTCGATGAAATCACAAATCGCGACCCTATCGATATGATCCTTATGATGGTCTATCAACGGTTGGAGACCACTCTTATAGACCATTGAAATAACTTCCTTCAGGTTGTCCTTCAGACTATAAAATTCTTGTACTGATGCCGACATCTCAACTCCCCTTGTTCCTACACAATACGAAAAACTAGTCAGTGTCCAAATAATGTAAAAATAATAAGAACTGCATATTGAAAATAATTTGAAAATATTATAAATACCTCCTGACCAGCCCAAATGGAGTGAGCAACATGGTTACATAATCCTCTAATTTAGATGCATCATTGGGACCACCAGGATTAGAAACTTTGCCAGGTTCTAGATCTTCATTGGGATCAGGTTCTACAGAAATAAATGGTGACTCTCGACCCTCCGCATCAACCCGGGCCTCTCGCATCCCCCAAAGCCTCTGCATCCCTCAGACCCTGCTCACCCTCCACATTTGCTCACCCTTCGCATCCCCCTCACCCTTATTCACTTCCTCAACGTCAGAAACCACACTATGTTGACCTTGAGATAGCAATAGGAGTGTCGTTGCTTCATCCGCGACAATCAAATCACTCCCCATTGCATTTTTGCTCCTTTTGTCTCCTCTTCTCTCATCTTCATCTCCTTTTCTTTCTCCCTTCGTTGTTGGATTTTTTTGTTCTTCCATCATTTCTTTATTTTTTACGGCTATGGTCTTTCTCAACGACGCCGTCATTGGTTGTCTTTCAGTTGGATTATTCCCACCAACACCACCTCCTACACTACCACCAACTGTCACCACCAATACCACCACCAACAACACTGCCAACAAGACCACCACCAACATCACCCACTACACTACCGTCAGCATCACCACCAACACCACCACTAACAGCGCCAACACTACCACCAACACCACTAGCAACCTCCAACACAACATCTTTGTTTGTTTTTGTCATACTAAACATTTAAAATAAATTTGAAACAATTAAAACAAAACAATCAAACACAACGAAATGAAGAAAAGTTTACCTGAATTCGTTTGGGTTTGGTTGAACAATCAAACACAACTAAGACTACACACCAAATCAACCAACTGAGCCCGAGAATCGCACACAAATCTCAATTGTACACAAACGCACTGATTTGCACACCAAAAGACCCCAAATCACACGAAAACCTCCAACCTTTGAATCACACATCAACGGTAGAGGGAAAGAGTAGAAAATAGAGAATAGAGAGAGAATGAAGGCAGGAAGACTGCGAAGTTCAAACATTGGGAGAGGGAGAGACTGTATCGATGTGGGAGAGAAATAGAGTGAAGGGAATTTTTTTTTTGTTTAGGGCTTATATTGGTGGTGTCCTTTAATGAAAATGGTGGTGTTATTTAGCATGGGCCTTTCTTGAAGGGGATCAACAAAAACACTATAATGACTTACAAAGTAAAATTTATCCAAGTTATAACACTTGTAGAGTTCGCCTTGTTCTAATAGTAAATGTTTGTTATTACTAGGTCTGTCCTTGTACTTCTGAGTGAAATTCTCGTGACAAATGTTTGCATAATACAATGCTTCTTAAGACTTCAAATGGCTAATCACATTTATGACAATAAGCTAGAACACTAATATCGTTGAAGATCCTTCAACAAAAACCAGATCTCCTTCACCATATATAGCGAAGCCATACTACTACATTTTTTTTGTAATTATTCATGTCCGTATTGATGTTGATGAATCCCTTCAAAATTGAAGGCAGCAGCTCCATGTCTTCATAACAACGTACAAGTTTGATTTGTACTAGTTGAGATTGTAACTATACATTGATGTAGGCAATTTCACAAGGCCATTTTTCAAATTGGAGTTGAAACTTTCAAAAAAAAATGTTCGATTAGTAGAACCCTTCGTAATAGATTACTCTCTACATTCTTACAACTTTTGTAATGAAACCAAATATCCAAATAGTATAATGGGACTTTTCCCAAATGAATAGTAAATGTGTATGTCTTCAACTCTAAATTTCCTTTCCAATTTTGCCCTCCCAATTCGATGGTATTTACATGAAAATTAAAAAGTGGGTAAAAAGTGACAATGGGTGTTTATTTCATTCAAATGAAAAATACTATTACAAATTTTTACCAATGTACTCTCCCAAAGTTAAACTATATACAATCAAAATCAGCACCTATAAAACATTCATTAATTGTACTTAAATCCATAATACAATTTATGTGAAGCCCTCCAATTATCAATCAATTATAAAAAGACTTTTACATCTAACTTTTGAATTTCCCTTTTTACTCCGCATGTCATACTTTTACAATCAAAATCATCCCTCAAACATTGATTAATTATATTTATTTATCTAACACAAATTATTTAAAGCCCCTTTTACATTTATAAACTATACATAGGCCTTTAAAATTATATATAATTATTTATTTTTCACAAATTGAATAATATTTTATTATTTTTATTATTAAAATGTTGTAATAAAATTTAAAAAAAAACATTAAATATCCACATACGTACAGCCCAGGGACACCCTAGTAAAATTAAACTTTTGAGGTTCAATATGATGTGAGAATGCCATGATCTGCCTTTTCCTGATGACATCTCAATCATTCACAACTTTCCACTTAATACTAATTTAACCTGAAATATTACTCATGCTTTTATCCATGTTGTGGTCTGTAAGAACCATCAAGCAAAATAATTGTACAAGGAATCAAGAGAATCATCATGGACAGTTCACATGCACATAACTAGCCAACTTCTTTAGAGCTGCACCGTAACAGGGGCATATTACTCACAGATTAACTTGAATGGCATCCCAGAGAACCCGCATCCTACTATACCCAACTAACAACTGACACATCATGCAAAGTATAGTGCAACTAAAACAAAATACAACCATTTCCAAAGGCAAAAAGCCAAGGGGGGAAAAAAAAAAAAAAAAAAAAAAAAAAAAAGAGGCACAGGTCCCCTGAATGTCACATACATCAGTGCAACCTTGTCAGCTCTTCGACTCTTTTGCAAAGCTCTTCTACTGAAACATTCATGGCATTGGAGACGTCTGCCATCTTGTTCCGACTGAGATCAAGGAATGACTCAATCAGATCCCCATCCAAGAAATTTTTTGCATCAACATTCTTCTTCTCATTGTTAAATGATCTCCATTGGTCATGGCTTAAACCTCCCACACCCTTGATAACTTTTACCAAGTTTGCCTGCAGCTTCTCTAGGAAAATATATTGCTCATGGGGAAGAGAAGCAATGACTCCAATCACGCCATTCACAGTGCCAAAGATAACAGTTGGGATTTGACCCACCTCGGAATCTGGTAGCCGCATGACTAAGGAACCATGGCGGAATGTATTTACAAACTCGCCCAGGTGATACTCGCCGACCACCTCTAAGCGACCCCGCTCCTCATCGGTGGCACCCTCACTATTCTTTCGCACAGTGAAGATGTTGAAGTTATTCTCTGCTCCAAGATAGATGTCATCATCAAGAATTTCAACAGCACTCATCCAGTTGGCATTATAGTCACGAGCTCGTTCCTCAATTGCCCCCTCCTCATGCTGAAAAAGAGCAAGTATGAACAATTAAAAAATATTATATTTGGCATGTACAAATAAGTTAAGGTTCTAACTTGCGCACAGATTTTGCGCCATTAACCGTACAAGAAATTTTCACCTGATCCTAAAAGCTCTTAACCCTACTAAACGAAACTGGATCCAAAATGGTAAAATAAATGAGATCTACATTTCAAGCTGCACTAAATATCAAGGGTGCTACAGCTTCCAGTGTGCAAGGAAAATGATATAAAAGAGAACAACATAAGATTTAGAAATTTGCCGGGGGAGCTGTGACTCAGACATATGTGCACATAAGTAGATAGAAAATTTGGTTTTTGCCGAGGCCATCACTCCTTAAAAGGATCCAAAAGAGGGATGCGTGTGCATGAATGTGATTGAGGTTTTCTGAAAATACCTTATAAATTAACAATGAGATTGATTTCATCAAATCACCAACAACAATGAAATCTCCACGGGTTCGGACATAACATGCAAGAATATGACCGTGATGTCCACACTCAGATTGCAACTCATGAGAACCATCATCACGAAGCATCCACTTGTACAATTGAATCTTTTGATTGATAGCAGCAAGAAGCTTTCCATTGAAAGCATTCAGCGAGTAAACTGCACCCTTAGTTTCCTTCTCAGCAATCAGCTGTAACTTCCCATCTTCAACTACAAAAACCAATATCCGCCCCTGCAATTGTTTCAATCATTCAAAGTGGAAGAATACGTTTAGATGGACATTCCAAAAATTATAAAAACATGAGATAAAACAGATAAAAGGATGACTCAAATAATGGGAAACTGCAAATATTAACAGATAACCGAGTCTTCATAACACTTGAATAATAGTCATTTCATAACTTTGTGGTCCGCCTATCTTCAGATTATTGGATACAAATGAGAACGGGAAGTTCCAACATAAAAAAACCTCAGATTTGGCTGTGTCAAAGACTAAATCTCCAGAACCCAGGTTCTTCAGAAAAGAAAAGAAAAACCATGACCTAAAAAAGAGATTTACAGGTTCGCCTTCCAATAGAAACAGTAAATACCAAAAGCCAATGTTTTAAAAAGTGTTTTCCAGTGCTAAGGCGAGTAGGCTTTTTTCAATGCAAAGCGGCACATTCATGCATAACAAAGCGTAATAAGGTGTGCGCCTCGAATTTTCAGGAAAAAGAAAAACGATGACAAATATTTTAAAAATAAATTAATTAATTAAAATATATATGAAACAATCATAAATGAAAGAAAGAACATGAACCAATCATAAAAGTAGAAGCAATTTTTGGCCGCTTCACATTAATGCACGTGTTGATGTGTACACATCAATCGCCTTTTAAAACAATGCCAAAAGCCAAGCCAAGCCACACTCAACAAACTAAGTACACTACCACATTAAGAAAAAGTTCAAGTTCCTTGACTGGTAATAAGAATTAATAATCAGCTTGAAGGCTCTACATTCAGTCTGTCCTGAAGATTATTTGGAAAATTAAATTTCTTACGAAGAGTGTCAGATCGAACAAAAATAATTTCATGGAAAACCAACAAAAAAATGTTAACACCGCGATGAAGATGAATGCTTTTTAAGTTTTTCTAGGCTCTTTTTTTCCAACCAACAACATTACACGAAGTTCCTAATAAATTTCTGCCAGAAAACTCTTCAAGATATTCAGCAAATTACATTTCAACATTATGCTGTGGTGCACCAGGTGCACCAGATAGAAACTCCAGAAGATATTGTGATTTCCAATTTTAAGATTGGGGCTGCTAAATAAGGCTGGGGGCTCACATTTTATAATCATTCATTGAGTTCATGACCTTAATTTTGTTGGCACAGACCATTGTATCAAATTAGCCCTCTCTTTTTTATCAAAAACGTATGTACAACCAAAGAAATTGTCACAGAAGAAAGAAGAATATATGCAAGATCATCTGGCTGGGATGATATAGGTACCATAACTTGACCATTTCAGTTTATCCCACCGACTTTTGGAATTGGAATTATTATATTAAGGAAACTAATAAACCGTCTCTTACCTTACTGGGCTCATTTTCCTCTGGTAAAACATACGCGGTTCCCACACAATAATACGTATTGCTGTCATCTGCAAAAGAACAACTAAGGATGGAGCAACCATATTCGTACGTGTCAAGTGGGTACGTTGATATGAACTCAAATGTTTGATCGTCTAATAAACGAATGAAATGCATTTCAGATTCTTCGGTGCTGGATTGGCAATACTTCAGGCTACAGATGGCAAAGGTTCGAGACTGCTCTTGATGAGTAATACGACGTGCATGCTCCCCAAGTGGGATAGTACGTATATGAAGCTTCTGGATGTCATCAATTGTGCCAATTGTAAGTTCACCTTCTTTTGCAATGGCAAGGCTGTTGAGATGAATAAAATAATACAATCATCAGTTAAAAACCAGATAGATTATGTTAAGACACGGCAAATTCCAATCTCATCATCTCTGCGGCTCTAGGGTAGGGATGCATGGTCAACCTGAACCACAAAAGCTCAAGACTAATATACCAATGACCAGACATAAGAGAAAATGACAAGAAGCTAGAAACTAAAAGTTACATCAAAAGTCTGCAGATGACGGGACAAAACCAATACTCGAGATTATCATTCCTTGTCAAAATCCTAGGACACTTGAAAATTGAGATGCTTCTAGGCATCATCTCGCTCAGGAAAAACAAAAGCAACTATAAAAGACAATTTTTTCCCTGACAGAGAGCTTGATACCCGACAGTTTGAATGTCCTAATGAGACTTGTCAACTGCCACCAACTGAACACAATCTTATGCGAGTTCAGACATTTAATTGTTTTGATTGTGGCAGGATTAGCTAATCAGCTTCTGCTCTGATGCAGTATATCTTCAAACATCAGATCAACGGGAACACGCCCATTTATATCAGAGCCATTGATAGCTACATGTAGATCATATAATGTAGGAGTAATGACAGACCGTGAGGCTCGACTAGAAGGAATCGGAGGAGAAATTTTGTGTAATATATATCATACTAAATCTTCTGTGTATCCCCTGTATTAAGCTAAAGCCGACAGAGAGAGGAGCTCGTAATGTTTTGTATTTGAACAGATTTGTCAAGTTAAAGGTACCTGTCTGGGAAAGCAGCAGAGTTGAAAGGACACATATGGCTGACTTCTTTCAAATTGACATTACTGTAGAGTAGCTTCTTGTTACTACTGTAGATGACCGTTGGCCTATCTGAAGCAGCAAACACATGGGTGGTATTCTTGGATGAGAACGTACGAAGTGTTATCGGTTGGGTTCCAAGAGAAACCTTTTTCCTATCTGATAGTTCACCAGTAGTTGCATTCAAAAGGAAATTAAACAGATGCCCATCTCCAAGGGCACATAATAAATAAGATACCTGAAAAAGATCCAAGTTTTAAAATAAGAAACATAAATGGACAAACTGTATTATATATATGAAATGATAACTAATAGAATTCAATCTGCAACCATGGACAATTTAGAAAGTATTGCACTGCAAGAAGCACACATACAAATGACTTATGATCCAACATTCTAAGAGATTAAGTCAAGGACAACCCTGCAATTAGCTTAATCCACTAGGTCCACAAGCATATTCATCATTGGTTGGGCTATACATTTTTCCTACTTAACAAATGCTTATTACTCTTGGAAGACCAAGAATCAGTAGATTACGAGTGAGAAGCATACCCCTTCAAAAGTACATAGAAGAACCGACCGAGGAATAAATTCGCCCCCTAAATGCTCCTTTGTTATAAGAGAGAGGTCAGGAAGGGAAAATATTCGAACGCTCATATCTGTCCACATTCCAACTGCAGCCAACTTACTGAAATTCGGATTTTCACCAATGGGATTTATATCAAGGCACGATACCTCGTATTCCAGTTGAGCATGCTTTACTTCATTCAATTTCCCATCACCAATTTCTAGGTAGACTAAGTGTCCACCGCCAGTAGCCAACAGAACCTGTAGTCAATCAAGAAGAGGAGGAGGGGGGTTAGATAATGATATACATATTGTACAATGCAGAAATTAATGATGGAATAATCCCAAACTGGAATATTAACACCACAGCAAGTTCTTTGATCATTGTCATTAATCAGGATTATCCTCTGTTGGGTTGAAGGACTGAACACTTTGAGAAATGGTGCTAAACGGAAAAAAAAAAAAAAAAAAAAAAAAAACAATGTTGAGCGCACAATATGGCAAAGATTAGGAAAGATGTGCCTAAGTGTGTGTGAAAGAAAAATGAACATAGTTGAAAGATCACTTTAAAAAATAAAAATAAAATTGCATAGGTGCCCTTGTTGCCCACTTTCCACCCATAAACACTCCTAAACCAGCAGGGTGAAATGCTTCAATAAAACCTAAAGCATAATCCAAAAGTGATTACTTGAACAAAGAACAAAGATGAGAATGGATCATGTACGATCAAAAGATCTATAGTGTATGCACAGTATTGCCTCAGAGCATTTCTCCAAGGTTATCAGGTATTGATGGAACTTTACCATGCCATGGCCATGGCTATTTTCCAAAAGGGAACATTGGAACCACTTATATTGGTCCTTGATTTTCTGATACAGAGCTTGAGTACTAAGGCTGAGGTTGTCTCACTGAAAATTATTTTTCAGAATGTTTATATTCAAGAATTTAAATTTTCTAGTGTTTGTTTCATGGAAAATTATAATTCTTTGAAAAACATTTATTCCAAAAGAGCCGCATAGGTGGAAAATCTGCGTGCCAGTTTTTAATGGGATGTTGATTTTCCAGGATTTTCCTTAGTTTTTCATTCTCACAACTCTAGAACAACACCACCATGCCCGACACCAACACCACTACCATTACCATGACAGCACCATCACCACCACCGCCACCACTACAACCACCACTCCCACCACCATAACACAAGCACCACTGCCACCATCAACCCCACCACTACAACCACCACCACGACCACTCCCACCACCACTGCCACCATCACCTCCACCACCACCATGGCACAATCACCGCTGCCACTTTCGTGCCACAACTTACTCCCACCACCATCAAGCGCCATTACAACTATAACAACCAGTGTTTTAAAAGGCGATTGAGGCGCGAGTCGAGGCGGGGCGACCAAAAATCGCCTCTGAGCGTACGAGTTGGGACGGTATTTGGAGGCGTTCGCCTTACTGTGACGAGGCGTACGCTTTGAGGCACACGCTTCAAGGCATAATGAGGCGTACGCTTAAAAAACAGAGAGGAAGAAGAGAAGATCGAGAGGGGAACAGAGGAAGAACTGAAGGAGAAGAAGAACAGAGAGGAAGAGAAGATCGAACCAGGAGGAAGAGGCTGTTGAGGAATCGAAATCGTTGGGGTTGAAACAGGAGCTAGACCAGCAGAAACAGAGACCCCATCGATGATTCCACCCTCTCTTGGGTCGAAGAACTCGCTAAAAACAGGGCGTTTTCTCTTCTTCTTGTTAGTTTCATATGCATTCGACGAAGTGGTCGGAATCTTGAGAGTTCCACCTACTGACATGGCAATCGCAGGAACTGTACCAGTCCCTGTTGCAGCGATTATAGCAGGCTCAGCGTGTTCAAGAAGCCATCGAATGGTCTCCCTGGTCAATTGGAAAATCCTGGCCGTGCATGTTGCAGGCATCCGAATCCTCCTCCCCCTTCCCTCAACCTTTTGCTTCTCTTCCTTCCTCTCTTCTCTCTAGAGAACACCACCATTGCGACTGAGAGAGACTCCTCTGTTTCAACACCGCCAAACTCTCTAACTAAACAACACTTAATATAAATAAGCATACAACAACCACACAACCATCCAACATTGATCCAACGGTTACCTTAGCATCTTTTTTGGTGAGCTCAATTGTGGGGTGAAATGCTCTGTATTTTTTTAATTCATGATTGTAGCTAACTGGTATATTTAGTTATACTAGGAGATTGAACAGGTTGGGTGGCAATCTATATTTTGTAGCTAATAGTTTTATTGTATTTTGTATGCACATTTACTGACAAACATATTATTTTGTTTTAGCAGGCTCCACTTCTTGTTCTTCACTACAATCCTTACGAGTCTTCAAAATTTTCTTTGATTTCTGCATTTATAGAATTACAATAATAAGGTTAGTCTGATAGTCTCAACTCAACAAACAATACATGTAGGCACATAAATACTAAATTACTGAAATACATAACTCATAAGGTGATAATGGTGTGATTTAATTTCTTTCAGTATAATGTTGTATTGCTATTTCACTTGATAATTGATTTTATTTTTCTTTATTTGTTTGAATTTTTTATATATATTTTTCACTATTTTTTACAAAAAAACGCCTCGCTTCGCCTCGGAAAAAGCTTGACCGCCTCGAGTCTTAAAAACGCTTTTTAAAACATTGATAACAACAGCCGCTACCATTTCTAAAACCATATCAACTACAAAATCAACCACCACCTCCCTTACTGCCACCACAACAGAATTAATACAACTACTATCGCACAAAACAAACATTTGATCATTTGAAAATCAATTTCCATAACACAACCAAACGACATGAAAAGTTTTAGGGAAAATATAAATCCTTTAAATTATATTTCCGGAATCTTTTTTTCCCCTAGAATATTTATTTTTCATGAAACAAATGGAGTCTAAATGTCGACTAAACTCCCTTTACCTAGGAAGTAGACAGGAGGATCTCATGAGTATTCTACACGGCCTAATCTGCTACACATTATTACCAGGTACCATAAGTGTCACTCAAGGCCATGGTGGTGACCATGCTTCGCAATACATCTATAACAAAAAGACAAGCTAAACATGTACATAATCTTATTAAACAAACCTATCTCATAGGTGCAATGTAATTCCCCTTGATGGAATTTGCACCAAGCAAGAGATACTGAAGCAGGTTACAGAAAACCATAGTACAATTTCTAAACTAGGACAGGAGGCTGGGGGGGGGGGGGGGGGGGGGGGTCCGGAAATAAAGAGCCATATTCTGAGCTAAGGGAATCTTTGGAATTTATGGCCTAATTCAGGTTAAACCTTGCAACTAAATTTCATAAGATAAGATGATCCTAATGCCACAAATATTATTTGGGGAATTTGTAGTTGAAATTTTTCAACAGCACAAGATTTCACTCAAACAAGACAGCTAATTTCATATAATCAGGGGCACTCTTTGTTAAGGCTACAAAATGTAAAATTATTGGTGTGCACAGTCATAACTACAAACTTTGGGTTCAGTCTAGTATATTTTTGTTTACTGACAGGGGTATGGAACGAACCTGAGTAGCATTAGCTGTTGCAACATTAACTGAAAATCCTGATGGTGCTTGCCATTCATCACGAACTTCCCGAGATGTAGAACTCACCAGCCGTACAGAACTTGCAGTAACCTAGAATGGCACGTGAATGTGAATAGTTCTATTATCATTTGAC
The DNA here is from genome assembly GCA_963556465.1 of Berberis vulgaris. Lineage (NCBI taxonomy): Eukaryota > Viridiplantae > Streptophyta > Magnoliopsida > Ranunculales > Berberidaceae > Berberis > Berberis vulgaris. The sequence goes on from OY747134.1 coordinate 60,956,039, forward strand.
ACAAACTGCTTCGTGGACAATGATTAACTAACATAAATACATTAATTAACAGAGCATAAAGATATCAGCATATGAAGTCAACATGTATATCATGCAAGAAGGCTTACACACAATACCTACGTCCATATAATCTCCATAGTGTTTTGGCAACTTTATAGGTAATGCAGTAAAAAGAGAATCTTCCAGGGAAATTCGGAACATGATCATTTCAAAAGCAAACTGTAACAAAAGATGTCAATGATTGAATAGTGGATAAGCTTCTTCTCTCTCATTTTTCATTTGCCTACCACATGGCACTGAAGGTATTTACATCGTGGCAAATTGGGCCATGAAATTCCTTTCCTTTTTTAAGATAGATATAGATACATAGACGTAATCTATGTAACAACGACACAGATACGAGATGCCGCACATGTCAACAAAAGAAACATAATATGGGATACATTGTGGACAGCCTGTACACTTATTATTTACCTTTTAGTATTATTCATTCACTAGTATGTCAATATTGCTACTCATGTACTATTACCTTGCCAGAACTGAAACTTTTCCAACATGTGTTAAAAAATTGATAAAGATATGTAAAAAAAAAAAAAAAAAGTTGAAGATCTAAGCATGGAGATGGACGTATCCGTGAGTGTTGACATGTGTATCAAAATGCTTTTTTGCATAAATAGAGCATCTTGTTAAATAGGATGTATATATTTGCGAAATATACTTTTGAGGAATTTTTAGATATTATTGAACACACTCGCATTCATAAACATGCAAAATAATTGTTACTATTTATTTCATAATTTACAATAGTTACTAAAACTACTGTAAAGTCACTTTCGATCAGGATAAACTGAGCTCCAGCATTGCCCATGCGTAATCATTAGAGTCGATAAAAGCCAATTAGATGACAAAATTTTGTGAACAATTTTTTAGGTTTAAAAGAAAAGAAAAAAAAAGTGCCATGAAGTGAGCACGGTTAACATCTATCTTGTGACATTTTTCTTTGATCTTGTTCATTTATTTTGTTTCTCGAAGGTACTACATGCACATCTACCTAAGGTACACAACTGCAACACAAAAAGCTAGGAGCCTACGACAACGGAAAAAGACAATGAACTCAACACGGAAGGAAACTCACCTGCACAAGTTGGTCATGCACAGCATCATGGCAGAACAATGTCTGCACCTGAGAATAAAAGCCTTCTATTTCAGTCTCCTCTAACTCATCATCAGGATTCATTGCCAATATGCGTGTCTCACTGATGAAGCTCACAACCAAGAAAGTGTCATATGGATCATCGGTAGACAAACGTAGAGACCACATGCCTTTAATGCCTTGAAGTTCTACAGATGCCTGTGAGTGATAACAACAATAAGACATTTTTCCAGAAACTAAATAAAGGAACAATGTGCATAGAAGCTATTGGAAACAACACTGACCTGTTCATTTATTCCTATGCCATTACGAACAACGCGAAGAGATCCATCTTTATAAGCACCTGAGCAAGTCACGACCTGACCTTGGCCTTGCCTCTCAAGATCAACCACACAGAAATCTACAATCGGCCCCAAATTGACATACCTTTCTAGAACTTCTACATATGAGCCTTTGGCATCAGGGTGAAGATTTAGCTTTATGAGCTGTATTGGTAACAAATGGTGAAATAAAATTCATCAACATGGGTTACAAAAGTAATTACCAAAACAAATATATATATATATGAAAAAAATAAACCAAGTAAATAAAATCAAACAAAAATTACTAACAATGGCCCAAGTTGGCATGATGTTACCCACAAAGGTTACGACGACAAGTATTGGCTCGAGGATTGAATACATGCACTTGAATAAGGCATACCAAACATGAATGTCAAGAGGAAACTACTTGCTTTTCCAAGAAAGTGTCAAACAAAATTAATGATAGAATGGGGCAATTTCATGATGCTAGCCTTCCACCATTTTGGTACAATATCGTATCAATCCAGATTGGCACAATGATAACCCCCCTCCTAATTTCACATACTCAATTTAGTACTAGATACGAGCCAATGCGACCACTTAAAGTGAGAAGCGAAGCGAAGAGGTGACAACACGCTTCGCTTTGGCCCAAAGCAAAAGGCAAAACTAAAAGCGGGGAAAGGGTGAAAAAGCGGGGAACAGTCAAAGCTTTTTTTATAGTTGTTTTCAATATACCAGCATACAAATGTTGCTTATTTGTTTTCAATATACCAGCCTATGTAGTTAAATCGAAAAGCGGTCGCAGCACGGTCCAGAACCAAATTATGATTAAGCGGGATTAATCGGATTTAATCGATCAAATTTTCAAAGTATATATTTTTAAAATTTAATCATAATCATCATCAAAGCCCATTCCCGAGAAAAATTTAATCATAATCATATATTACAAAAATAAATAAATAAATAATCAAAATGGTGTAAATTTATAAAAAAATAAATAATTAATCAAAATGGTGTAAATTTGTAATCATATAACTTTACTAATTATCTACCAAGCTACTTAAAAAGAAACTAAAAGAAAATTGTAGATTGTTTTACCAACCAAGCTACCAAGACAAACATTCAGAAGTAAAATAGATGTCAGACTTAACAAAAAGAACCAACCTACCTATCTCATTAACCCATGAAGGTAAATCGTATTACTTTGCATCGAAGATATTTCTTGACTTTAGATTTTTTTTTCCATAGCGATAAATCGGCGAGTCGGTTTGGCCGATTAATCGGTGACTCGCCGATTTTTCACCGATTAATCGGTGTTTGCTAAACCCAACCGATTTCATCCAATTCGGTTCGATCAAACCCCGAATTGCGATTAATCGACGATTTTTCACCGCATTAATAACTTAGATACGAGCATACAACTATGTTGCTTATTTGCTTCTAACTATGTTACTCGGATATCATTCAATACATCTAAAACTATTTACCTATTATTATTTTGTTTTCTTACTTTACTTTAATTAGGTCAGTGGAATTGATCGAAGATTGTAGATGAAAGTATAACCATAATATAAAGCACGTTATAGAGTAAATCACATGCCTATTATTATTAACCTATAACATTATAACTTCAATTTATATAAGTAAAATACATTTATTTGCATTCTAGAAATTTTTATCAGAAATTTCTCATTAGGGTTGTTTTACATTCGTAAAGCGTTGGCTTCATTTCTCGTTTTTTCGCTTACAGTGATAAGAGAGGCCCTCGCTTCGCCTTCTCTTCGACGTTTTGACTACCTTGCTATCTAATACATAATACCAGGCCATTTGTATAATTGTATCTAGCCTCTAGGTGCCCCCGGCTCGTGAATCGAAACTTGCACATGGGCATTGGCACGGATTTTGAATGTTAATAACCATAACCCGCCGATACTCAAAAAAACCAATAATTTTGTGAGCAAATGACTCTTTAACATTTCATCATGCTTCAAAAGTCTACATTGGTCCACTCTAATGACACAGGCCCGTTGGTATCCCAATCCTCTTTGAAGACTTTGTATTGAATGACTTAGTAGTAGTACAATGCCTATACGTAATACAATCCACATTCTTTTGGGTGCCCCTCCTGGGAATAAAACATTTGATGTCCATACAACTCAAAAGCTTGAGTTGTCAAGGAGCAGCAGGATTGTAATAAGAAATGACCATCCTAATTGAGACCGAAAATCCAATAATGTGAAAAAAGTAACGTTTCACTTTAGAAAATATTGTTGAAGTTATTCCATGTCAAAATCAAAACGTTACTGATCACTGGATAAAGTTGCAAGTACCTAAATATGGTATCCCTCTGCTCAAACATAAATGCACACTAGTGCAGCTGGCATGCAACCAGATCAAGCCAAACCCGTCTTCTCACTACACAAAAGAATATAAAGTACATTGCCATTTGCAATGAGGCTAGGTTTTAAGTCATTAAAGATTTTAGTGCAGTAAGACAACACATTGTTCAAGTATCACTTGTTTTTAAGTGGAAAAGGATCCCCCCCCCCCCCCCCCCCCAAAAAAAAGTCAGGTTCACTAATTGATATAATGAACTCACTTTTATCAGGGAATGATTCTGAAAATGGGTAAATACTAAAAAGATTAACAAACCTTTCAACAGAAGCCTTATATTGACTAATCAAGTAATAGACATCTACAACTTTTCTCGTCATTGCTGGATTTTTTTAGAGCTCTTAATGGACATCGAAAAAGTGTTCCATGTAAGTGGAAACACTAAAATAACTAACTTAGAAACTAATATAAAGGAAGATATTGTAAGGGTAGATGCCACCAATTAAACTATTTGACAGACCACAATAGAAACACCTCGCTAGCTAGTTAGGTAGCGCAACACAGTATTTGTAGTAGCTATCAAGTCAGAACTTTCAAACCTTGCCACCTTGCTAAAAGTAGAGTAGCAGCACTGCCTTTGCAAGGCTTGGAACCATGTTCCCTCGTCTATAATATATAAAAGGGCTAAAAGATAGCTCCTAGATAGTTAAACTACCCCATACCAATCAGGCATAGAATGCGCGAGGGACTATCCCTTTCTATCGCTTGCGCTAGCTTTTTCACTCTCAAGACAAGGGTCTCCCTCTTCTATAAAGCGAAGCAAAGCGCATGGCGCTGAGGTGAAGAAAGCTCAATAAAGACGATCCTATCCAAAAGAAGGAGGAAGAGAAAGAGAGGCTTTATTTTCTATAGTAGGTGTATCACTACAAGAAATGCTATGCAATATTAGAAATGATATATGAGAGAACCACATTGTTGGCAGGTACAGTATCAATGATACGCACTCAATCAGGTGCAAGTTCTTCGGTAATGTTCATTTTAATAGCACAGAAACATATAAAATAATATCTATCTCTACTGACTAACCTGTGAATCACCAAAGCTGGAACCAACATATACGAATGCATTATCAAGATACGAAATTGTTGATGCAATAGAGGTCTCCCCCAAGAGCTCCACTTTGAGACCAGTCACTCTAAAATTTAATAGATAACAGAAACATCCAATGAGAAATACTGAACAAAAAAAAATCAAAACAAAAAAGGCACAATTTTCAAAGAATTTGGAATGATAGACTATTTCTGACGCCTAAAAGATCTTCTCAAACATGAAAGCGCGGGATACACAAAACTAGGTAGCAGAGATACCTTTCCCTTTCGTGAGTAATAACAAGTAAGTGAAGAAGCCCCGCATGATCACTAAGCAAGTATCTTGAGCCATCGGCATCAACTCTTCCATAGGCTCTTGTAATTGACTGCAAAGTACATTATGCAAACAAAAAACATGAACGACATGATTAGAATTGTAATACAAGGGACTCAAATTTTAAACAAAAGAATACCAAAGAAAGTGCAGAAGCAATCTTATTACTTACAGGTCTAATTGGAATAGCTTTAAAGGCAGTAGCACTGCAATAAACAATTGTTTCTTCTCCAATAATAATTACTCCACCAAGAGGCATGGGAACTGGGATTAGAAGACCAGCCCCATTGTCAAGATTAGTTTGTGACCATGGGCCTTCTACAAAATCCTTTTCCTTCAAAGCAACTTCATATGTCTTGACATGGCGTGCATCTTTATTATCCTGCATTTGTAACAACAAATACAAGACAAGGTTCTTTTAGCTATGGTAAGGCTTAATACACTGTTAGCCTAGTCAAGGGCACAAGCGGCATTCAAGGCACACAGCATACAGATCTTCATTCTTCAGGTACCCGAGCACAAGGGACACTCAAGCCTGAATGAAACAAGCCCCCCCCCCCCCCCCCCCTCTTCTTTCTCTCTTTCCTCCACACAAAGAAAAGTTAAAACTGTAAAAAGTATTGGTAGGATCTCTTTTTAGTAACACTTTCAAGACGATAGGTTCATTGAATATAAAAAAACATACAATCAAAATCAAACTCAAAATAAATAAAGAATCATTAGCACAACGTAAAGGCGGACACTCAATAGGTGCTTGAGAAGACCGCGCCTAAAACACACACATACCAAAAAGAACAAGAGATCCTCACCGACCTCCCCCTTGAAACTTGATGAAAGACTCAGATTGACTACACTTAACTACAGTCTAGACCGCTCCATGCTACAATAAATTGTCATCAAGCGAATAATTGGTATAAATCAAGCACAAGTTTTATTTATATGAATCCACAAATGCAAGAATATCAAATTCAAGGAAATGCAAAAAAAAAAAGGAAACAATGTGATACCTGGTAAAGTACTACAATTGTTGGTTTAGAACAACCATAGAGAAATTTGATATCCAAAACTTGAAGCTCTTCCAGCCTGAAATTTGAATTGGAAACACGATAAATTAAAAGATCAATGAAATATTATATAGACTCTTTTCTAACACTGCATATCAGACACGAGGGATGCAAATCTAAACATTTAGTTAAGACCTCACTCTATATTTGCCTAATGGTCCTATCCACCTTAACAGAAATTATATCATGCTTAGAAATTATATCACTCTAAACATTTAGTTAAGACCCCACTCCTACAAGTTACACATGAGCAACCCTGTTGGGACTTAGAACCAGCTCAGTAGATTTAATTTGAGGCAAAAAATCTGCACCATCGGTCCAGACCATTTGAAACCAGGTCTTTTGTACTCAAGTCCCTTAGCAGTTTCAGATTTTCCACACCTAGAAGTAGAATAGGAATCTTACTCCACTTCATTCTTATTGTCCAAGTCGAAACAATATCAGGGCATTTCACCATCTGTCCTATTTCAAGCTGCTCGTAATGCAAAGCTTCCCTACCAACCCACAAGGATCTTCCCTAAAATCTGACCTAGGATTGTACATGAGATTTTTCAAATCCATCTACTCTACTCTCCAGACTCTTGTGGTCTCCAAACTCTTCACAAATATCAATCAGCAGCTTGCTAATCTCCAGGCTATTCTCATTTCCAAACGCGCGTCCAAACCCACAATCATCAGCCCTCAAAATTCCTACTGCCCTCATCCAACTTCTGTGCATCCATGTCTTACCCCTGATACCACCAGCTATAGTACAGAATGCAAATACCTCAGTACTCTAGGAATCGTGGTATATCCAACCCCCGCATTTGAAGAAAAACTCCTTGATCTTGAACCTAAATATAAAAACCCCTGTAGTTGGAAGTCCAATTAATCAATCAATACCCCAAAAAAGTTTTGTCTCCAGATACTCTACCAGACACTCAAGCCCATTCACGTCGCTCCAAAGGACTTGTTATAAAACAAACAGATCATGAGCTAACACTCAGATCTGATATCAAAAATTATTTCTTATAGATGGATAATCCCACAACCTGTCATGAGTGCTCAATCTCATGATTGATGAACAAGCTCAGATTAAACACATAACAACAACCACTCCACCAGATCTGGCTAGAAATGAAGCAATCTCTCATAAGAATGAAGCTCCCTATCACTATTCTCCCCATCAAAGGAGCCAATGAGTTTGAAAACCGAAAAGGGTTTCCACAACCATGCATTCCCTAATTCCTCCCTTATCTTCTCTAGGTTCACAAGTCTCCATTGTTCATTCATCTGGTGGCATAGTATCTTCCAAACAAACACGGTGGCTACTACCTAATTGCTAAAAAGATTGAGATATACATGGACTTTTGTATTGGAAACTTCAAATATACATGGAATTTATAAAAGACTTAGAATTGAAATATGTACGGGTCATTTTTATACAAAACTTAAAAATATGTTTATAATAACAAAGAATCTAAAATTTTAACATATAATTGTACAAAGATATGGATGACATAACTAGAGTGTGATGTTAAAATTGTTCATACTAGCCTTTACATTAAACTTGCATTGTATTTAATAGTTGTCTCTGGCAGATCAAGGAACCTCTCCCGAGTTCAAATCCCAGATAGTCATCAAGACTTTTTTATTTTGTTTTAGGATCAATCAAAGAAAAACAAGGGTACAGTAAAATGCCATGAGAAGATCACCTAGGCATGAGAAAACAGAATTTAAAAAATATATATATATTTACAAAAAACACACACAACTAGACCCTATTACAAGTAGAACATACTAGCCCAATCCAAGATACAAACACGATGAGAGATTTAACTTCATTGGTGAGACAGTGAGTGTCCTTTATCCCTCTCCAAATTCTATGATTTCTCTCTTTCCACAGAACTGATAAAGTAGCAAAGAAAACTCAACTCCATAACCAGGTGCCCTGAACTGAAAACTCAATTCTGTTCAGTCTGCTAGCCAAGGGAGGCTGAGTGCTAGCTTCATTACAAAGAGACATCCACAGTTGGAGATCATGAGGACAGGAAGAAAAAGATGTGTTTCTATTGGTGAATAAGTCCAGAAGGTCAATTGATTCCTGATGAGTTTCACAAAGAACACATCTATTTGACAAAAGATTTGCTCAATAGTTTACTGACGTGGTCAATATATGGTCATCAAGACTCATATACACAAACCCGAAGGATACTGAACCATGAAAAATCTAGTGTGATAATATCTATTCGACCCTTGATCCAATCAAGGCATCCAACCCCCAAGACCAAGTTACAAGAGGAGAGGTAATATCCTTCAACTTTAGCTTCATGCATTATACTCGTCCCCTCTACTCTTAACAACCACTTTATCCAACACAGTCTAGAGAGAGAGGAAGATGCAGAAGAACAAACTATCCTAATTAATGTGTCTTCCCATTGCTTAAAAGGGGGGAATGGTTGAGTCAGTCTTCCAGCACACCAATACAATTTCAAATAAGAACTTCTCTCTTCACAAAATTAGGTACAAAAGTAGTTTTGGACCTGCATCTCACATAACATAAGCAATTATTTTTTCAATGGTGTCACCTATGTCCCCCAAAGACAAGTATCTGGTATCCTATTCCAAGGCTAGTAGAGGAATGTGTAGTGAAAAAGGCTCTGTGTCATGGGACCAGGTCCTCTCCCAGTTTGTTAAGGACTATCCAATGATTTTAAGGTGAATAGGGCCTCTCCTATAAAAGGATACCAGGATTTAGTTTCATGCTTTAACTTGTTGTGAACTTAAGTAAGCATTCTGGGCCTATCAATAGGACCAGGCAAAAAAATGGACAGGAACAATATTGCAGAAGAAAAGAATACCTGATGTTAAATGCTTCCTTAAGCTGCCCTTTGTTATCAAAGGGTATAACCTGATCACACGACAGAATTTTCATTAGTCATTATAATAACTTTGATAATCATTCACATTAACAAGTTAGATACATCTCTTTTATGAAACCTTTCACCAAAATGCCAACAAGGGAATAATTACAAGTTGGATTTAGCCATGTCAAAACTACAAACCTTGAATAAACCATCATAAAGATGAAGACCAATTAACCTACAATCCGGGTCAATTATTCCAATCTACACGTAATAGAGAAAAAGTTAGTAATCAAATATTGAATTTCACTCATATGAAGCTTATGGTTATAGATCACAAATCGTATTTTTAAATATAGTAGAAAAGCTTTCCACAATAAGTAATTATATGATGCTGTGACATATTTGCATAAGAAATATTTACATGAATATTGCTGTGAGACCCAGAGAACCAAAAACAACTATTCCATAAGAAATATCCTAAGGCTCAGCAAAAATAGAAAACAATATTTCTTCAACAGTTCCAAATATTTGTCATGGAAACTATGACAATCCTAGGCACATCAGATGCTCTCGTAGACAACAAATTTTTTTTTGGATAGGTAAAAGATAAAGAGGCAGTTGCAGGCGAGCAAGAAACTCACAACAACAAAACTTTAAAATAAATAAATGAGGAATAGAAGAAACAACTATTAGAGAAAAAAGAGACCCCCGATTGTAAGACAACTCATCCCTGGTCGCATATTTACTGACAATCCAAGATATTGCCCATCACCAAATAAGTAATCTTATGCACAGGTTGGCATTTCCTCCGTTTGTGTCATGCTACAAAGTCGAAAGAAGAGCAAACAAGGTGTAGCCCCATCTCCATTGATGGCACAATAACTTTAGAGGATCTCAGATTGGAGTTTCTCTTGATGATTTTGAAGATAAATTTGTGTGGAAAACGACCCAATAACATATGATGTCACGATCCGATCCGATCCACATGGTATGATATTGTCTGCTTTAAACCTAATCATCCTCACAGCTTTAAAAACGCGTCATACCACTCATACATGGCGACACGGTCAAACTTAATTTTTTAATATATATTTTTTTGTAACTCATAAGAACATAAAATCATAAATAATAATATTGAACAATCAACTTGCAGGTATACATATATCAAACAAAGTGAATCTTCACTATTAAAGTCAGCTTCTTTATTTTTACGTTGGGGGCCGTTTAGTATTCTCCATGTAGGCTTTTCATCACTGGGGTCCGTTTAGCAAATCTTGGGGGTCGTTTAGTATCCTCCAACAACACATGTGTTATTCATCACTTTCTAGTTTCTTTTCATCACTCACAGAAGATCTCTCTCTCACAGAGCCTCCAAAGAAGGAAGCAGAGTGAAAACCAGCAAAACAGAGCCTCCAAAGAAATCGATCAGGAAAACAGAGCCTCCGCTCTCCTTCCTTGGAGACCAGGAAACATAGCGGATCTTCTTCCTTGGAGACCAGAAAAACAGAGCCTCCGCTCTCCTTCCTCTCTCATATCTCCCTCACTTGGATCTTGAAGACTGTCGAAATCGATATCTCCCTCTCTCTCTCTCTCCCTCTCTGTCAATCGAGTTCGATCTGTTCAATCTGTTCGATCTGTCCGATCTGTTCGATGTCGATCGATCTCTCCCTCTGTCTCTCCCTCTCTCTCGATCGATCTATCGATCGATTTGTCCCTGTCTCTCCCTTTCTCGATCTCTCCCTCTCTGGACCGAGTCCGAGACGTGTAGATGTCTGTCAACGGATTTTGACTGTTGACCACGTGTCAAATACGTGTCGAGCGCGTGTCGAACGCATGTCCGTGTCCGACACGTATTTGACACGTGATACGGGGGACACCCGGCGAGTCGATGCATCCTAGCTCATCTTCTTCCCTCACCCAAGCAATGTGGGACTATAACCTCTTAGTAGCCTGTTAGCTTTATCGTCCGCCCACGCAAGATGTTACAATCCACCCCCTTAGATAGACCAATTGATGTCAATTGGAATCGGCTATGATACCATTATGTCACGACCGGTCCACATGGTATGATATTTTTCGCTTTGAGCTAACCACTCAGGGCTTTAAAATGTGTCATACCCATGAGATCCAAGTCCTACATGTATAGCACACCCCCTTCCCCTACACAGGCGATGTGGGATGGTACTAGCTTTACTGTCCACCCACGCAAGGTATTACATATAACCTCGTTATAAGGAATTAGATGTGTTTCATCAAACAATAGCAAATATTATATTTCTCCTTCCAATCAGAATATCATGACTAATTGATCTCCTTAGATTCTTTGGTTGATGTTTCACAATTTCAAACCACTAGTAGTGTATACCTTACATTGTAATATTAGACTACAGTAGTTCATATAAGATACCTAGACAAAAAACACATGTTGCACAACTTTCAAAATTATATTCAAGGGATCCTTTAACTATTTGTATTTGGTCTAACCCGTTGGTTTGTAGATAAAATAGCTCGTTGTATGGGGTGTATTCGCTCCCGGTGCGGGAGCTTCTTGCTCATCCTATGTATTATTTTCTTTCTCATCAATATATTGATTCGTGTTTATCTACAAAAAAATATTTATAAATTAAAGTTGAAATCTTCGAATAATATAACTCATTCCTGTTTCCATGGGCATTTCCCAATGCATTAATCCACAACAATCCCCGTGTAAGTTTACAATATAATTGTACTATCGAAACCCACCGATATACTCTTGCTATGTGAGAGGGAAAATTTAATCACATATCAAGCAAAATGCAAAAGCAAGAGCTTGGGACTACAACTGGTGGGTACTAATAGTACAACTACACCATGCACTAGCACATGAATTATTGTGGATAAATATGTGGAAATGCCCATAGACAACAAGAGTATGTTTCATAATTCCAACACTCCCCCCTCTGCGCAACTTGCACTAGAATTACTGCAAAGACGAGGTTTAAACCAAGACATCCAAGGACCAATGCTTTGATACCATGTTATTGTCATATAATCTAAAAATCTTAATTAAATTAAAAAGTTGCACTAAGTGAACATTGTTGCTTTTATTATGGCTTTTCACCAGGCAGGCATCCATCCCATGGAGGTGTAAAACGAGTGATATCCAAATTCTATGAAAGTACGGACCACAAAAACCAACTATTCTGTAAAGTTGAGGAAAATTTGTCATGCCTAGAAGAAAGCAAGAACTCTAGCAATGGCTAAGATTATTCCTAACAAAAACATACGTCTAAACCAGAATTGAAAACCTTGTCCGTGGTTAGAAGCATACCTGCCCATTATCTGTAGGGCGGCCGATACGATCAGAGACATCTCCCATTGCTCTGTACAGAAATTCAACAGGCTTATAGACACTAAAAGAACAAGGTATTGTGACACTGAAAAGGAGCAAAGCTTTGAACCAAAACAACAGAGCCAGAAACTGATGCATTATTCAATTTAGCATTTTAGATAACCCGACGAACAGCAAAAGCACAAAGAATAAAATACAAGCAGATTGCTATCACACATTTAAGCAGGCCCAATAACACCAAAAGCAAATAAAAAATAAAATAAAATAAAAAGTTTTAAACCAATATTGATAAGGAACGCATATGGTAGTATTGGGATGGAAAAAGGTGGTAGTGTTCATTAGCAAAAAGGTTGTATTGCTAGCAGCAGCAAATCGTGAAAGTGCTAGAGGTGGCGTGATTGTTGTAAACATAGCATAGTTTTGGAGGTCTTTGAATTGGCTTGGACATGATTATGGCGGTAGCGGTTTGGTTGTTGTCAACATGGCATAGTTGTGGTGGTCTTTGTATTGGCTTGGACATGATTGTGGCGGTAGCTTGGAGGAGACGAGGTGCGGTTGTTGGCTGATGATGGAGATTGATATGGCGGTGGAGATTCATATGTGGTTGAGATGGCGCTGCTGGTGGTGGTGGTGGCAGCAAGGAGTGAAGGAGTGGTTGTGAGTTATTGTGATAGTGGTGGAGGAAACTCTGAATCAAAAACGTGGTTCTACTCATCTGATCACTTGCTGGCAAAGCAAAACAAAAACCAAACAGAACTCGATTCTTCTGCATCAACAATCAAACTGAACTACCCATCCGTTAGCAAAATAAAATTCATGAAGAAGACTTTTCTGTTTCGATTTTATTTACTTGGTGATAAGCTCAGACGACTCTCCATCCCACTGAAGAACACAAAACTTATATCTTTCCGTAGCAATAAAAAGAAAATCTTGTGACTCGCCCTGTTGAGGTCCAACACAAAACGGAAATAGGTAAACAACCAAAAAACATGCACTACGAAACAACTCCTAGAATAAACCAAACGAAACTCACATGCGGACGAAAAAGTTCAAGTGTTGCAATTCTTCCGTAAATGGGAACATCCAGCATAGGCTGCACCAATAAAAAATATATATATAATTAATTCTTGAGATCACTACGTAAATGGAAAGAAATAACAGCAGTCATCCATCACCTTTAAAATTTTGAACTTGATTCAAAAGTAGGCCAACATTGCCCTTCATTTCCAATATCTTGAATAAAATTTATTATCTCAATACTTTATGCATCTACATATGCATGCGATGATGCCTTACGAAAAGAATTCCCAATAGAACTCACAAGAATGTGATGAGTCGCATTTCTGAATAAAATTCTACCATTTATATTAAAAATTAAGTAAAAAACAACAATAATAATATAACAGATAATACTATGAAACGAGATGAGAAATGCAGACCAAAACATGTCAATGCCAATGCAAATCAGAATGGTGTAGTGGCAAAACAATCATTTTCTTTACACCAGAAGATATCTTCACAGATAAAAACAATTCAACTCAAATTCTTTGATTCAAACGAAGCCAAGTAAAACATCGTGTTGGGACTCGGACAATTTAAAGTCCATAATGCTTCTCAAACTCATGGTAACAGTTGATGTAGACTATGAAATGCAATAAGTACATATCATGAATTAATCAAGGAACGCAATGATCAATACAATGTCATCCAAATCTGAATGACACAGAATTTGATGTGCCGCGTAACTTTGTGTTGTTATTATTGTATCTTGCAAGGACTTATAAGTAAACACGAAAAATTCTCTAAATACATACACATAGGTAGAACAATATTGTTCTCACTATTTCTCCATTCGTTCTCTCATTCTTTTCTCTCTCACTCTCCTCTTCTCTCTTTTTCTTTGCAAGTAACCTAAACACTTAGTTTGAGCCTCTCAGATTGCACCAACAAATTTACTTATACATCGTGTAAAAACACTAGTGCTAAAAATGAATTTACTGTGCTAGTTAACTAATTTTGTCATGGTCAATTATTTTGCAAAAGTTAACAGTACATAAATCAAAAGCAAAATAACTAAATAAATACAATATATATGAAACAGTAAAAAAAAATAGAAGCTAAGAATGTTAGCAAAACAAAGTAACTCCTTACCAGGCAAAAAAGTTTCAGTTTTTGGCAGTTATGAGAAAGCAACTACGTTTTAGTGTGCCGCCAAACATACCCAAAGGAATTGCGGGCAAAATGGCTTTGAGCTAAAACAATAAAAAATGGGTAATGAGGACACTCCTTTGAGTTTTGTTGGTTGAAATGACAAGCAAAGGAGGCATCAAAAGTACTCAATGAGGGGAAAATGGAAGAACACATGTGCCACTGCCATTCAACCTTGGCATTATCCAACCAATCGTAGTCCACTCCATTGGCAGATTTTGTTCCAACCCTTGGCTTTTGCAGCTGCTGTCTCGTCTTCGATTAACAAAAAAACGGCATCTTTTGAGTTGCGCAAAAATAAAAGTTTTATGGGTATGTGGGAACTCCTCTGTGTCTTCATTCTAAAGGTAAAAGTCTATTTAAATCTCACGAACCCCACTGTATCATCATATTGTCAACGCCTAGAGACAGTTAAATGTTTCCCGAATAGCCCTCCCCTAATTCCTCATGGTATCAGTACTATTTTGCTTAAGGGTGACCACAGCGATGACAGTTGAGACAGTAGTGGCGGAAACGACGAATAGAATGATATGTGGGAACTCCTCTGTGTCTTCATTCTAAAGGTAAAAATCTATTTAAATCTCACGAACCCCAATGTGTCATCATATTGTCAACGCCTACAGACAGTTAAATGTTTCCCGAATAGCCCTCCCCTAATTCCTCATGGTATCAGTACTATTTTGCTTAGGGGGAGACCACAGCGATGACAGTTAAGACAGTAGTGGCGGTGACGACGAATAGAATGATGTGGCAGTGGTGGTGGTTGTTAGAGATAATGGGGTATTTTCATAATATTACATTTCATAATATAACTGAGTTGAGCTTGTTTTTGTATTTACATACTCAGCATTCTATTCTCTCTTCCTATAAGGCCAAACTCTAGAATGTGAAAGTTATGAATGTTGTGGTGGTATTTAGCTTGTAGGAAATGAGAAGAATATATCTACTCTGACACAATTTTTTATGTAGGAAAAGATGTAGTCATAAAGATGCGTAAATGAGATGAATATATCTAAAAAAACCTTTCATAAGAAATACCTGTAGTCCCTGAGGAGTAAGCAAATGAATCTCAATACGCGTGCATTTCCTGAAAAAAAATCAACCCAAATTAAAGTCAACCAGAAGTGAATAAATAATTAATGGAGTTTCTAATTGATAGGAACAACCTAAGCTATGGGTTTTTCAGAGAAACCCTAAACAAAAGACACCTAATAACTCCAGTAATAAGGTAAAGTGATTAACTTGAATTTGCGGCAGAAATTGCACACAACACTAAAATAATTGACTTAAATTGATGCCGTATTGAAGCTAGAGACAGATCAAAGAGAACGAATAGAAGAAGAAGATCGTTACGCTATAATGAGATTGAGCTCCAGAGGGCTTGTGAAATTGCCGACGCAAGAATGGGTGACATTGGTCGGCTTGTGGGCCGTAACAACATAATTCCATGAACTCATCTCTTCTTTTTTTTCTCCTTTTGCTTCTTCTGTCGCCCTAAACTTAACTAAACCTTGAGCTCTGTTGTGTCTCTCAGCTTCTCTTGTGGATAATGTCAAGAGTAGAGGTTTTTTACACAAAGCACAGATAGCGAACTCCAGAAGACGAGTGAGATTGCAATGCAGTGAAGATGGGAGAGGTTGAAACGGCTGTTAACACAAATTGTAGAACTCAGTTATGTAATAATGCTCGAAATGATAACAGAAAAACATACACAATCAATTATAGTCACGGCGTTGCATAGAGGTCGAAGTGAGGATCTCCCTCACTAAAGCGGGAAGTGAGAAGCACAGCAAGTACTTCATTGAACTAAAGCAATTGGTAAAAAGTGCAAATAAAATGCATTTGCACTATATTAATGATCGTAGTTTCATATAACCATATAATGCTAAGTCAACTTGGCTTTTATTAATTTATTTTGCTTGCTTATTTGACTGATTGATCAAAAACAAAGATATATATATACCACATTAAAAAAAATTAAACAAAATAGTAAATAAATAAAACAGAACATTACAAATTTTAACAAGGCAAAGGTAATGATTTATTCAAAGAATCCAGGCACCACTTGGCTTCGCTAAGGCGAATCACATTATATACACTGATACAATCAAAGAAATTTGTTAAACCTAGTGATTTATTTGTTTCTTTATTCATTTATTTATTTTTGACAAAATCAAACCTTGACAAATCAATCAACTATCCATGTAATCCTCCACAAAATCGAGAATTAAACCCTTTTACCACATCTCACCAACAAACCCTCTGCTCTACTATTTTGAATCAAGAACAATATGAATGTTTGAGATTTGGAGAGTAATATGCATCCGAATCAGCGTTATATGTCTACGAAATGCTAAAAATCCTTCAATAACCAAATCCAAATTCACCCAAAAAAAAAAAAAACCCTAGATTTCCGAAGCACAATAAATATCAGAATAAGTTATTCAACAAGTAACAACCTAAACCACCCAAAAATGCAGCGAAATGGAAAAAGGGTGATGTCTGAATCCAACTTACTAGGACAGCAAACGGAAGAGGTGGCAGAGAGCTTCACTTCCGCAATGGAAGTTTACAGAGATTCTCGAAATTCGGTGCTCTCCCGAGGCAGGAGAAGACGAAGACGGAAACCCTAATTTGTGCAAGACAGGAGAAGAGGGGTAATAGTGAAGAAGAAGTGGTCACTGAGCTTCGCATTCGCTCGTAGAAGAGCAGAGTGAGGTTTTGCTTGTGAGAGAGTACACGGCTAATTATGAGTGATTGCCCTTTCTACGCCATTGCCCAACTTTTCGTACCTGCCTGCATTTGTGTCTACACTATTCGGTGTGTTCTATATGCCATCCACGACTTTTTTTTTTCTAACCACCTAATAACTATGATGATAGCGCAAGGATATTGCATTACTACTTTGTATTGTAAGAGCATCTCCGATCGTCCCCCTAAAAAAAAGACTATTTTAGGGGTTCCATTGAAGAAAAAAAAATTCTTCAAATCATCCCCTAACTCATCCCCCATAATAGCTTCTCCCCTAAATCTCATATATTATTAAAATAATCCCAATATTTAATTTTCTAAATTAAAAATAAATAAAAAAACAAAAGTATCTAGTATACTTAAAAAATTAATTATTAATACTAATTTAAATAATGATAAATAATTATTTATAGTATAATTAAAAACAAATTAATACTAATTTAAACAAAAGTAATTATTAATTTTAATTTAAATAATGATAAAATTATTAATACTAATTCAAAATATAGTATAGTTAAAAAACTAATATATTTAAGTTGAAATTAATAATAATATATTTAATAATATTATAATAATATAATTGAAACTAATTAATGTAATTATATTAAGTTAAAATTAATAATAGTATAATTGAAATTAAATTGGTATAGAAAAGTTGAATATATATTAAAATAATGATGAAAAAGTAAAAATAGGGGATGTGCTTAAAGTGGTGAGAAAATAGGGGAACCCCTAAATTTAGTTTTTGGTTAAAATGGGGGATGGTTCATCTCCCATTTTAACTTTTACCATTGGAGATGCTCTAAGAGCTTTTCTACGCTACCTCGTACCATGTGTCTGGATGGTAACAGGCACAGGTTAAGGCTGACGTGGTTGACTTTCAATCCCCTCTACCTCAATTATTGTACCAATTTGATGGTGGAATGAACAAATAAAAATAATGACGTAAAAATGAAAAAAAAAAAATCTCACTTTTTACCATATGCCTTATGAATCCACTACTACAATTTTGATGGTAGAACTTGTTGACACACCACCACTAACCACAAATGGCACCACCACCACCCACCACTTGTTCTTTTGTATATACAACTTCACACCCATCTCTGCCTCCTTATCTCCTCACAAACACAAGCACATTCATTCACTCATACCAAAACATTGAAAAAAAAAATTTCTTCAAACACTATAGTCACCCCACCACCTCACCCAAAAAAAATCTCAAACCAAGACATCTTGTGTAAAATCTGGACTCTGGTTTTGTTCTTAGATCCTCTGAGATAGAGTAGAAGCTGGATTTGGAGAAAGAATAGTCGTACTAAAGATAGAGGATCTTAGAATAGAAGTTGGATTTGGAGAAATAAGAGTGTTATTGAAGAGAAGATGAAAATGGGGTAAAACCCAGTGTGAGCAGAGTAGTAGACATCACGGCTATACCCAGAGCGATTCGGATTCTCAATCATGTCCGTTCTATACGACGCAAGGGTTGTGTAGTCGAAATCACCCCTTCATCGCACGGTGGACGTGGTGCCTTGCCTTATGAAGGAGGCAGCTCATCTGATCTCCTCTTCCTTGCAAGTGGCGGTTCTTCCTCCTTTTCTGTTTTTCTAGATTAGGCTTTTTTTCTTCTTTTGTTGATGGTAAATCAATCAGTCAGTTTACATTAACATGTTTACCTAATGCCACGTCAGCATTAACATGTGTCTGGTACAAACCAGGCACAAACCAGGCATAGTAGAATTTTTGTTATTGTAATACTAGAAATAAGAAAATATCGCTTTTTATTTTTTTTATTTGCACTTTGTCTCCTATTAGTTTATGGGTAACTTGTTTCAACACTCATTAATTTATAGTAATTACATTTTAATCTTCAAAATTGACAAAAACTGGTCAGTGGATGTTTCAAGACGAAAATGCCCTCATCAAAATTGTCAAACGGTTGAAATTAATCTAGAAATCACAACGAGATCTAAAGGTTAAGAAAAAATACCCCAAAATCTCTACTCCACTTTCCTAGTTCATCTCAACGACTTCTCCAACTATCATTGTCATATCTATGATCTTCTACTTTTATTTCTTTATCTTCTACAATTTCAAGGTGGGCGTTCCAATCATTTTCTCCATGTCTATATCTTTCCATTGTTAACATCTATTCTCTGCAACTCATGGTCTTTTGGAGGACATCACTCATGGGCAGTTCCTCATCTGGTTCATCGAAATAGACATCTTCATCGGTGAAAGTGTTAGGATTAGGAGTAAAGATGGCAATGGTGGTCTCACTAATTGTTATTCCATCTCTTCTTCTGATTCTTCTAGCAGTGATGGTAGCGATATGCGAGCTAAATCATAGCAACGAGAGGCACTGATTGCTCTTTTCTTAGAGCTTGAAGGGTTTTTGAGAAGTGAATAACTAAAGGTGAACATGTAATAGATAGTAACAGAGATGGGGAACAATACACAGAAAAGGGTGGGTCGGTAAGAAATCAAAGAAGACAATAGTTCTTTTTTTTAATGATTGTGTTTTTAATAACTATTAATTAATATCTTCGTTTGTGTAAACATCTTTGGCCATTAGATGAATTTATAGTTTTGTTTATAATGCACATGCCTCCACATGCCCTTTTTAGATAAGGGAGTTTTCATCTTACAACATTACGTGACCAGTCAATCACGTAGATCTTTATCACGTACGAGAAACATTTGACCCAATTAAGCATAGTATATGGTTTTACAAGGATAAATCATAAAATAAGATTAAGCTGAATACATAATTCTCACAGAAGCAGACGGGTAAGCATTTATAAAACCCACAAAACATGTTTGTGAAACCGAATCACCAAATCAAAAACACAGTAGAGTTTTGTCTTGTCAAGAGGTATTTGTGGTAATAACTTAGAACAACTAAATTAACCTTGTTATTTTTCTTTTTTGTAATAACCTGATTCACATGATACAATATTGTCCGTTTTGGGCTTTAACCACCCGCACAGCTTTAAAATGCGTTATACCATGGGGATCCAACCTCGCACATAAGTAACACATCCCCAGGGAGCCCAATGTCCTTATTGGCACTCTTTCGGCTGGGGCTGGCTCTGATATAATTATGTGATGACCCGATCAACATGGTAAAATATTATCCGCTTTGGGCTTTAACCACCCTCACGACTTTAAAACGCGTTGTACCAAAGGGATCAACCTCGCACATAAGTAGCATATCTCGTTCCCTCACCCAGGTGACGTGGGACTATAATTCTTCCTTGGTAGTCTACAAGCACTCCGTCCGCCCACACTTGGTAGCATGCTAGCTCTCACAATTCGCCCACATAAGGTAGCATGTCAATCTTAGCTCGCCCAAAAAAGGATGTTACAATCCACCCCCTTGAGGTTCACTATACATAGCAATAATATTGTTCCCAACTTAAACACGACTAGTACTAGGCCCTCATCCTGGGCCTCTGTGGTGTGGGGTTTCCAGCACGACATGTCACATGGTTATCCATAGCCCAACCATGTCCTCTAACAATGATAATGTCCCCACCTTAGACACATACCCTTTAATTGGGCCCAACTATGTGTAGAGTTTTTCCACTCATGCCTCTACACACCCCCGATGTTGCTTGGGTAGTATGGTTCTGCTGACCCTCATAACTTTGTCTCTGATTTCCCTGACGATGGAATTGGTTCATATTCTACCTCTCAAACTAGTACTACCATGTCTCTAAAACTGATAACCCCCTGTCTCTAGGATTGATTACCACCTTGACATTGGAACTGGTTACATCCCTACTATTGGTTATGGTAACCACCTTGAGATCTCTGATTTTGAAACAGTTGACCCCTTGCCCCTGATCATAAGGATGACATCGCTATTGGAACACATGTCTTTGTTTTTCTTCTTAGGTATGTTCTCATTGGAACGTAGCCAATTAGTTTTTTCTCAGGTTACAAAGTTTTGGACAATGCTATGGAGTTTTTATTTTGTGGAGCGGATATCGACAAAGAGTTTCCTAGTTAATCGTCTTTTAGTATGTTTCACTTTGTTAATAATGTTTTCAGTTGTTGTTGAATTCCACATGTCGAATGTGGGGAAAACAGATAATCGTACGTGGATATAAGGATTTTGTTTTCTCAAAAATCAAGGTGTGACATCTTTTCTTCTTTTACTTTTGATTATCAATATCCGTTCAATTTCAGATCTACTTGCTTGGAACTACCTGCAATCAACAAACTCAGATTTACTTTCCTTAGAACTTGTATGCTTTAGATTTTGAGTAAAACATATTGAAAACTGTGAAATCTGGATATTTGCTCTAATTGACAAGTAAAATAATGAATTAGATTTCTCGATTCCTTATGTTTCCAGTAAAATCCATTTGTCCAGTAAGTTTTATGGTCTTCAATTGGAAGTTTAGGGTTTTGAAATCTAAGTGAAATAAAGATATTTCAAAATCGGTGTTTGTTCATGGCACAGTAGGCGATACGTTTTGGTCAATCAACTAGGTCATAATTTTTGCTTACGAGTTGATTTTCAAACTTTTTCTTTTAGATTGTTAGTCTATTTTGCTTTGGTAGTATAACTTGTTTGATCTGTGATTATTTGTAGCTGATTCGATAGTTGAACCGTGTTTAATTCTCTGGATTTATTTGATTTGTAACATTTAGTACGGA
Source organism: Berberis vulgaris (assembly GCA_963556465.1). Taxonomy (NCBI): domain Eukaryota; kingdom Viridiplantae; phylum Streptophyta; class Magnoliopsida; order Ranunculales; family Berberidaceae; genus Berberis; species Berberis vulgaris. The sequence goes on from OY747134.1 coordinate 60,978,118, forward strand.
TGATATTAGATAAAATACACAAAAAATCAATTTGAAAGTTTGTGATTTGTTGATGGAAAAAATAAATATAAAAGCAAATTAATCTCCAAGGGCTTTATTTGAATAACCAACGATTTTATAATAATGTTGTGGGAGTGGGCATTGCACATTACCACTTCACAACATGTTTTATTTAAAACCACTGTAATAACCAATTGTTTTATCAATTTTAGTGACTCTATTGGGGAGCAGTTAAAACCTTAATAATGTCATGAAGCGAAGAAACAACTTACTGAGGTCTAATGTAGAGGAAATACCTGAGCAAATGAAAACCTTCGCAACTTGTCACTAGGTTGTCCAAGATAATCTCTCTTGAGTAAAAATTGCTCAAAACTCTCTTCGTTGATGATAACTAATTTGTTGGTTGGAAGAAATAGAATGGGAAGAATATTATTTTGAAGCTGCAAAAGACCTTCACGAAGTAATGTATAATATGATTTTGGTGAGACATTGTGGAAAAACTCAAACTTATAATATAATGCTCCATTAATTGATTCCAAACATGATTAAGACTAGGTTTTTGCAAACAATATTGTATCTCAATTTTCTATTGTTGTTTTTTTATAAATCAAATTTGACAATTTTTATAATCATTGAATAGGTTTGGATGATTCATTTGTTTGTTATATTGGAAAAATGTTTTGGTATTTGGTAACATGCATTTTTTGTGTTTGAGTAGTCATTTGTTTTAAAAGTAAAGTTTAATAATTTTAAACTTTATTATATCCCACAAAGGTTTTATAATGAAAGTATTATTTTTTGCGTTTTCTCTTTTATAGGTTTTTGCTTTATCGCATTCATTAGATTTTTTTTTGTCTATAATTGCAAAGTTGTAATTTACAAAATGGGGCTATAATTCCTTTGTGAAAAAACAATTGGCAGACGTGATAAGTAATGGTTGAAAGGATTGCAAGTGACAAATCATATGGAAAATAAGGAGGATTGCTCGATCGTGCGAACAACAGAGGAAATGCACTAATATAGGAGAATCATCGAATGTAGAAGATACAAGTAAACTAGAATTATAATTAATTTTAGACCAACAAAAACAATCTATAAGACATGACAAAATTAACAAAATGAACACTTAAAACCACCAATAAAAAAATGTAGATGTGTGGAACACAAAAAAACCCTTATTTTTTTGTACGAAGTTTGAACAAAGATTATACTATTTTGAGAAGAATTACCTTCGATTTCGGAAAGTAAACTAATTATTATTTGATCCATTTCTTTCCAAAACCAAAAGAAGTGAATATAACAGAACAACAGAAATCAAGGAGGGGAGGTAAAATAAGGGTTGAAACTCTTTTTGACCTTCTTTCTCCATTCAAAATCTTCCAAAAGCATTTAAGAGAGGTTACAATTTTGGACAACCAATCATTAGTCAAGTATTGGTTGTCTGCATCTAAAAACCTCTACATATACTATGCATTAAATAACTAAAATTAAATATTAATCACTGAGATGTTTTTGTGTATTTAAATGGAAAGTCAATTTCAACATCCATTGTGTATTCCTCAAGCCCTTATGTGTTATTCCGTTATGCTCATGTATTAATCAATTTATTGAGAATTGAATTTTTTTAACTGAACATAAATTAAACTCGATGAAACATCACTTGCAATTGAAAACACACAAAACATAGTTTAGCATTTAATTCCATTCATCAAATTGAGCAATAACAAGGGTTAATTAGACTTTGGTCCATTTTTCAATCAATAAATGGTTTGGTCCCTTGACTGTGAGTTGACCTTTAGTCAATGGTTAAATGGTCATGTGTCGTGCATATTATATTTTCTAGAACCAAAATGCCCATATCGAAATACCCAAGTACCATTCGCATAATCCATCACAGGCAATTCAAATGACCACTTGACCGGATGGTCAACTCATTATTAAGGGACGAAACTCATTTATAAATGAAAAGATGCAGACAAGTTGTTTATAATATTAATAAAATGGACCAAAGTCTAATAAACCCTAATAATAACCTTGTAGGCATAAAATTGCGAGTTTCAGTTTGAGTTTTTATTACATTTGAAAATAATACTCTCTGAGGTTTGAAATTATTATTTTAGTTTAATAATACAATGTATTTTTTTAATGATGAAGTCTTTACATGCATATATTTGAATTATTAGTTGTAAGCAAATCTTAATTTATGATATTTGATGTATGGATATATGTAATACAAATGACAAAATGTGAATGAGTTTTATAGGAGTAGCAGCAAATGTGAAGCTATTATTGAAGATAATCCAAGACCATAACAACAGTGCAGCATCCCCTCACAAAGAACACAAGGCCCGAGAAATGCAAAGATTTGCTGGAATGATGACAATCTTAGATGATGTTAAAACTAGAATTCAAAGGTCACAATCTCTTAGCAAAATGAGGGAGACTATGGTGCGTCGATGCAACAGTGATCTTAGGCGATAAAAATAAGATACTAATAGAATACCTTGTGTTGGATGATAAACAAAAGCTAGAAAAACAACTTAATGATTGCTTAATCACTCGTAAAAGCATGGAGAAGATGTTCTCAAGCTTAGGGAAGGAAAGGGAGATTATATCATTTGAACTTGCAAAAAAATTTCACGAATTGAATGAAGCCGAGGAGCAGGTCAATGATCTCAAATCACAAAATGCTACATTGCTTGAGAAAATTCGAAATTGTGCTGCTAAACACAGAAAGAAAACTAATATTGGTGCAGAACATCAAGATAATAACATTACATGTTTACAAAACCGCAACAGGGCACTCTCGGAACAAGTCCTTAAGTCTCTTGAGGGATATCGATCATTGAAAAGAAAATTGAATGAGGTGCATGAGGAATATGCAACATTTCGTTCTAGCATAGTGGAGGAAATATCAACAAACCTCAAGCATATTCATGCTCTCCAAGCACATATGGCTAAAGTAAGCGACGAAGCTATTGAGATGCAGATGAAAAGGGATCTATCTATGTTAAAAGATATGGAAGATAAGGTGTCGTCTACAAGACAATACTAACAAGAAGTATTGCATGTTAAACTTTTGGAATCGAATGTAGGATAAACTAAAATCTTTTGATGGAGATGACATACATCAATATGAATGAGTAATATACTAGATGATTTAGGAAAGTAACATGCGTCCTTATCCTAATCTTTTTTTTCAATGTCCATGATAATAGATTAGTTCGCGCTGCGATATCCATTGTGACAAGAAAAATGTTTGTTTAATGTCCATGATAATAGATTAGGTCTCAATCTTATGAAGAAGGGAAACGATACCTTGAGAAATTTTTTTTTGATCAAGTATAGAAGCCCAAATTAGGTGAAAAGTCATTGAAACAACAATGTGACCGACCGATCCTAGAAAAAAAAAGGTAAAATTGTTCCATGAACCTCATACACTCTTATATGCATTGGTAATCAAAATTGAAAAATAAATAATAAAAACCTCACATGCTCTATAACCTTTTTCTTGATGAGCACAAAATATACAATTTTAACACATTTAAAAGCACAAGCTACAAGACCAATGAAATACCAGGTTATTTTCTAATAAAACTTTACTTCTACTTTTTTTTTAAAAATAAAAACATGTATTCAATGACACGACAACATATGTACCACAAGATTAAAAATTAAAATGTTTATGTCATTTTTGTTGATGCTGGAGATGTTGTCATATCATTGGGTACACAATTTTTAGTATGAAAATGAGTCGGAATAGAAGGAAAAATTAGCAAACACCACATGAAATGTGAGATTTAAGGACATAAGTTGAGGACGTGCAAAACATGCATGTCCTTATACTATGATCTAATGACATACTTGAGACGCACTTATTAAATAAGTGGTAATTGTATTTATAGTGTATTAAATAGGACGTGCAAATTCGAGTGTCATAAAACTAGTGTCCTGGTTTGTTAAGCATGAAATGCAATATTTGATGTCTTAAGAGTTGTGTCATGTTTGCTTGGCTTGCCAAAAGCACAAATTTGAGAGCTTGAAAATATATTTGGCCTTCAGCGCCATTTAAAAAAAAAAAATCCTAAAATTAGCATGATTATTCGCATTCCTTCTTTATTGGGGCAAATGCACCACGATTTTCAAAGATAAAAACTCATTTCCTCTTCTTAACTCGGTAAGAGAGATTCTCCCTCTATTCTATCTTTAAATAAATACTGTAAATGGAGTACAACCATGGTAAAAAAAAATTATAAAAATTCATGATCCCTAGATTTCATAAGTTAGGGTTACCCACTTGAATCAATGTTAAACCAACCCGTATATGTTTAATATTTGTTTCACCACCCAATTGAATTTTAGAGCATTGGGACAAGCAAATTTGATGTGTAATTCCATTACTTAATAATCTAGAAACTCCCACTATTATACTAGAAAATCTGAATTTTCTTCTTAAATTTCATTTCAATATATTTTAGAAAAATGATAACAATCTTAATTGAGGTGAAAATCTACTTTATCCACAAGGAATTATCATTTAAAATTTAAAAATATCGAGAAACCATCCACAAAACTTGCATAATACCAAAATTTTTAACTTAAAATCACAATTGCCTACACCAAATCCAACAAATCTAAATTTGGACAAAAGCTTATGGGTATTTAAACATGTTCCCCCATCATAATAGCCAGGTATACGACCCCAATTGTTCGTATCTTAGGTATAATCCCCTACTAAATAGTTGTATTCCGTCTCGTAAATGAAGTATTATTTTATTAATGTCAAGACAATACAACTTAAGGTCAGGCTCCTGAGACTCAAGACTTTGACTCATAACCTGAATAACAACCCTTAGACTTATATTAATCCGACGGATGTACAATAGAAATGAGTTGGCCAAATTGTAACTTAGCCGAGCCGAGACTAAGTTGATTTTGTTTCCTAAAGAATAAATGTCCCACGATTTTCTCTCTTCTTTCCCTTCTTCTAAGAAAACAACCATCGAGTGAAGACTTCACCAATAACCATCAACTAAGAACTTGTAAAAATCTTCAATAAAAATAATAAAGTCTCTTCTTCCTTACAAGAGAACTTATCACGTTTCTGTTGTGTTTAATACTTATCAGGTAGGTCAATATGGGAACAGGTAAGGGAATCCCTAAAAAATTTAGTTAACCACTTCTTGCATAGGACAAAAAGAATCCAATGCTAATTATTATTATTATTATTATTATTATTATTATTATTATTATTATTATTATTATTATTATTATTATAAAACAGAGATCATTGGACAATTTATATGACACAGAAAGCTAACGACAGGGATAGGACTATAACCTTGTAAAGCAACAATAGCCAATAATCATGACTAAGGGAAGAGAAATACCAAGTGTATATAGAGGCAAAATGTTGCCCCCAGAAGAATTGAGTTGTCCAATGTCCCACATTTACGATATGACTGCAAAATTTCAATGCAAAGATAAATTGCTTGCTCCCGGACTTGAACAAGAGGCTTGGCAAGAATATCATTTGCAAATGTAAGGGAGAGAAAGTGCACAAGAGTCAAACAAAAATATTTTTTACAAATCATAAACTTTTTTTTTTTAATAAATAAGAGAGGTAGAGAAATTTTGTTAATCACTCAAAGAATGGTGAGAGAGAGTCGTTTTGCTCCCCTAAAAATGCAAAACAACTACTACTGGTTATTTACAATATCAGCCTAGTCATACATACAAAAGAAAAGGAACATCTTAAAAAAAAAACCTTGTATGCCCCCATATCCATAAAGAGTAAACTTAAGGTGATCATTGAAAATAAAAAATTTCCTTGTCACCATTCACATGTAGAAAGATTATCATAGGCGAAACCATGGGAAAATAGTTGATCTAGGTAAGTTTTTTGTTGTGATAAACGATTGAGATAAGCTATGCACTCAAAATAATGAAACTTGAAACAAACTCAGCACAAATGGTCATGCCAGATTTAACCTTAAAACACACACAAGGGAGCAAGGACAGAGTGAACATGGAGACTATCATGTAACTATTGAAGATTATAACCAGGAGAAGTGTGTTATATTATTCATGAAACCTTAATTGAGCTACATCGATGTACCTATTTACTAATCGAGTGTCCAAATCAGCTCGTTCTACCTTTTTCTTCAGTGTCCAACGATTCTGTGTGTTTCATAAATTTCGTTCTTCCTTCCCTTTTATTTATTCTATTCAATATTGCCCCACACCATAAATCTTCTAAGGGTGCCCAATGACAGTCGTAGAATCTCAGAAACACCTATATGGTTTGATAGCTCTCCACATCTAGGTTTACCATATCTACCTACAACAGTCGATAATGTGTTATCGAAGTTAAGGAAATAGTTTTTGTAAAGGAAATGTCAAAACCGGTTCAGATCTAAAGTGTTAAAATGGTCCCGAATAGCGAGTAGTTATGACATTGTGACAACCTTGCCCAGATGATAGACCTATTTTTTTTACAAAAACGTCAAGTTGGCCAACATGATTGACAGTTCCTTCTTTTTTTCAGACTCAATGTCCAAACTGTCAGTCTACAAAATCTACTTATTAATCAACAAGAATATAATGTACATGACAGAAACAATCACCTTTCTTTAGCAAACATGCAAATTGAGTGTCCAATTGACGGGAATAGATTATTGAGCTCCACAGTGCATGGTAGCGATAATGTGATCACGCAGATTCTGCGTTCACCATACACTGTTGTGTGGAGGAGCACACTGCAGAGTCATAAAGACTAGGGCTGGGCAATTTAGACCAAAAAATCGGACAGAATCGAAAACCGGACCGATCGAACTGGTTCGGTCCGATTTCTTAAATATCAATTTAATTATCGGTCCCAAAACCCGAATCGGACCAAATTTTCGGTTCAGGCCTCGGTTTCAGATCCCAGAACCCACCGATTAACCAGCCCAGCCCGGTTTTAGATTGCAAAAGAGATCTAAAATCTTCGGTCATTGACTTTATTCTTACCAAAACAAGGATAACGTGCTTAAACTTTGGGATGAGTTCAAGATGATGTAGAAGTCATCGAATCAAGGCAACATCTACTCATCTTAATGTCCATCGACAAATACACAGGTATGACTGGTGTCACTGGTTTCTGATCTCTTTCCCCATTGTAATTTTGCTGTGGTTGAACCAAGCTTGTTAACGTTATAGACAGGGATCTGATCTATTTCCCCATTGAAGAGTTTTACTCCAAGGTCAGGCTTTGATTTCCAAAATTCTGAATTTTTTTAATCGATAAAGCAGACCATTAATAGTGGAAATGAAAACAAGTTAGAAACTTGCAAGGATTACAAGGCAGTTAAAATTGTATCTCTGGAGCTGGAATGGTTTCAAAAGTGAGAAGAGAGCAAGACGTCGACGATCCGACACTCTCACCTTCCCTCCACCGATTCTGAGTCACTCATCTTCGCTCCAGACCGATTCACCACCACCACCCACTGATCCAAACATGATGCCGCCGAGATCTAAGCGTGGCCTCTCCGCTCCTTCATCTCCTCCTCCGCCAGCGCCCCCACCTCCTTCAACAGCTGCTTCTCCCCCGAACGAAACTTTAAATCCTTCTCCAGCTCCGCTTCCAGATCCACCGCAAAGTAGAGCTTGCAAATCATCTTGTTTTTCTCTATCATCTGATCATCTGATCTGAAGCTTTCACTGAGAGAGGTTATAAATAAACTCAGGAAAATGGTCAATTAATGGGCTGAAAACTGGGATGTAAAAAGACCGAGACCTGTTTGTTGCTTAAATCCTGCTAATTGTGATCTGCTTCAAGAGAATGTATGCTAGTTTATAGAAGATGATGTAAACTATTATTGTATGTTTCTTATATACTTTCTGATACAACTATTTGGGGATCATTTTGTAACAGAAGAATTGGAGCTTTGTCAAAATTTGTAGCAAGAATTTATTGAAAGCAATGCCTTTCAAAATTATGGTGGCAAATGGCAAACAAACAATATGTCAAACAACTTGATGGCCTTCCAGAGCCCACTAAGATCAGTCAGTGAAAAAGAATTACAAATTAAAGGTCTGGTTGGTAAGCTATATTCCATTTCCCATGTTAAGTAAAATTTTGCTGTTTGGTTGTCTATTTAGTAAAAAAAACGATTCTGCACGAGACTGATTCCCTGATTACTCATAGAAATCCAATTCTAAGGTAGGGCTTTAGAATAGAAATCTAACGAAACAATTCCAAATTCCATGCTTGTTTTTCCTGCAACCAACAGACCCTTAAAAGAATACACACACATTGATATTCTGTTTTTGTATGCACAATGCCCTCAAGGTGTGTTGTAGAAAATCATGAAAGCAAAGTTTAGGTCTCCCGGCTCGGCCCGAGCATTCGGTTAACCGGCCTCATTCAGTTCGGGCTCTGGTCCAAAATTTTCAACTTTTGAATGATCGGTCCGATCTTCGATTTTGGCTTTTCGAGCTGGTTACCCGGACCTGCCCAACCCTAATAAAGACAATGAGATCATGCTTTCAAGTAGTTTAGAATACCATAAAACAGTGAACATCACAAGAGTCATATTGCATGAGTGTGTGTGGATGTTCAATTACCAAGAATGTATGTATATTGTTAAACCTGAAAAGCACATTCAGAACCTTCTAGGAATTTATCTTGTGTTTGAAGGTGACCATTACAGTTTTGTCACAGTCAATATGCATAGCAAGCAAAAACCCTTGGGAAGGTCAGCATCAGTGAGAATGGAGTATTCTTGAACTTGAAGACCCTATGCAAGACAAAAACATTTGTGTTGATCTACATACACTTCTATAAAATTTTCAAATAATAGATGATTACAAAACTTGTACAATTAGAAAATTAGAATGGGTATGAAGATGACCAAACCTGGCCGCACCTAACACGCATCACTGCCTCAAATCCTTGAGGTCTAGAAACGTTCCATCTACGATCATTGATCATTGTAAAGCTTGATTGAATCAGCTAGTGCTGAGAAGGGGAGTTAATAATATTCCTTCAGCCAAGAAAAAGCAAGCACTATTCTAAAAAGAGAGATGTGATACATTTTCTATGAACTACCAAATACAACATAGCAAAATTTAAAGACAGCAAGCGAAGACAATGACATCCAATGAAGAACTGATGACAAATAAAAGTAAAATAACATGAAATGATTAAACAATCAAGTTGTCCTATAAAAGTACTGTTAGTTTTGAGAATAGGAGTTGGGCACCAGCAAGTAGATCATAAAATTCCAACAATCAACACAAGCACAACAAATTTGTCCAAGAATTCTAGTTCTAGGAACCATTTATACATGAAAGGTTTTGATCCATGTAACAAGGAAAGGCAATATTGACATACAAGTGTATAACTATTAAATCATACTTATTGCTAAGAATGCAAATAATAATGACTCTGCAACACATGGACTATGCAATATAGGAGCTCAACAATCCTCAGGGTATATGCCTGTATAGCATGCAAAAGAGTAAAACATTGTGGTGTGTACACAGAGATGGGTGACATGCAATTACAAAAATATGATATATGTGCCTCTGCAGGAGAAAAGTACACTAAGGCAAGGTAAGGTTCACATCATTGAAATGGTCTCGAGGTTTTTGATGCACCTTGCTTAACCTGACCATGATCCTCAGGTATGCTGACTTGGCTAAAAGTTCAATCAACATACAAGTAAAAACTATCCTGCAACTAGTTTTGGTTACATTGTAATGACAATGGCTTTGTTCACATTTGTAATGGCACAACATGGTTTGTAACTGAACTATAAACCCAGCTTCTTCGGCGGTCTTAAATAGGTTGAAGAACCTTTGCGCAACCCCGGCATTGAGACTTGTTGTTGTTGCCTCGCCCTCTTCTCTTTCTCTCTCGTCCTCTTCTCCTTTTCAATTTGTGCTTGTTCCTTCCTTAGATTCTCCATCTCCTCTTCCATTGCTGTTTTCTCCTCCTTTTGCTTCTTCTTGTGCTCCAACATCGATGTATCTGAATCCTTAACTGAAAAGAACATGGGGCCAAGCTCTGCTAGCCATTGAGGCTCCACTGCCGTTGCACATTGCATGTACTCCTTTGTTGTCAAGATTAACTCGTGATATACTACATAGTCGGGTGTGTAACCTAGGCCATACAGAGCGCTGCTTGGGTGCAAATGGCATGGCATCCCATTACGGCAATTCACATACTCACCTACACCTTTCAACTGTGCAGAATTGTGGAAATAAGCAGAACAAATGGCCTTTCTCACGATATCCCAGTCTGGTCCACATGACATAAGTGGGATTTTCAAGCTCTTAAGTATATCTAGTAGCTGGGATCTCACTTCCCTTGCCTTCCTCAAACCTTTCACGTGCAAATAGTGGTCTCCACACCAGTCTCCTCGATACTGATTCGCTTTCCATTGCTGGTATACATTGAGCAGTGTTAGATGGTCAGATTCTGGCACAAAAAACTTCTCTCTTGCTGCATCACTCTCCTCTGCCCTATCCTTTGGCCTGAAGAAGACGGATGGCACCGAGAGCATGGAAACAATTGTCAGGACTTCATCCACGCAATCAAGTTGCTCACCCATTAAAAGCATCTTTGCAAGTGGTGGATCCAATGGAAATTCCACCATCTTCCATCCAAGTTCTGTCAGCCCCCCAGTATTACTTAATGCACCAAGGACCCATAACTGGTACATTGAGTTGAGAATGTTATCCTGCGGAGGTGGGTCCATGAAATCAAAGTCCAACAGGTTTTCAATCTTCAAGGACTTCAGCAAAAGAACTACATTGCCAAGATTGGTCCTCTGAATTTCTGGTACAGGGTTAGGCAGCAATTCATTTTGATAAGCACTTTCTGTGAACAACCGATAACAAGTTCCTGGTCCTGTTCTCCCTGCCCGACCTGCCCTCTGGTCTGCTGCAGCTCGACTAACAGGAAATACTTGAAGAGCATCCATACCCATTCTTGGATTGTACACTTTCATCTTTCCGTAGCCCGTGTCAATGACATACAAGATACCATCTACAGTTAGTGAAGTCTCCGCAATGTTCGTAGCAACAATGCATTTGCGAGCCCCCTCTTCGGCTTTCTGAAAGATCTTAGCTTGCAGGTCAGCTGGGAGCTGTGAGTATATTGGGAGTATCAAAAGTTTGGGAACCCCCTTCTTCGTGGTAGAGACAAGTTGTTCCATTCTCTCTGCAAGAGCGTAGCACGTTGCTTCAATTTCATCTTGACCAGTCATGAAGATGAGAATGTCACCAGGAGGGCTGGTGATGTGGACAGTCATAGCCTGCTTAACTGCAGCTTCAACATAATCTTCACAGGGGGTTTTACTGTACATAATGTTGACAGGGAATGTCCTCCCAGGGATGTGGAATATTGGAACACTGTAACAAAAGTTAACCAAAATGAGAAAAAATATGTACATTAATAGTAATAATAATAATAATAATAATAATAATAATAATAATAATAATAATAATGTTGAGAGGGAATGTCCATTACTTGAAATTTTTTATTTTTTAATAATAGTTGTAATAATGATAATAATAATAATAATAACAATATTATAATAATAATTATTATTATAATCATTATCATTATTACCATTATTATTATAAAATAAAAAATTCAAGTAATGGAAGCAATGGTAATATAACCAAGCAACAGAACTTGCCTTCCAAAAAAATTGGAGAACTTCTGTGCATTCAATGTTGCAGAAGTCACAATAAGCTTGAAATCACGACGTTGTGCGACCACCTTTTTCAATATCCCAAACAGTACATCTGTATTCAATGATCTCTCATGTGCTTCATCCATGACAATGACCCTGTATAGTACGACTACCATGGTTAATAATTAATCTAGCAAGCTAAACATGTACTAGTACACAGCATAAACCTAATAGCAAAACACCAGGCAAACCATTACCGGTACTTGTCAAGATCAGAATCTTTTAGCGTCTCACGCAGAAGAACTCCATCAGTCATGTACTGTGAATAGGAAAAATAATGGTTAGCATAACAGTATTCTATGGGACAAATAGCCAAAGAACTATGGCTTTGGAAAGCTCGATGCAATGTATATAATAAAAAATAAGTCATTAATACAGCAGGGAGAGCACCAGAAAAATCTCAACATTTCATTTTAACAAAAGAGCTCACGAGAGAGGCCAACTGACCTTTATTATGGTATTTGGTCCTGTCACATCTTCAAACCTAATAGCATAACCAACTTTATCTCCCAGTTCAGTTTGCATTTCTTCACTAACTCTTTTGGCTACACTCATTGCAGCTACACGCCTTGGTTGAGTGCATCCAACTACGCCATTTATGGTATAGCCATCTTCATGGAGAAACTGCAAAAAATTACCATATGATTAAAACATGCTGGCGAAGGCTCAAAGTTCAATGTCAGCAAACCTGAATATCTCAACGACACCACTACTAAAAAAGAAGGTACCTGTGTGAGCTGTGTTGTCTTTCCAGAACCAGTTTCTCCAACTACGACTATCACTTGATTTTCTCGAACTACCTGATGGTTTGCCAGCATATAATAATAATATATTAAGATCAAGTTGAGATGCACAAAGATGTAGACCCTACTAGATTCTACAAATTTCTCCAAACTCAAAGCAGTGCTATCAATCTTTGCTACAGGGTATTAATCCAAGGATGAGAAGAATAACAGTAATCATCAAAAGATGGATCACTAACTGATGAAACAGAAACCTCTATTTCTGTGTTTGAGGCATATGAAAATTTAAGATACAAATTTCTAAGGTTTAAGATATTGATCACATCATCTCAACAAAAGCGAGACAAAGAGATGCCTTGAAAGAGAGTGACAGAGAGAAATTGAGATGTTCATACCCAGAAGTTGTGCTGTCAGTTATGGAAAGAAAAAGAGAGAGGGGGGTGTGGAGGGTGAAGTGGTGATTCACAATAAAACAAAGGTGCCAAATTCCATCAATGAAAACGGGTTGATTTCTTTGAGAAAACATTTTTCCCCAAACAGGAAATCTCATTCCTTGGTATAGGCCAAATGGAAGAGAATCAAAACCAAAGGCCATAACCATGCAATTAATTGACTATCATGACTTTTCTCTTCTTTTTCATCGTAGAAAACATGATAGGTATGCCCTATTATTGTAATATGTGCGCACAATTATGGAGAGCTTTTTATAGCTAGGGAAAATCATCTAATGATTGTTAACCTAAGCATACATTGCAATGATGCAAAGATAGACTTAGCAAATGCTATAAACTTGGTAATCGGAGAGAATACCAATTCTAACCTGTAATATTTCTTCACGCACGGAATATATTGGCAGATACTGCCGTTGTTGTGATAAGGTCTTGTTCTTTGCAAAATCACTGACTGCTTCACCTTTCTCCTTCATATGTTGCGCAAACTTTGCATCCTCTTTAAAGTTAACCTCACCCTCTTCTCCAACTACAGCAGTATCAGCATCAATCTGGTATGTGAAGAATTACAAGTTAGACCTCCTGATGATGGTAGACCATATATATCAATAACTAATGCAAGAAGATCAGCAAACATTGTCAATTTCAGTGTGGTGAAGATCCAAAATACTGTTGCTAATAGACATAAGTGCAATACATGATGTCTCCACCCTAGGTTAATCAACTCACAAGTCACATACTGACATGAGGTCTCCAGGTTAGTTAACTCGCAAGTCACATACTGTACAGGGGAACATTCTCCAAGGTTGCGAAAAAATAAAAAACAAAAAACTTTTTAAGGTCGTGAAAAGAACAGTTTACCTGCTCTGCTGTCTTCTCAACACCCAGGATATTACCAAGTTTTGAGCCTGCAAGCTCCCAAAATCTTTGACGAGATTTGCTCATACTCTGTTTTTCATGAATCTCCCTGACCAGGGTAGATCCTTTACGAGATATGATGGCCATATCCGATGTAGGATCTTTCAAAGGCATTATTGGATCTGCCTGTTTCGTGAAGACGACCCTCCCATCCAGGAAAGGTGGCTTTGTATCTGTCACAAACAATAAATAAACAGATAAAATACCCATAAAACACAAATGTCAGATTCCAATACTTCAGTGCACTGTGATTCTATCAGAACTAAACTCATTGTAGATTTTATTATTATCATCACTATTTTTTTTGAGGTCGATTACAAACATGCAGCATTTGATTAGGGGGGGGGGGAAATCTCACATTTGCAAATGGGTACTACTTGAGCGTTTGTCTGTTTTTTATTTTTCAAGCAAGGTAAAGGAGGATCTTGAATTATTAAATCATGATACGAGTTTCTCCATAACAAAGAGAAATCCAGAATACAGTTTTGAGTATGGTTAGCAATTGGCATACAAGAAAAAAAAAACTGTACATGCATAATTTGATATCATACAAAATCTCGCTAAGACGTTATTCCAAAAAATTTAGGTGAAGGATTGAACAGATTGAGAAGACTGCCATAATTGCATCCGAGGTTGTACTTATGTACACAATACCCTAATAAATAGTAAATACCACCATGTGACCATGATCTGTGTAACAGCTAACACCATCAAAGGGAAAAATGTAATCCGTATCATACAAAACACTTTAAAACGGTTACTTCATCAGTTCATCCCTCTTCCCATAAATTATAGAAACATTAGCCGAGAAGCTATCATTTTGAATAACGTACATATGAATGCCAAAAATCACTTTTTCATCTCATCTTCAGATGGACAAGATAGTTGAGGGAATGATGAAAGACAGTCACCAAGATTGATATCAAGACAAGAACTCCACAATCCATGGAATGACTGGAGAGCCACCCAAAATAAGGGCACGGAATTATGCAAATCTATCTCCCTAGAGAATGATTAAGAAAGAGAGATGAACCTTCCAAGCTAGTGCTGCAAGTAAAACCCAAATCCACTTGAATGCCCCTCTTAGCCAAAACTGCCCTAGTACGATTCTATTTCAAACAAAATTCTTCCTACCATGTTCCGGAAAGGTAAGCGTCTCCAAAGGTATAGACCCGCCCCTGCAATTGGCTAGACCACAAAACCAACTGAAAAGTTGCGGTCCCTATTTTCCTTCCATACCCTATGAGTTGCCATCCTCACCCAATTGGTGGACTTCCAAGAGATTCACGGGTGTACTTACTAAACTCTCCACTGGAAAGTGTAGGACTTCGTACGTGAAAATTCCATAAAAAGATCAAACTTGAAACGGGAGTGAATGAAGGACTCATGGTCCAAACATAGGCATAGAAGCATTCCTCAACTATGAGATCTTTTCCTTCAAAGATTCTTCTATTTCTTTCCTTCCAAAATGCCAAGTAAAAAAGTTGATCCCTCTCTCTCCCACATCCACTTTATTACTGTTGTTAGGCTATTTTGGTTCCATCCTCTCAGCCAATCCTAGATTGACCCCTGTACATCCCAATGCATAATGAATTCATCAAGGGAAGTCTTGCATGTCCCTTGGGCATTCTTGAATTTGACCAATAGGCGATTCACATTCTCCCCACTATCCCCACATAGCACACAATGGTTTGGCGTCTGAATACCCCTCTTCCTCAAGATGTCAACTGTGAGGATTTTCCCTTGTAACACACTTCATAAACAAAGCACACAATTGGGATAGCATCTTTTGCTGAGATTCTCAGCTATGAAAATGCTTCCAAGGTTGTTAGAAGCTTCTTCGTACACGCTGACTGTGACGCCCTCCCCCCCTTTCTATATCCATGGTAACCCATCTTCCTCATCATACCAATGGCTACTAGGAATTTTGTGAACTCCATCTCTCAATCACTAAAGGTTCTCCCAGAATTGAACTTTCAATCCTTGTGTTGATTTATGTCATCCTATAGGTCTGCACTCCTTGTTTGTTATTACCATTACCATAAATCATTGAGAAATTGTATTTCAATCCGATTTCATGACACCAACTGCATTCAAGAAGCTTATTGTGTCTCCGCCACATTTTATCCAACTAGATTTCTTGACACCGTCATACCAAAAGTTTATTGTGTCTCCACCACATTCTCTCCAATTAGGAATGAATATTTAAAGTTTGATATACTTCTCCTACTGCTTCTATAAGACTTGTCGATGTTTTGGATGTCGATGCTTTGGACGTCACTCAAATCCTGGAGGGTTTTCGATAATTTACTTACAAAGGAATTCACCTTTACGCCATACCTCCATGACCACTTGCACACGGGGCTTTCTCGAGGGTTTTCGATGATTTACTTACAAAGGAATTCTCCTTCATGCCATACCTCCATGACCGCTTAAACACGGGGTTGTCTAGGACGAATACCCGATTCCCCACTTCCCTTAGGGTAATTCAAAGCATGGAACCTTTATCATCCTCAATACCACTACATGAGATGTTTTTCGTAATTTTATTTCTATCTTTTGGCCAACATCAACTTGGGCATGTGGAAAGAGACAAAGTATACCAAAATGTAGGGTAACTCTTTATTAGAAGAAGCCTATCCCTTTGGATGGTGATGCAGTCATTTTTCGCTCACTGCTTCGACTTGATTTTTGTTGACTTGTTGACCTGCACAAATAGCACACGTGAGCCACGAACCACCGTTGTGGTGGCCGATGACACTCCGATGCTAAAGTCAGACAGAGCTCTGAGAAAGGTGTAATGCTGAAACAGGGAGTTTGTGGTGTACCTTAGCTTACCAACCTCATGTTTAATTTATAGTGCAAGGAGTCATTGATTAACCATGTCATCGTAGGCGTAGATTAGGGAGGAGATCTTCGTAGAGATCCCTTTCTAATTAGGAGTCGTCCTGTAGGAGGAAAGTTCCTTGTTAACTTTGGGCTCCTAGATACGTGGGAGATAGTTCCCAATCCAAGAGCATTCCATATAAGGGAGTTTCCCTGTATGAAAGATACTCTGGTGTTTGCTTCCTAGTTGGGAGCAAATAGCAGCTGTAGTTGCCCATTCGAAGCAGATCCTCGAGATACTTGCCTAAGGAGGGCTCACGAGCATTGAGGACAGCAGTGAGATGTGTGGGCCTAGCGTGTTGTGAGAGTTCGGGTCTGCTTGGCGGACTGAATTGAGCGGGCTTAGAACCGCTTAGGCCTGTTCAGCGCTGAGCTGATGTTGGGGCCCATATTTCCTAGAAATCATCACGACACGTGTACGGCTCAAGGATGTGACCGTTTTTATGTATCATCAACTACTCCCCCTGAGTTAAGTGAGGCATTAAGTCAGTCCACTGACTCTTTGAAAAGACTATTGTATCGTCGCGATGATTGGACTCAAGACGTACGTCTCGAGCGGCGTATGACATTAATGGGTACGCGACTGCTCAATGAGGGAAAATGCAGTTTGCCCGTATCAACTTTTTTTGAAGACAGTTTGGTCGACGAAAATGAGTAGATCAGATTTTGTAGTTAGTACCACCTCCCAGAAGATTTGCAAATCGTTCCCGCGTTTGGAGTTCTGGGTCCGACTGTGCTTCCTCAAGGGTTCATAGGCTTGCATCGAGGCATGTTCGAGTCTGGGTTCAGGCTTCCAGCGCCAGATGACGCCTGACATTTCTTTACTCATTTCTGAATGCCTCCCGCTCAAATGGCGCCGAGCGGGTTCAAGATACTGCTCGCAATCCTTCTAAGGGTTCATGACGTTGGCCTTCATTTATCTTCATTGGCGATCCATCACCTGACTAAAGCTCGGCTGGATTCCAGGGGTATCTGTGTGTTGAACTGTCCTCCTTGTCTGCAATTGGCGACGGGCAACGCCGAATCTTGGGAAAAGCAATGGTTTTTTGCTTCGGCGAATTCTGGTTATTTCAAGTTCGGGAGTCGTAGAGTGTCTCGATACTTCAAGTTTGATCTTTGTGAGTCTTTCGACTGTCGTGATATGCGTGTTTCTGTATGTCCCTTCTATGATACTGGTTCTGACATTGTTTTTTGCATTTCGGCGAGGTTCGCTATTCCGTCTCTTAGCGAGGACGAGAAGCAGATAGAAGAGGAGTTTCTTAAGCTTCCTTCGACTTCTGTTGAGGAGGTCGTAATGCCAGGCAATGTTTCACGTTTCATTTTGCTGCGGTGTTCTCATGATGCTCAACCCGTGTCAGGTTCACCGGCTGAGGAGGTGGTTGCTCGCCACCTGAGGAAGAGAAGTCTGGCCTTACCCAGTCCTTTCGGGATCGCTAAATTGGAAGCAAACGTTCTTGTTGTGGTAGTCCTGAGGAAGAGGAAAACTTCTGCCAGGGCGACCTCTCCCCTTAGTAGGTCACGATCTGCACGGGTGGCATCCTTGGGGGTCGCGGCCTTTCACGTAGTGCTCCGACTCCCCCTGCTGACCTAGCGGGGGAGGAAGTTGGCGCGCGCGTCGAGGTTTTGCGTCATGGCGGCCTTGAAATGGCTACTCGTGCCCCGGAGTTGCATGGACCTGTTTCGTTGCATCCTGAACCCCATGGAAGGGTACTTGCTTTAGAGAAGGCTTTCGCGGATCTGCGGACGTCATATTTGGACGCTCTTTATCGGGCAGACTCCTTGGAAGGTAGGTTACAGGCTTCTGTCACCGTTGCCGACCGCGGGTGCATGGAGGTTGAAAGGGAGCGAGCGGAGGCAGAATGGGTTGTCGAAAGGCGACTGCTGGAAGCGGCAATTGATGGGGGGCTTCACCGCGTTCTAGAGACAAACCGGTTGCTAGCCGAGGAGCGTTCGCATTACGAGGCCATGTTGGGAACGATGGACTTCGACGTGTAAATTGTTCATCTCATCCGAGGTCGTTCGTGGCAGACTGGAGCTGATTAGGGAAGAGTATCCCGATACTGACATTGATTTCGCTCGCTACAAGAGGGTTGCTTTCGGACCGATCAATCGAGGGGAGGCTCAGCGAGGCTTACTGATGAGGAGGATGCATCTCCTTAGAATGATTGTAACGTCTTATTTTGGACAGAATATATAGACATGTTTTTGAATATTGTCGTGTTTACTTTAGTCGCTTCGTAAAATTTTTTGATCGCCAGGTGGAATGCTTGTACTTGTCATTCAAAATACATTGTTGTTTTAGGTTGTTCTGTTGCAGGTTAGTGTTTAACCAACATAGACCACTAGCGCCATTGACCAGGCTTCTTCAGTAGCGACTCATCACGTGTTGGCGGACTAGTACTGCTTTCTGCTTTTTATTCCTTTTGCGAAGCGGATTAGGCTTTGGACACCAGAAGCCGCCATCATCAGTCGCGATTTGTCTGAGCTCACCTGACATGTTCGGCGATATCATTGTCTGTATTGAGAGCAATGATACCTTGGCGAGTCGTCGTCATCAGCAGACCAGCACTGACTAGACTCCCACTTCCTCCGCCATCGTGATCCGCGCGAAGCAGATTAGGCTTTGAGCACCAGAAGCCGTCGTCATCAATCGCGAACTGACTGAGAAAATTTGGCGATCATTGTCTGTATTGAGAGCAATGATCCCTTGGCGAGTCGTCGTCATCAACGGACCAGCGTTGACTAGACTCCCACTTCCTCCACCGTCGTCATCCGCGCGAGATTAGGCTTTGGACATCAGAAGTCATCGTCATCAGTCACGAACTAACTGAGCTTACTTGGCAAGTTTGGCAATCATTGTCTATATTGAGAGCAATGATCCCTTGACGAGTCGTCATCATCAGCGGACCAGTGCTGACTAGACTCCCACTTCCGTTGTCGTCATGATCCGCGCGAAGCGGATTAGGCTTTGGGCATCAGAAGCCGCTGTCATCAGTCGCGAACTGACTGAGCTTACTTGTCTATATTGAGAGCAATAATCCCTTAGCGAGTCGTCTTCATCAGTGAACCAGCGCTGACTAGACTCCCATTTTCTCTGCCGTCGTGATCCATGCTAAGCGGATTAGGCTTTGGGCTAATATTCGAGTCTGGTTGTAGCCGGGCTGGTGGAGGGTTATAACGGACAGCAGTGGAAATTTTGGTAAAAGCAAAATATTTTATTGATAATATTTTTTGATATGCTCTACATTCCATGGTCGTTTAAGCCCATCACCGTCAGCGTCATCCAGCCAGTATGTTCTCGGTTTGTTGACTTGGTAACTCTATAAGGCTCTTCCCAATTCGGATTTAGCTTTCCCGTTCCGACTTATTTGGTGTTTTGCTGGGTCTTCTTGAGTACCCAATCTCCCACATTGAATTTGTGTGGCTTGACATTCTTGTTGTAGTATTGCGCCATAAGTTGTTGGTAGGTAGCTATCTTAGCAGAAGCTAGATCCTGTTTTTCGTCAAGGAGGTCTAGTCCCACGCGCAGAGCTTTGTCGTTGCCGTCTAGTCTAAACTCTTCCACTGGAAGGTTGGCACCTCGAGTTTCACCGAAACCATAGCTTCTAACCCGTATGCTAGGGCGAAGGGTGTCTCTCCGATAGAGATTCTTTTAGTTGTTCGATATGCCCAAAGTATTCCTAGTAGCTCCAGAACCCATTTTCCTTTGGCTACATCAAGTTTTCTTTTGATAGCTTCTAGGATTGTCCTGTTGGTAACTTTCGTTTGGCCGTTGGCCTGGGAGTTCTTGGTGAGGAGTAGTGCTTAACTCCCAGACTTTTGCACAGTTCGTTAACCTTGCTACCTTCAAACCGGGTTTTGTTGTCACTGACCAATACTCTGGGGATGCCAAATCTACAGACGATGGTGGCCCATATTAATTTTTCGATCTGGACCTGCCCTATTCTGGATAGCGGCTCGGCCTCGACCCACTTAGTGAAGTAATCGACGATGACAATGAGGAACATTTTACCAGCCGACGCCGGAAGCGATCCGACGATGTCCATTCCCCATTGCGCAAATGGCCATGGACTAGTCATTGGGGTTAGCGGTTGTGCTGGCGCGAACCTCTGGCATTTGTCGCACTTGCGAACAATGTCTTTGGCGTCTCGCTGCATGGTCGGCCAGTAAAATCCTAGAGTCATGGCCTTATGGGCGAGGGTTTTCCCGCCTGGGTGATTTTCGCATATACCGCTATGGATGACGCCCAAGACTTGGCTTGCCTCTTAAGGCGATAGGCATCGAAGCAAGGGCCCTGTTACCAACCTCTTGTATAACTTGTCGTTCAGGAGAGTACCTTGCGGCCCTGTTTTTAAGTCTTCGTATTTCGACCTTCTCGGTTGGTAGGGCTCCGATCGCTATATATTCTAGTATCGGAGTCATCCAATTTGGTTCTGCTTCCGAGGTGTAGATATCTCTGTGTTCTTTCTCGTCGAGACTTGATTTCTCTTGATATTCAATGAGGCCGTTGCAGACTTCCTTGGAGGTTGAGGCTTTTTTTGCTAGCTCGTCAGCTTTTTGGTTGTCGTCTCGGGGGCACTGTGTGAGCTGACAGCTTTTGAATTTGCCCATTATGCCAAGTACCTTGCCGCGGTAAGCTATCATGCGGGGGTCTTTGCTAATGAAATCTCCTTTGACCTGATTGACTACCACTCTTGAGTCGCTGTACGCTGTTAGGCAATCTATGTCGATCCCTAAAGCTAGCTTTAGGCCTGACAGGAGTGCTTCGTATTCGGCCTCATTGTTTGAAGCAAGGAAGTTGAACCTGACTGCCTTTACGAGGGTGAAGCCGTTGGGGGAGCGGAGTGTGATCCCTGTTCCGCTTGCCTTATCGATCGACGATTCGTCGCAGCACAGGGTCCATGTTTGGAAATCTGATTTCGAGAGTTGGTAGTCTATCTTCGGCTCTTGTCTCCCAGTAAATTCAGCGATGAAATCTGCGAGTGCCTGAGCTTTGATGGCGGTTCTTGGCACGTAGTTTATGTCGAACAGCCCGAGTTTTACCGACCACTTCACCATCCTGCCAGATAGCTCGGGTTTATGTAATATCGAGCGGAGTGGATGTTTGGTTAGGACCGTTATAGAGTGGACCTGAAAATTGGGCCTCAGTTTTCTAGAGGATACGACCAGCGCCAACTTCTCCAGGTCTGGTGTATTGCATTGGCCTCTAGGTTCTTTGGTCGTTTCGTATGAGGTCGAACTGACAGCATGTTTTGAAACAGATAGGTACAAGTATAGTGTTTCACCTATTGCGGGCTTTGAGAGTAGTTATGGACTCCCCATGTATGTTTTCAGGTTCTGAAAGGCTTGTTCGCATTCGTCGTTCCATGAAAACCCTTTGCTTCCTCTTAATATCTTGAAGAATGGGATGCATTTGTCGGATGACTTTGATATAAATCTGTTCAGTACTGCTGCCCTCCCAGTTAGACTCTAAACGTCTCTGATATTCGTTGGGAATTTCATATCGAGAAGGGCCTGAATCTGTTTAGGATCGGCCTCGATTCCCCTTTTGTTTACTATATAGCCTAAGAATTTTTCAGACTCGACTCCGAATGTGCACTTTTGTGGGTTGAGTTTCATCTGAAACTTCCTGAGTTGGTCAAATGCTTCAGAAAGATCTCGTACGTGGTCATGCTTGTGAAGGCTTTTGACCAGCATGTCATCGATGTATACTTCTATATTTCTACCGATATGTTACATATCGATTGACCATTCGTTGATAAGGAGCTCCAACATTTTTCAGGCTGAAAGACATTACCCTATAGCAATATATTCCTCTTTCCATCACGAAAGAAGTTTTCTCTTGATATGGGGGGTGCATCAATATTTGATTGTAGCATGAATAAACATCCATAAAGCTGAGTAGGCCGTGTCCCGAAGTGACATCTACGATCTGATCTATGCATGGGAGTGGGAAGTTGTCCTTTGGGCAGGTACACTCCACTTATCGTTTTTCTTTTTTACTAAACGGTGTTTGCCAGCCAATCGGGGTATCGTGCTTCCTTGATCATGTCCGTACTTCCTCGTTTATGATCGCGTTCCTTTCGAGCGCCACATGCCTTTTTCTTTTCTTGACAGTTTTCTTTGAGGGGTCAACTTTCGAGGCGAGTGATTATTGACAGATCGATCCTTACCATATCGCGCATGGTCTAGGCAAAAATGTCCTAGTTGCGCTATAACAGCTCCGTAAGTTGCTTTGCCACTACTTTGTTCAGGCGAGAACCGATCTAAATGGCTTTGTTTTTCTAAGGACTGTCGAGGTAGGTTGTAACAGTCTCTTCCTCTGGTTTCCCGGCATTGGGTCAACCTCGAGGGCTTACTAGTGCCTCGTCACCTGATGTTCGTTCTTTCTCGATGCTTCGGGTTGAACAGAGGGTAGTCTTGGCCATTGGATTGACGACTTGCTGAGGATGGTCAGGTGGCAAAATTGTCATGTATTGGCATTTTCTGGCCGTCGACTAATCCCCTCTTAATGTACCGACCGTTTGATTCGTTGGGTACTTGACGCACTGGTGCAGGGTGAAAACCGTTGCTCCCATCTGGTGTATCTAGGGTCTTCTCAGAACTGCACTGTACGCAGAAGGCGTGTTGATTATTAAAAACTCTTGAAACAGGGTTTTATGAGTTGGTTATTCTCCCGCGGTTACTGTAAGTTGTATCCTTCCCACGGAAAACCATTTTTCGCCATTGAAGTCGATCATTGGACGATCATCAGGACTCGATGTTGTTTCATCTAGTTGTATGTTGCGGAGCGTACAGAGGAAAAGGACGTTCATCGAGCTCCCGATATCAACCAGGGACCTTACCTCCCAGCTAGCTAGGGAAATTATCACCACCAGGGCGTCGTCATGTGGGAGTTGTATGTCCTGGAGATCTTTCTCCGTAAATACCAGCGGGGCAGATGGACCTCGCCTCTCACCGTGTTGTGTCAGTTGTTCGTCACGTATTGCTTGGATCCTCATACCTCGTAAAGCCTTTTTTCTGGACATGTTGGATAGTTCGAACTTTGAATGTGCTCCGTGAAGCACATGTATTATGTTGCCCGATGGCTCCCCAGGTTCGATTCTTTATTCTGCTCTCATGGCGATGAAGTTTCGTGCTTGCTTCGTAGGTCTTCATGTTCGCCAAAGGATCTAGTGTCCCCCTTCGCAATCCGTTAATGAAGGTTGAAACAGTCATTACGTCATTGCACGTGCGAACGGTGGTTAACTCACTGTTAAAGCGGGTTAGATACGTCTCTAGTGTCTCGTCAAGCCTTTGCTTCATTGATGTGAGCGCCCTCATTGTTGACAGAGTGTGATGCACGAAAAGAAATCGTTCATCCGATTTGGGGTTCGACGGTGCTATCGTCGGCGCGTGGTCGAGAATTGGATGCCCGCGCACGACAGGACCCGCCAAAAGAGGCAGCAAAGGGACGACTTGAGAGTTGGACACGTCCCATAGTTCCTCATTGCTGCGTGACCTGGTGGTCACCATCTCTCTGTGTTATGAAAGGAGACAACGCTTAGTTTAAAGCTACGAGTTATGTCGTCCCCACGGGCGACACCAAACTGATGCAGTCGTTTTTCACTCCTTGTTCCGACCTGATTCTTGTTGACCTGTTGACCTGCATAAGTAGCACACGTGAGCCACGAACCACCGTTGTGGTGGCCGATGACACTCCGATGCTAAAATCAGACAGGGCTCTGAGAAAGGTGTAATGTTGTTACAGGGAATTCGTAGCATATCTTAGCTTACCAACCTCATGTCTTATTTATAGTGCAAGAAATCCTGGTTTAACCAGGCCATCATAGGCGTAGATTAGGGAAGAGATCTTCGTGAAGATCCCTTTCTAATTAGCAGTCGTGTTGTAGGAGGAAAGTTCCATGTTAGCTCTGCGCTCCTAGATACGCGGGAGATAGTTCCCAATCCAAGAGAATTCCGTAGAAGGTACTTTTCATGTGTGGAAGATACTCTGGTGTTTGTTTCCTAGTTGGGAGCAAAGAGCAGCTGTAGTTGCATGTCCGAAACAGATCCTCGAGATACTTGCCTAAGGAGGGCTCACGGACATTGAGGACAGTTGTGAGACGTGTGGGCCTAGCGTTTTGTGAGAGTTCGGGTCCGTCTGGCGAACTGAATTGAGCGGGCTTAGAACCGCTTGGGCCTGTTCAGTGTTGAGCTAATGCTGGGGCCCGTATTTCGGGCTTAGGACCGCTTGGGCCTATTCAGTGTTGAGTTGATGCTGAGGCCCGTATTTCTTTGAGATCATCACGACACATGTACGGCTTAAGGGTGTGACCGTTTTTATGTATCATCAGATGGAATGCCAAGTAAATGTATTATTCATCTCCTCAATCACCAAGTTCCAGAAATGATTAATTGATTACTACGATTCTTTTAAAACCTAGCACCTATTTACCTAAAAAACTATGTCATCTTCTTTATCGATTACCCCTATATATTTGTTTATTTTCTTATTTTAGATAGCTTGGAAATTTGATTGTTTGAAGATTATATTTTGTGTGTGCAAGTATATATTAGATAGCTTGGTGCAATCAAGTCTCTAATGTGGCAATTAGGGGGTAAGCTGGGGAGGTCATCTCAGACCAAGCTTTCCATGTGTGTATTTTCAATTGGGATAACATCTTTACTTTGTAATTGAAGCCAATGTTGTTTCCTTTCTTTCACCTAGCAGCTAGCACCTAGCTCACCCTCTCATTCACTAGCTGGTGTATTTATTTTCCCCTTTTTGTTTGTGTGTTTTATTGCGTCGCTTGGTTTTATTGATAAAAAAATAAAGTATATATTATAATATACCAGGAGGTCTTATTTAGAACACCAAAAGCTCTCAATAGATAGGAAATCTTTGTTGATAAATAAATTTAACTTGGGAAAATGTATTTTTCTTTCATTTCCATAGTCGAAATTTGTTTTCGGTGAGTTTCATCTTTCTTTTTCTCCCTTTCCTTGAGTTTTTGTTTCCACTAGTAACATGTCAACCGTGATATAGACCCAACAAGCCCATTAGTTACTTGATCCTTGTTACAAAGTCGAAATTCTTATTCCTAACTATAACTACAATCATCTACCACACCTACCCCATGTGTCCCTCCCTACTCAGTAGTAAAATTGTTAAATAAATAAATAATAAAAAATTTGACTAAACAAAAGACTAAGAATTCAGCAAATCTGGTTTTTATTTTATATTTTCCTCTTTAGTTCAACTATTATCATATATGATCTATCAACAAAATCAACTAACAAATATTAATGTCAAAACTATGACAAATGGTTGTGGTAGTATGGAACTGAATAAGAGGCATTGTGGAAACAATCACGAATGAGAAGTATGTCTCAATGAGTTTCGGCTGATTCACAAAAGAAATGAAGTCATAATATGGAAGCGTCATGAACCTCAAGTCTCACCTTGAAACGCATACCAAGTACAAATTTGGGATGGGCACTCCTCTAGATTTTATTTATTTAATTGGGGGGTTTGATTGATCAGTTTGTGAAAACCCCATTAGCGGACATCTTCACCTCATTTCTGCGGAAAGAATGGCCTATATGTGACTTTTCTTTTACTATAGACAAAGTTTCAATAAGATCTAGCTCCACAAAGGCATCTAAAAGATGAAGTGTTGAGTCATCCCACACATAATTTTATTTTTCTTTGGGACGCTCATGAAGCTGGCATATTCGCAACTAATAATCCACTATCACCAACAACTTGTTTGTAGCTTTTGCAAGGTAAACAAAATTCATCATTCACCTCTTCTTCCATTGTGCCCTTCTTCACAAGAGAAGTTTGGTATCTCTAGAATGGGTGGGTGAGTAGGAGAGATTTTGCCTGCCGGATTTTCTCTTAGCTATTGGATTCAGCAGTGGAATCAATATGCTTTATCAGGGAACATAAAATGGCTTTGAGGGTGCATCCTACATGCGGTGTTTCTAGAGTATGTGGCAAGAAACAAATTTTGAAAAGAAGCGTATAAAGATGTTGGGAATGTCTGGATGAACTTCAAGCACTCACATTCTGGTATTAGAGATTTAAACTGGAATATCCTTGAGAACTCCACTTTTTCTAATGTTTTTTTAGTTGGGTTTTTTTTAAGGGAATTGGACTTGAAGTCCTTCAAATTCCTAATTCAACAACAAGCTTCTGTCACATTTAAAACCAAAGCTAATTAATTTGCACACCATAAATAGAAAATAGATGTAAGAATCATCCAGCATGGCACTCTTCAACTCATGCACCATTGAATCGAAATTGATTTCGCAACAATGATTTGAGCACGATAACTCGGGAAAGTTTCATACCATGGACAAGAAGAATAATGTGTCGTTCATCTTCATCTTCAAACTCTGTTTGCACCTCAGTCCCTTTTACAGCACCTGATCGCAGAAGCTGACGATCTTCCCACTGAGCATTATCAGCAGTTAGCTGTGACAACTTCTTGCTTTGAGCAAGTGTCATTCGTGTCCCATCCTTGCGAACCTGTCGCACAAAAAGGCAATAGATGTGCATGAGGAAAATCAAAACTAACAAGTATAACAAATTATTTTTGATAAGAATACTGATTAGGGATGAGACAAGGGAATAAACTGCATCAACTGGCTTAGTCAATAGAATATCAGAAATCTTCCTCCTATAAAATGGACAAGGGAAACATTGTTGCTAGTGGTCTTTTGGGTGATTTGGAAGAAGAGAAACAGTTATATTGTAAGGAATTTTAGAAGAGAAACAGTCATATTGTAAGGAATTTTGGGTGATTTGGAAGAAGTGACAGTCGTAAAATCTTCCTCCTATAAATTTTAGAAGTTCATTTTATATTTTTAGCCAAACACTAACAATATTTTATTATAACAAATACGAATAAATAAATAAAAATTAACTAATTAAAAAAAAAAAAAAAAAAAAAGAGAGAGAGTGAGGAACTCATAAATTACAGATAAGTTATCCAAGCTGCATGAAGAGGTTTAAAGGTGTATTTTGTAAGGAATTAAGAGGACAGAAAACACTCCTCAACCGTTAGTCTCTTCCCTTCAAAATCTCTATGTTCCAAATATCTCCTATCACAAAATAGATACTCCTGCTCTAAATCCATTTCCCTCCTTTTGAGAGATTGTCCAGATTCCCTCCCAGTAACCACGCGTGAATGGTCTATCTTTACTCTGAATTCATAGCAATCCTTTACTCAGAAGGGTCTATCTTTACTACCCCTGCCCTCCAACGCACACAACCCTTTGTCAAATTCATCATCTAGTTGAATTAACTCTTCACTTTTAAAAGATTGGCCATTCGGGGAAGCTCGCAATCATTGAGTCATTGAGGTTCTCAAATGAAAATCCCAAGAGAAGTGAGTTGCATCTGAGGGGACTTAAACACTGAAATCTTGTCTGCCTTGATATTGCAAGCAAACCACAGCAAGATTCTTTTTTTAGTACCTTAAGTTGATCCAAGTTGGCATCACAAAAGAGGATTGTGTTATCAGAGAATTGAAGGATTGGAATTATGGTGTCCTAGTTATAACCATAAAGCCATTAAAAAAACCCAATTCACATGCCCTTTTTGCTACAATGTGGAACTTCTCAACTTTGCAAGCTATGAATATGATAGATTTGGCCCATACAGATTTTGCACAGATAGTATAGTTAGCCACTCCAAAAGGTGGAGCCTCAGTTTTTCCATGTCTCAAACGTGCCAATATGACATTTTTTTTAGATCAAACACACAAAATATAATCCACTATTTCTTCTATTTGAGGTAAAAAAAAATAATAATAACATCCAATATTTTTTTAGATCGAACACACACAAAATATAATCCACTATTTCTTCTATTTGAGGTAAAAAAAAAAAAATAACATCCAATCACAGAGCGGTGACGATTCCAAATATGGACCAATAAATAAACTTTAGTGGTCCCTAAAATATTACTCCAATTTACATTACATGTCTGACTCCTCTAAAAATGGCACTAACAACTTTCCAGTCCCATAGAAATGCAAACCAATAATGTAAAATAGCATCAGGGAGATCAGTCAGTCATCTTCCGCTGTTCCAAATCCCCTCGCAATAAGCCAATCTAGTACTTAAGGATGTCCATTAAGGAGTGAAGAAACATAAATAACTGATTCTATTTTAACCTAAGTGTGTGTTTTATTCCAAGGAGAAAATTTGTTGAAAGCAAGAAGGAAGAGGAAGAGATGCATGAGTTTTGTGATAATCAGTATCCTCTTGGTGGAAAATGATTTCTTTTGGGGGGGGGGGGGGGGGGGGGGGGGGGTTGTTGGCTAAGAAAATATTTGGCAAAAATAGTCATCTTCAACCTCATGATGGAGAAAATTTTCCTATTTTATTTTCCCATGGCAAAATTTCCTTGGAATCAAACACACCCTCAATATCAACTGTCACTGAAAAATTAAAAGCAACAAACTCCAACATTCACACCTTGTACATTAATCTCCTAGCCGTGGTTTCTGTTGGTAAGGCACTTGCTCAATAAACTATATCTTATCTAATTAACGCATCACTTGGCCAACACACTAATCTGCACGTAACAAGTGGAGATGATAGATAAACTTTAAATGGTCCAGGTTCTTTCACAAGGTTTATAGTGTGCATACCAATCTTTTGGCCAAATCTGCCTCTTTTTTCTGGAAAGATGCCTCATCTCCAAGGAAAGCTGTATTAGAGTCCAGTGTTGTGCCACCTTCATCTCTGTCATACCTACAGCTCAAAATAATAAATAACAATTATGATAATTAAATATAGCAAAACAAAATAGTAAGACACTACACTTACTAAGATTTCTACAAAACAAGAATGAAACATTCACCAATCCTAAAACCCTGTACATAGCTCAAATTTTGAATCTGCCAAGGTCCATATGTTGTCTGAGGGTGAGGCAAGGCGATTAGGTGAGATTGGTGCCATGGTCACCTATGCATACCTAGGCAATGCCTAGGACATTGAGAGCACAAAATGTGGAACTTTTGAGTATTCTCTATATTTTGTAATACACTTTAATATTTTACATGTAAATACGCCAAATATACTTGAAAATCAACACCCATAGCTTAAAAATCAAATCAAACAATGATGATTTCCAGTAGTAGTCTAGGCTAAGTGAGACGAGCTCAATTAGGAGTAGCATGTTTTCCTTTAAGAACGTGACAAGGCCCTTCACAATGAACAATAACAAAGATCTTGCCTGGACACTCTGAATAACATCCATCCAACTCCGGAAGAGGAATGACCGTGTGGTTGTGGGGAGGAAGATGTTTCGGATTGAGTATGGAGGAAGATCTTTTCTAGAGGAAGAAGAATAGAATTTCTGAGGTACTCTTTTAAGGGTAGGACTTGTCTCCTTCTCAGGTCAAAGTCCATGTCAGAAGAAATCAAACTTGGAGGGTTCACTAATAAGTAGGGTTTGGCATGGAGGTCTCTGAGTCATGCAATCCGAGGGTGGGGGACAGCGTCCCTAATCAACCATCGAGAACAAAGGAGAAAACCCCCTCTTCAAGGCCCTCTATTCTCACACATAAAAAAAAAAGTATATATATAAACATCTGTGTGTCAACATCTCAAAGAAAAAGGAAAATTTGGGGGGGGGGGGGGGGGGGGGGGTTCATAACAGAGGCAAATAAAAATGGATAAGTTTGAGCCATCAAGTACCATGATAGGTCAGAATTGTATTCCATCTCTGCATGCATTTTTTGAATGTGCTCCTCATCTTCTTGTATGAAATCACCTCTATCCATTGTACTATCCTGAAGGAGAAAAAAATAAAGCCACAAACATATATGCAAGATAACATCAATTTAGATAATATGCACAGAAGATTAACTCAACTAAAACAAAAAGGGATCTATGCATTCATAATGAATGTATCATAAACCATAGCTTAGATATCAAAAGCACAAGGTGGACAAATGCAAATTGGAAATTACAAAGTTTGCATCTCTTTTGGACAAAGCTACACTGCTAAAATCTGTAGTTCGTATTACAAAGTTAAGCAAGGGAAGCTTTCAAAGGGTACCAAAAATAAATTCTCACTAACAGAAGACTTAGGGTTTTTACAATTTTTTATCATACAACCACACGCAAATACAATCGGAAACTAAGAATGTTATGTAACATGTTTTCTTTTGCTTAAACTAAAAAAAAATCTTTTACAAAAAAATAAAAATAAAAAAAATTCAACATATAAAGGATCAAGACTGGTTATAGTACCTCGAGACCAGGATCTGAATTCTCAACTGCACGAGAGAGTTGATGTGATCTTGAATTGAGACGAGAACTTGAAGATCTAACTGAGGACCCTGATGCACGTATTGGAACTGGAGATGGAGAAATGCTGTCCCAAGGAGAAGTACCAGAGCCTGGAGCATTAAAAATTTGATTGTTACACTTTCAACTAAAAATTAAAAGCTCCTTTCAACATGCAAACTTTACATTTAAACTTCAAGATGCCAACATCATACCATGAGACTGGGGTGTATTACCACCAAACCAGGGAGACACTAAGCGTGCATCGGGTGATGCCCTAGCTAGCAATGGAGATGGAGAAGGTCGGTATTTCCTAGAAGAGACTGAATAATTGTCATGACGCGGGGATTCATCCCACTCCCATTTTCCATCATCCCAATTTGAGCTATCTGAAAATTTCAACACATTACAAGTGTAGAGGATGGCAACAGAAATTTATCATTTCTATGACAATGTTTTCTAAATATGTACGACTTACCAGGTGTTCTTCTAAAAGAATACTCATCTCGACTCTGCCTTCTTCCAAACTCTCCAGAGTACTTACGTTCATGTGCATCTCGACCATATGTCTCTCCTCCACGATGGTGGCCATCCCTGGAATCTCGTCTTTCACGACCATGGTTACCCCTGAAATCTCTCCTTTCATGCCCATGGCCATCCCTAAAGCCTCTTTTTTCATGGTCATGCCCATCCCTAAAATCTCTTCTTTCACGATCGTGGTCATTCCGGTCATACTTATTAAAACTCCGAGATGGAAAGTAGCAAGAGTCTCCATCTGATGGAGTGAGAACCTTCACAAGGCAAACATAAGAACTTAGTATAAACAAGCAACGCCCGAAATATATAGCAAAAAGAGATCAATCTATCATTGACAACTTGGAGTATAGTGAGCAATTTTTTTATTTTAACCTTGAGAGTTTTTAGTAAACTTTGGACTAAAAACATATTAATCTGCGTGTTTCTTCACAATTTCAGCTCAAATGGACTAGCGGCAAAGAATAAATCATGTCCAAGTTGCTTTGTAAGTCCTTGAAGTGCACAAAACCCAAACTTTAGTTTGATTTCGTTGTTGAGGTTGGAGCCTTTGAAGCTATATTCTATTTTATATGCAAGCTTGAGCAAAAGATTAATGAAAATAGCATTATTTTCCAATCACATTTGTCTCAGTGCACCTTAATTAGCATGAGTAAATCAGCATTCTCAATGACTTGGTTAAGCTCTAGTTACGAAATGCTTTAAAAGATTACAATTGTCTAACTAAATACTACACACGAACACAAATTAAAAGAAAAATAGAATAGTTATGAACTGTCCAGATAAAAATAATATATAATACAACACTGGTTACTTAAAAAGGGAGTAGCATAAAGGTACACAAACTTTTGATTTTATGCTCCTCCCAAATAGACTTCAAATCTTTCCACAGCCTCCTCCTTAACCTTCACAAATCAACCTCTCTCACTGTTGGCAAACTCAAATGGTAGAAGTAGGTGTGTTGATGATCGAAGGTCCCAACTTGACATCAGTGGCTACCAAATACTCTAAATTTGCAGGTATCTTAATCTTTTTTAAATTGATTTTAGGACTTGAAACATCCTCTAATAAAGGGAGAATGCCTCTCGGGAATCAAACTTAGCACTCAAAAATCCCTTAAAAGATCGCTCTTACATTTCTCCCTACCATAAAGCCCTCGAAGCACCTCACCATCCTCCCTAACAATTTTAGGGTTAGAATAACCCAGTAGAAGATAAAGAAACATGCAAGAAAAAATATCCACCCACACTAGAAAAAATTCCATTGGGACTTATGAGTTATGACATGCTTCTTAAGGCAATTTTGCCCGAAAGCCTATCATCTCTAAAATGTAATACAGAAAGTGCCAATTATGATTTGATAGACTTTCTATATACACACACCTTGCTGGATGTTATCTTCTCTTCCCCTCAATGCATTCATGGGCCACCAAAATGCACCTAGAATATGATGTTGGAGTGGAAAAAAACTCATTGTTGATGGGACTAGGGAGATACTATTAGAATCCTGACAGTTTAAAAGGATCCGTGTAATGAATCTTAATCCTCAATGGTGGAGAGATGAAGTACAAAGTATTCTCAGCCAATTCATTTGACGTCTATATTATTCAGAACACTAGCCTTAATGACCAAATCAGTAAATAGCATAACCTCAGTAAGATCCCCCCAGAATTTGCTTTCTCTTTTGGATTCCAATTCAAGGGAAGGTAGTAACTAGAGAGAATTTGATCAAGAAAGAGATGGACATTGACAAAATATGTTTTCTTTGCGACGTCGGTGAGACAGCAGATGATACCTTCCTTAATGCGAAGTGACTAAGAAGATTTGGGCTATTTTTCTGACGAAATTTCATGCTCGGAGATTGCCACGAGGCAGCTCAAACCAATGGGTCAGAGAATTAAATCGCATTACAATAAAAAGCAAGCCTTATTTAAGGAGGATATGCAACTTACATGAACTCCCACTGCTAGAACATTAAATTACAGCGATGTTCGAAACACAGGGCACTTAATTGATGGCTTAGTAACTCTTGGTGAATGCCTTGATATTGATGCCTGCAGAGAACTGCCCTACGTATTGTCTCATAAATTTAGTATGCCTAGGTTTGTGCTTAGGCTAAAGCTTTATCTAGTAAGTTACATACTAGTTAACGGTAACATCAACTGATAGTCAACTAGTTCTATGCCTAGCTTTGTGTTTAGGATCGATAATCATAAATCAAAAAGTAAAATTTAAAGAAATATGAGTATCACTTGGCTTATATTCAAAATTCTACCACAAAAGAGATACAATAAAATACCTCGGAAATTTGATCAGAGGCATGAGTACCAGATGAGTTAACTTCTCTACTCGGAGTCGAGGCCCTATCTGCAATAATGTAAAATAGAAAAAAAGAATGAATTAGAATGCCAGTGAAGAAAGTGAGGCAAGACCAGGCAATTGACCTCTTCGAACTTGCTTCTAATCATCAAAGTATACTGGTGTACATAAGTTTGAACCGATTACAAAATAAAATAGATTTGAAGTAACTTTTCAAAATAACAATTTTTTAAAATGGATAAATAAATAAATAAAACTAGAAATGACTTTTTGCATTCATCTCTACAAATCATAATACCTGAATGTGCAGCTCCACGATAACGTCGCTGCCCCACATGACTTGGTGTAGTATGAGATACGTCACTCCCAACTTCATCCAATGCTGAAGATAAAGAACTCTCTTCCTCATTATAAGCCATTGCTGACAGAGGTCTTTTCTGAGGGACTTTAAACACAGCATCGCCTTTTGATTCTCTTTTCGCATTGGCAAGCACGTCTAAACCTATTTGAAGATCACATTCATATAAATCAGTTTGATCTCATCTAATAACTGTTACATTAGCCATTTATTAGGAAATATTGAAAGAAATTTTTTTACCTAAAAGAGATTTTCTATGTAGAGGTCTAAATTCCATTCTATCTTTTCCAGGAAGGTGTAACCCTGCAGTACCAGGGCTTTCTGGCTCCATAGTAACCACTGTTTTGTCGAGATCTATGGCATTGCCTTCATCTTTCTGAAAAAACAAAAAGATCTAAAACATGAGAAATTATTTATGAGATGAAACAAAGAAAATTTCCAGAAACTGATAAATTCAATTCTGACCTCCATATTACAAAAAGGGTAAAACTACTGAATGTAAAGTAGTTCCCTCCTCCACAAAATTTTCGATTCCTGCAATAAAAGAAAAGTCAATTACATCCAATTTGTAATCCGGGAAAGGTGTACAGAAGTACGCACACGTATAAAGAGAAGAAGAAACGAACAGTATAAAACAGAAATGCAAAGTTTGCAACAAAGCTAGACAATATTTTACAAGTTTTCAACAAGGACCCAGTGCACTGCTGCTCCTGTGTTTGCAGCATCACCACCGCTCCGTAAGGAACCCTAACCCTAAAAACGGTGATGTTGGGGGTGGAATTGGGGATTGCAGAGGAGAGAGGTTGGTAAGAAGAGAGAGAGTAATTAGTGTGTGTTTCTGTGTAAGAGAAGGAGATGGAGAATTGGGAAATAGGTAGTACTGGGCTGGAATTGGCGATTCAACTGTTTTGTAGAGAATGTGAACGAGACGTGGATACAGAGAGGACAAGAAGGGCGTGAGTCGAGAGAAGACGACAGGGGCAAGTAAATAAGCCTAAACACAACTATCTCTTATATTCTAACAGAGCTAACAGGGAGGAAGACTGGTCGATCGATTGGGTCGAGCAGGTCGATGCATCGATGAGGAGGAGGAAGAAGACTGAAGAAGAGGAGATGCGTTGATGAGGAGGAATACATATTTTTTCGCAAAGTCCTCGAATTTATAGAAATTATGGACTAAACTTTCGAATTTATCGAAATTTGCAGTCGAAAAAAGGTTTAAAACATTTTATTTTTTTGCGAGAAATTACAATCCTAAGCATATGATATTTATTTTTATAGAATTATACATCAAATCAGAAATTATAATTTTTTTAGGATTAGAAGTTCGTTCATTTGATTTATAAATAGAGATGTTTTGTACAAAAACAATCTAGCAATCAAATTCAAGTTTTTAATTCTTTATTTATACAATTTGGTGGTTGATCCCCAAGGATCAAGGTGGTTTGATTTCCTATTAAAAAGATCAAGGTTCTTAATATTTGGTCAGTGCATCCTCGATTTTAAGCCAATCTTTTTTACTTATTCTTTCATTGGTTATCATCTTCTTCATTATTTTCCCCACCCGATTCTATATTGTGAATATAATCTGGTAAAACATTGGAATAACAAGTTGTAGCATTTACCTCTGAAGTATAAGGTATTAACTTACATCTTCAAGCTCTTGAAAGCACAAACACATCGATTTTCATCGCATTGAGGGCTTTCTGACAAAACTATCCAACACAACAACAACAACAACAACAACATGTTTACCATCTCCAAGATCAACGCACCAATCTTACAATTCAAGAAGACACTTCGTATTGATTTATTGGGATCTGCATGGTTGGTTGTTTTAGGTTGAACAATATAAAAAATTTAATGGTGATGTAGTCGATTTTTACTCTCCTTCCTCGCTACTTACCTAGACCTGCACAAGTAGCACACGTGAGCCAAGGATCACCGTTTGACGGTCGATGTCACTCTGATGCTTAAGTTAGATA
Source organism: Berberis vulgaris (assembly GCA_963556465.1). Classification (NCBI taxonomy): domain Eukaryota; kingdom Viridiplantae; phylum Streptophyta; class Magnoliopsida; order Ranunculales; family Berberidaceae; genus Berberis; species Berberis vulgaris. Next base: position 61,014,348 of record OY747134.1, read on the forward strand.
AGGCTTAGGAGAGGCTTAAAGCTATAAATTTGGTTTTTGTAGTGTACCTTAAGTTCATCGACCTTATCTCCTTTTTATAGTGTGAGAGTCTTTGTTCGGCTCGGCCTTTAGTGGCGTAGTTTAGGGAAAGAGATCTTGCTGGAGATATTTTCCTAATTGGGAGTTGTCCATGTGGAATAGTTTTCCTACACAACTCGCGCTCATAGATATGTGGAAGAGGTTTCCCTTTTTTTAGTGTTGTCCGTGCAAGGAAGTTTCCTTGCCCGACTTATACTCTAGTATTTGTTTCCTAGTCGGATCCAATGTGTTGTTGGTTTGTCAATCTTGGGTAGATCTCTCAAATACTTGCCTTAGAGGTCTTACGAGTATTAGATCTGTGGGAGAGGTTTCCACTTTTCAGCGTTGTCCGTGCAAGGAAGTTTCCTTGCCCGACTTATACTCTAGTATTTGTTTCCTAGTCAGATCTAATGTGTTGTTGATCTGCCAATCTTGGTAGATCTCTCAGATACTTGCCTTAGAGGTCTTACGAGTATTGGGTCTGACCGCATGACGTGTGGGCTTAATGACTCATTGCAACTCGAGTCCGACTATCTGGATTATGCCAATAATGGGTTTAGTGTTGTTTGGGCCTCGCTAGATTGAGCATGTAATCCGGCTTGCTTGTTCTATTGACGAGATTATCATGACACGTGTACGGTGCTGATCAAATGACGGTTTGATGTATCATCAAATGGTATTTCCAACAAACTGATGTTTCCTTGTTGTTCATTTTCAAGGGGAAACAGTCTCTTGGTATCGTTGGATTCGACAAGCTCTTGAGGAATTATCTCAACATCAATTTACCAATGTTGTTTGTTCACTTTTTTGTTATCGCGAACAAATTGATTTGTGTAGCTCATTTTCACAATTATTTAAAAAATGTAAAGTACCGGAGATTACTGATTTGAAAAACTTTCAAATCAGGTTCCTAATTTGCTATAATCTCGTCTAATAAGCATAATTTTGTTGGGTTTCCTGCTGATATTGTAGCTGGAGTTCGTTTGCTTCAACAGACTAGTATTACACATGCTTTTGGATGGATTTATGTCAAGAAAATGCCCTTACTGTCATGTCTTTGTTTTATGCTACCAAATGGTCGTCACGGTTTTCTTATAAACCTGCGACTTTCATTATAACTACAAGCCTAATAGTTTACCATTGATTCATCCTGGTGCGAAACATTTAACTTGGCCCGAACAAATGGAACGTTGTGCTAAGGGCTTTTGTTTTAGTTGTGATGAATTTTGTAAAGTTGGCTCATAATTGTATCAAACCACAAGAATTGTTATTGGCTAGTGACATGGAATATGTTGATGATTCTGACGACAATTCTTATACACTTGATAATGATACTCCTCATTCCTCTTATTTAGAAATCTATTTGCATGCTCTTATGGGTTTCATTCATCTTAAAACTATGCGGGTCCCTGGTAAACTCAAGCATGTGTCTATTACTATTATAATCGACTTTGGTTTTACTCACGACTCTCTTTATCCCACATTTGCTCAGCAATGTGGCTTTCATATTCAAAAGAATTGAACTTTTTGGGCAATGATTGTTGACGGTGGGTATTTGTAACGACCCAATCCGCACAGTAAGATATTGTCTGTTTTGGGCCCAACCGGCCCGCACGGCTTTAAAATGCCTCTTACTATGAGGATCCAACCTCGAACATATATAGCACATCACCATCCCGCACCCAGGCGATGTGGGACTATAATCTCCCCTTGGTAGCTAGTCCAACCCCTCTTGGGATCCACAGGCATGTTGGGCCTATTGGGCTCCAACCCTCACCCTCACCCTCCCCCTCAGGTCCGCCCACACAAGGGTCTCACAGTCCACCCCCCTTAGGACCCAACGTCCACATCGGCACACTTCCGGCTGGGTCAGGCTCTGATATCATTCTGTAACGACCCGATCCGCACAGTAAGATATTGTCTGCTTTGGGCCCAACCGGCCCGCACGACTTTAAAAGGCCTCTTACTATGGGGATCCAACCTCGCACATATATAGCACATCACCATCCCACACCCAGGCGATGTGGGACTATGATCTCCCCTTGGTAGCTAGTCCAACCCCTCTTGGGATCCACAGGCATGTTGGGCCTATTGGGCTCCAACCCTCACCCTAACCCTCAGGTCCGCCCACACAAGGGTCTCACAGTATTTATATAGGCAGCGACTACTCCACACCACCATTTCCGCTTTCTCACACCATTCTACTCTCCCACACCACCTACTTTCTTTCTCACACCACCTATATAAACAAAAAACCCAATTTTTTCCCCTCACCATTCAAATCAACAAACGGTTCCTCCCTCCCCCATTCGAAGTTCCTCCCTCTCCCATATTCAAATCTCTCCCCACATTCAAATCTCTTGTAAATCTACTCCCTCACCCTTGAAAATCTCTCAAAATCGAAACCGTTACATATCAAAACCCTCAAACTCTCCAAAACGCAACAGCTCTCAAGCGCCACCTCTCAAACGCAAAACACAACAACTCTCTTGCGACTCCAACTCTTCTGTAAGTGAGTCATCAATTCTATCTTTGGGTTTATAATTTTTGTTTGGATTGTAGGTGAGTCATCAATTGTTTGCTTTTGTGTATTTGTTTTCATTTTTAAAATAGAATTGTTTCAACTTTTTGTGCATTAATCGTTTAGTTCGTCCCTTAGTAATGAAAGTAATTGCGAATGCGGATTTGGTGGTCAATAGGGCTCCAAATTGGTATTTTTATATTAGAATGTAGGGAAATGAGATATATAATGTTGTTTTACATCCAAAGTGGCTAAAGTATTGTTTAAAAATTAGTAGAATTTATTGTACAAAAAAATTGTCTTGGATTATTTGTTTCATTTTATTTGAAGGTTTACTATGTCTTCTGTTGATCGTGATGTTGGTAGGGATGATCGAGGTGAAGGTCAAAGACGACCCATGACAGTTTCTGCCCGAAAACAGATAGCAAAAAGGGGCAAAGAACGAGTAGAAAAACAAAAAAAAAATGAAAAAATGGACAAAGAAGTGAGGAAGAAGATAAGAGATGAGCAAATGGGGATTCAAATAAATCCTCAAGAAGCATATAGACAAGTAGTTGTTTCGCAAAGTCAATCACAATCATAAGGGCAAGGAGGTTCGAGTGGTGTGGGTGTTGGACATGAAGATGAAGAATTAAAGAAGCTTGAGAACGTGCCTGTGTATGAGGAGGAAGCAGAGGATGAGGAGGAAACATGGGATGAAGAGGAAGAAGGGTAAAAAAAATGCTAAACGAGACTCTTATCCCGGTGGTCATGTGGATTGTTCTACATTAGACGATTACCATGGCCATATTTTTCGCGCCATTTGGGATGGTGAGCCGGTAAGTTAATATTTTTAGTTGGTTAAATTAGATAAACGTGTTATTTATATATATTTGGACATTGAATTACTTAATGTATATGTTTCTTGTATTTAGGAATGAGACGCATTGCGGTGTCGGCATCAATATAAGAACTGTGTAGATTGAGATTTGAAACATGAGCCGAAAGAAGTAAAAAGCATGATCTACAATAGTGGTCTGTATCCCTTGATTAAATACCGTAAGGAACGTCTTGATAAGGTGACCATTTGTGCTTTCGTGGAGTGTTGGCAATCTGAGACCAACACTTTTCACCTACCTTTTCGAGAGACGAGCATCGCCCTGGATGACGTCTACCATATAACTCATCTGTTGATTCTTGGTAAGTCGGTTAGAACGACGATGAATATGATGGTAGATGAATGTGTTACATTATTGGTAGATGGTTTGGGGATTGAAAATAAAGAAACAAAGGCCCATGTCAAGAAGAATGAGAGATTTGCGGAAATGAAGTTTATTTAGGACCACTGTTGTAGATAGGCTAGGGAAGCTGATTCTCTTGAAAGGAAACAATAAGTGTGTAGGGGTTACTTGTTGTTTCTTCTGGTATGACTATATTTGTTGATAAAAATGGAACAAGGGTTTATATTGAATATTTGAAGATGTTAATGAAGATGGATGATGTTAACAAGTATGCATGGGGCGTAGCAGCTTTGTCAGTCTTGTTCGTCAGTTGGGCGGCGCTAGCAGAGAGGGAACGAGGCAAATTGCTGGATATTTGCCTCTTTTGGAGGTATGTTTCAAAAAAAAATTTAATTACCCTCATAATATATAAGAATTTCATAATATTCATTTATGTTGTTTTCGTTTATAGGCATGGATATATGATCACTTCAGACTCCGGGGTAATGTAAAACTGACGTGGGATGTTAGACTCCCTACCATGGCTAAGTGGGAACCCCCACAAATTGTAGGGGTTTTGGACGAACAAATCATCACTCTTAGGGAGCATCTCAATGACATGTCTCCTGAAGAGGTAAAAATGCATATTTAAGTTCAATAAAAATTTTTGTATGTGTCACATATTAATAAGCTTTAATTATTATAATTCAAAGATACTTTAGGACCCTTACATGGAGTCCAAGGGAAACACTCCCCTTCATGGCATCACATGGTTCACAGGATGTTTGTTATGTCTTGACATAGAAGAACCCTATTACCCCGATAGAGTTATGAGACAAATGGGAACTGTACAAGTCATCACAGTTCTTCCAATCCAAGCCAAAATGAAGAATAAAGTTCGATTTGGCAAGCATTATTCTATGAAGTATGAGGTGTTGTCTTCTTTCGCTCAAAGGTGGCATTATCATGGCGTGCCAACTAACCAACAAGGTGCCCCCGTGAAACTTCTATGGGACTGTACGACAGATTACTTGGATCGGTTTCACCGCATTAGCCATCCCTTCGTACAACCACCGAACAAGAGGAGAAGTCATCCCCTAAGAAGACATTTGTTTTTTTTCAAATAAGAGGGTAAATACAAACATTTCACACCTAACATCTAATGTTTTCCTGCAGGAGATTGTCATTGCTCAGGCTTGTAAGTTGATCAATTCCTCTATTGAAGAAGGGGGAATGTCGACAGAGTTATTTTGCTCGCCCGACAAAATAGAATACGAGATTTGCTAGATGAAATGTCTACGCTTGTTACCTTGGAACAAGAGGAAGAAGAGCCTGATGTACGCCCCAATGTTGACAGTGGTGAAGTTGGTGGTGGAGGAAGTGAGCGACGAAGCAAATCGAGGCATGAACAAAGACACTATGTTCGGAGGCAACAAAGATAGTGTTTCATTTTGTAAACTTCAGAAAAAAAAACATTTGGAAAATATTTGTTTAGAAGCTTTAAGTTTTGTAAACTTCAGAAATATTTTTGAAAATTTCAGAAATATTTTTTAACGGGCTTTAAGTTTTTACGTATGTTCGATATTGATTGTTCCTTTTATATTTCAAGTTTGTTACAATGAATTGAATGCGATGTGCTTTAAGCTTTAAGTTTACAAAAACATATGAAAAATTGCAGATTATGCGACATCATGTCAAAATAATGCGACATCATGTCAAAATAATGTCAAAAAACAAAGCGACCAAGTTTAGGTTCGATGCGAATAATGTCATAAAACAAAGATTGAGAAAAAACATTCTCGAAAAACTGAGTTTCAGCAAAAAATGCAGAGTTTTACTTTGTTTGCAGGGGGCAATGCAGGCTTTTAGAAAAAGTTCGTAGGGTTCCAGGCGAACATATATTTTTTTTTTCAAAATATTTTACCGTTTGCAGGGTAGAATGCATACTTTTCCAAAAGGCCTGCAGAGATTGAGGCGAATAGAATATTTTTTTTAACAAAAATTTCCTGTTCACAGAGAAGAATGCAGGCTTTTTCAAAAACCCCGCAGTAGTCGAGGCGAGGTTTATAAAACCTCGCCTGAATCTCTGTGGACTATTGGAAAAGTCTGAATTCTACCCTGCGAACAATTGTTTTTTTTGAAAAAAAATATTTGTTCGCCTAGAACCCTGCGGGTTTTTTCAAAAAGCCCGTATTGTCCCCTGCGAACAAACCATAAACCTGCCAAATTTTTATGAAGTTTGTGAAACTTCATAAACATGCCATTTTTTTTTTTAAGTTTATGCACAATGTCGCATAAAAAAAACTTAGTTTTTTGAAGTTTATGCGCATTGTCGCATCAAACCTAAACTTGATCCCTGTTATTCTTCCAAACTAATCCATTATGAGAATTTCATACAAGTCACATTGTTGCATCAAACGAGATTTGTCTAAATTTTTTTTTAATTTATTTTGTGATTTCGCATTGTCGCATCAAACTAATTATTTTTCTGATTTCGCATTGTCGTATCAAACATAAACCAAAACTCAAACTAAATAGAGTCAAATACCATATAATATATTGACAAAAACTCGAACCATACAAATCTTTGGTAAAAATAAATGGTGACTTTTCTAACAAAACAATGGTTCCTATGTCACAAAAAATTTACATTTGACATATACATCTTTTTCATCACAATAACAGTTAGCAAAATACAATATGTGCATCAGTCCAATATAGTCACCACCTTGTTCGACTTCTTCACATTCTTCTTATTCTTGTTTTTGAACTTCCTCACCATTGTCGTACCAATACCAAGCTGGACATCGACACTACTCTTCAATGAGATTGCCAAAGGAAGCATGCGACACAACCAAGTTGGTACTATAGGAGGCAATGGTGAGTTCGGTTGCATATGAAGGAAGATATAGTGGCTGCTCTGAGCCAAGTGTGCCATGAAACAAACGTGTTCTTCGATAAACTATGGTGTCGGGTAGACATAGGGAAAACATGTCGTGTTTTGGTTCCCATAGCAAACAAAGATGCATTGGTAACAGTTCGTTGCGAGCTCTAACATATCGAGGTCCATAAACCAACTTTGCATGTCTATCTGCACTTGGCCTTTTGAAATTAGCAAAACGTCATTCACAACCTTTACCCCAGACTCGTGCCACATTGCAAGCCACAACTCTTCATCATTTTTCAAGCTCCAACATCTAGTCTTTCCGTACCTATTTCCAACCGCTTTCGTCGTCATAATGAAATAATTTGGCTATGCATTGAAAGCCACAGTTTCCGTCGTTTGGAATGTTGTCAATGTCGTAAATATAATCTCGTATCCAAGACAGAATTTGTCTCATCAATCTATTGTTATGAATTTTCAGCTTCTCCTTTTTTATTGACAATTTCTTACTTTTGTTTTTTTATTTCTTCTTGTGTCATGGCATATTCGCGTCGCTAGGGATCGCTTTTTGTGGACCTCTCTTGCTTAGCTAACTTTTTTTTAAGTCTCCCATTTCCAGCCACAAGTGCTAATCGTTCAATCATCACACTGTCACTCGGGGAACTCAACTCTATAAGCTTCTTCTTCGTAACTAACTTCCGATCATGAGTTGACTCATTGAACCTATTCATAATGGGCGTTGACCACTGGGTCAATAATCACATCGCCACATTCACGAATAGGTGTTGTACCAAGTTGAAGCCAATACTTGTCTATGGTGCGTACTGGATATTGTCATGTGGGAGTTAGATAACCTGTAAGTTCATGAGTGCAAGGTAATCCATGAGTCGTTCAATAGCCATGTACGCCACTGGCCCATGAAGTAAGCCAAATAAAGTGACCATATGGTCAGTGTTCACCTTCGTCAGACTATGTTGAAATGACGATTCTATCTCGAATAGTTGGATTTTGATTATATCATGCATTTTTGTCCGGACATTAAGGAATGTACCTTGTAAATTTTCCAACGAGTGCTTCTACTTCGAGTGTGCACCTTCAACTCGACCCGTTGTCCGTTGGCTAAAATGCATAAATTTATCGGTCCATGCACTGACAAAGTACTTCTTATGGTTAGACCAAACTGTCTTGAGATATTCCAAACACTTTGGGTATTTTGCCCATCTTCTATCTAACTCAATTGTGTCCTTGTTCCATTTATCTTCTGTACTCGATCTATACAAATTTGAAAAGGAATCTATAAACTCGGCCCACCGGTCATTGTCCTCAAAGTGTTTTTTGCAGTTTTTCTCAACATATGTGTTGATGTGCCATGTGCACAATAATCTCAATGCCTTTGGAAAAACTCACTCATTAGCCTTGATCAAACCCAGTTTTCTATCAGTCACAAACACCCTTGGCAAGTTGTCTTGCTCGAAAATTCCTGCAAGCTTTTCCAATGCCCAAGCATATGACTCTTCCTTCTCAGAACACATAAAACAAAATGCAACATTGAAGGTCTTTTCGGTCGACGTCACACCAACAATCTCAAACAACGACATCTTATACCGATTCGTTTTATACGTGCAATACATAAGCATTACTTGTGAAAAACACTTTGTTAACTGAATAGATTTAGGATGTGCCCAAAAAAGGTTGGTGACTTTATTCCCCTGATCAACAAATTGTCATTCAATGTACTTGTGTTCCCTCAACAACTCTAGAGTATGTTGCAAAGTCGTCCTGCCCATTTGTTTGAGTACCTTTAGCCGACACAATACATTGTAAATATGCTTCAAATTTGAGATATTATTCGGATACCTTTCTTTCAGCCGAGACAAGATGTGGCGTGGGTTCACATCAGACTTTGCCATATTCTGCACATAAATCATCTCCTCTACATTCAATTTTCCAGCAAAAGAATGACCAACAAGTGACTCTGATCGAGGATGATTGTGGGTTCCACATGTCACTTGCAACCTCCAATGGTCATTCACCAGTGGGATCCCTCTCAACTGAAATTTGCACCCACACTTCTTTGTACTACTTGATCGATAATTCTTTAACCTTTTATCAAGCTTCTCTCCCCTTTCACAACCAAAATGGATCATTCCCTTCCGTATTTGATTAGCCGGTTCCGATTTAGTGATAATAGCAACTATGTTATTATCCCTACCGATGCCTTGAACCCAAGCTATCAACGCAAACCTTGATGAGAATACCTAAAAAAAATTAAAAACTTGTTAATAACAACAACATTTTTATAACAATGGAAAATGGTGAAAATGAAAATAAGTAAAAACTTAGATACCTCGTCTGTAACAAATAACTGACTATCATCGACTACTAGTATCAATGATCTTTCTTCATTGTTATTGTCACCACTTCCATCAACATTATCATCATCATTCTGCATAATGATTCAATTTATAATTAGTTTCATATATTAATTAAAATTTTCATTTACTTAACAATAAAATGGCGGTTACCTCTAAGTGATTCGTCTCTGGGTTCCCAACATCGTTAAAAGACATTCTATATCTATTACATCCATTAGAAATGCCTATGCACCAATGCATCATAAAATAATGAATCAATTATTTTGAAAACAAATATTTACATGCAAATTAGATAAATTTTTTTATGCAAATTACCTCCATTGAAATTGATTGTCCTTTCTCTTTAAATTGATCATTTTCTTCACCCTCATGTTCACCCTTAAAATCTTCATTTCTAACATCATTAACTTCACTAAACCCTTTCATTTTCATATAATGAAATCAAATAAGTTCTTCTAAGTGATATGTAGTGGAATGCAACCGAGGATGGGAGAGATAGGGAAGCGGAGGAGGACGAGGACGAGGAGACGACGGGTTTTTGCTATTTCCCTTTGTGATTTTGGGGTTTTTGCGAAGAGGAAAATATAGGGAAGTGGAGGATGACGAACCTTGCGAAAAAGTGAAGTTTGGTCTCCGAGTTTGGGCCGACACGCAGCAAGCAGTGCGAGAGATTGAGGGAGGGAGATGAACATTTTTGCATTTTTTAAAGGTTCTTTGAGTTTTTTTCGATTTCTTTTTGGTTTCTTTTTAGGTTTAGCATATTTATTAGTGGTATGAGTAAGTAAGAAAAAAATGCAATGGTGGTGTGGAGTAGTCGTTTACATGTGCAAGGTAATGAGTTCAATGATGATTTTTATTTTTTGGTCATCGGTGTTGATATGGTTTTGTGTTCACAATTGCTTCGTTCCTTCGTACAATTACTTGGGATTTCAAAAAATTGGTTATGACTTTTATGGTGGGTGATTGTACTTATACATTGGTTGGTAATACTTTTCTCGTCTTAATGTTTATGGACGTGATTTGGTGTACCATACCTTTTGAAAGTAGCGGGTTTGAGCAATTAGGAGTTTGTTACCCATGGTTGATACTGTAAGTTATCAGTTTTATGATGTCTTTGGCAAACCTTCTGCTTTCCTCATTCAGGAGCACATGATCATCATATTCCAATTTTTCCAAATACTTCCTCGGTGAATGTTCGACCGTACTATTCCAAATGTAGAAGTTTATAATCTTATTTTGGGATTGCAAGCATCAAACTTTATTCGCACAAGTTTCAGCCTGCACTCTTATCGTATTTCGTTGGTTTGTAAAAAATAACGATTTTTGTCATATGTGTGTTGATTTTTATCTCTAGGGTTCCCAAACCCACATTTTTCTACTGTTTGGATGGATTATCTATTTGGATGAGTATTTCACATGCATGAACAATAACTCTACCTCTTTTCTTTATCAAATTGCCAACAAGTGAGTGTTTTGCATGTTACGAGCCAGGATAGTTGTTTAGTTATTGGAATTTTGAAGAATTGAAGCGGCCAACAGAGAGAGAAAAGAACTTGCAATGTGGCAACCATTAGTTGTACAACTTCAGAAATTGTTGCTTACCAAAAGTTGTAAAAGCCGTACAGTGTTTAATTGATAGGAATTTTTAACAAATAGGAAGAATGTAAATGGAAGAGGTGGTTTATTATGAATAGAAACAAGTGTTGTTGGTTTTTAGTTCAGATGTAAAATAAAAATAGTTGTTGTACGAATATAAATTGTAAACTTATGTAATACATCAATAAAATAAATGACAAGCTTTTGTGCCACACTGATTTGGCTTCATATGTGATGTGTTATTTTATGATTGAATTCAATTCTAACAATGCAAGAAGGAAACTGGAATATTTAATATATTATTTATATAACTATGTAAGCAAACCTAATACATATTAGTGATCAAAACTATGTAAACAACGAGAAAAGAATAACAGTAATAAAAAAATTAAAATAAGTGTACATTATATAATCAGTTTAATTACTCATTCTATTTGCATTATATTATAAGGAGAAAAAAGACACATTAGTATCTCATCACAAGGATTAAACATCTCTGGTGTTGAAATATATCTCCCCGATCACGTGTTTATTCATGTGCAATTTTGCGTTATTTTTTTAGAGGAATAACTATGATTTTGGTAAAAAAAAGTTTTTAAATGGTTTTGGTGGATATCATACAAAAAATGTTGTATAACAAGTACTAACTGTCATTAATTTATCAATTCCATATCAATCAATCTTTATAGCTACTTTTCGTAAAACATTTTTTTTAGTTATGAAAACAAGTTTTTCGCTTAGGTGTGAAGAAATAATAATCAGCATGCGTACCGATGTACACATTCATTATACCAAAAAAATTAAGCGGACTCGCGCTTTTGGAAACTTATTCACTTTAGTATCATATTATGATTAATTATCAACAGTCGGGGTGAATTTTAATTTTAATTTTAATTTTATTTTTAATTTAATTTTAATTTTAATTTTAATTTTAATTTTAATTTTAATTTTAATTTTAATTTTAATTTTAATTTTAATTTTAATTTTAATTTTAATTTTAATTTTTATCAAACTGAGGTTTTTTTTATACTGAAACTAAAGTGGTAGTAAAGTTTGCTCTAAATAAACATTATTTTTGAAAAAGAATCCGCTTTTGAAGAAACACAATTGTAAAATAGCGCATTCAAAACAAACAAAATTGAACTACACTCGTAGATTAAGAATGCCCCAATAAACTAAGTAAATCACTCGAGATGAATAAAACCCTATTTCAAAATCAAACATTACAATGGAAACCAAGACAATCGAACCACTCATACATTAGGGGGCCGTACTTCATGGTAAAATTACAATGCAAACCAAATGAACCCCATTATGAAGCATGTCAAAGTGAAAGCAGTGAACAGTAGAAATAGTAAAGGTGGAGACTTTATTAGAATTTTGAGTTTGGGGGAAGATTGTTTTAGAAGCCTATAATAGTTTAAAGTGTCGGAGTGAAAAATCAATTCATTTTCATGAAAATCACCTGAATTAAAAAAAAAGTTGCAAGTCTAAATTTGCGTTAACTTTAAAACCAAAACCCCCAATAAACTAAATATGGTGGGTTGAGTATGGAATGACTACTACTAGGTTTCCTTCGACTTCGTGCACTGATTTCTTTATCGATCTAGTACGACTGTGGGAACGACCATTGCACAGGTCTTTGTTAAGAAATTCCAAGGTGAAGGGGACTCTGTTGGTAGGGGTGAGTGTTATGTCACCGTTTTATAAAAGTGAGGTTCAAGAATTGGGGAAGAAGATATACTCAAGTAGAAACTTGGGCGTATTAGGTGGGCACTATTTCAAATAACATCTAGCTTTGTGTGCCGTTTGAAAGAGCGCTCACTTATCAACTTATAGTGGATGACCCAATTTGATCCCGAACTAAATTATATATATATATATATATATATGGAAAACTAATACCTTCATTGCAAATAATTGGTGCCACATATTGCAACTTCACAAGTTATAAGATGTGTGCATGACACACCAAAAGTGGAAAGGTGCAAGTAGAGCTATCTATCAACTTCTATAGAAGGTGACAACGACCAATGGTTAGTTACAACAATAAAAATATAAAAGGGTATTCTTATTCAGTCAAGTCATTTTTTCTCATTTTTATTAGTTAGATCTTAATGCCAACGCTTCTCCCTACACCTCCTTGAAAAAACTCAAAACCCTAAATGAGCAAAGTGTAAGGAGTAAACAACTCTCACTCTAACGATGAAAGCTCATGTAATCTAAGTAGTGAAAACATTTTATGTGATGATGGATGATAAGGCTAAAACTTTTAAAGTTCAAAATTTATGAGGTGGAAGAAGACAAATCTTTGAAGAATCTTGGTGATTTGAAATTGAAACCCTTGAAGTTTCAATAGATGGTGGTATATCAATGATGCACGTAACATGAAAGTGTTAAACAAAAAAGTGAGACGTTCTATGTTGAATATATTTGGCAACATAATCTATTAGTTATGATTTTTTTTCGATATTGGAGTTGTTAAATAGGGCATACCAACAGTTACGAAATTGTGGTGGGTTTTCTTGCATATATGTAAGTCGTATCACAATTTTGTGACTGTCACAAAGTCATGACAAATTGTCGGACCTCACAGATATGTTGTTGTCATAACGTTGTATTGTTTTTGTTGTCAATTTGTGTACATGAGTTTCTTTTATGTAGACTTTTAAACATATTAATAATATTCACTTGTTCTAATTGATACATCATTTGCATTTGTAACTACCAATGTAAGTATACTATAAATAGGTTGTTAATATTTTTTATTTTAATAATTGAGTTTATTTATAGAATACTACTTTTAATGTTATTAGAAACCTTTACTAGTAGAAATGAAGTACTATAATTGTGTATAAATGTTGGGAGGGACATTGGTTTTGTAATCATTATTCGAAAGTCTAAAAAAGTAAAAGAGAACAAAGACCTAGATTACTTCTTACATATGATAGAGAAGGTAGCTCATCCCGTCGTGAGAATGTTATTAATGAACATACAGACAAAATGATAATTAGAAATAAAATATGTCATAGTGAGCATTTAGAGATAGTGTGGTTGTTGCTTGCAATAACGTCATTTTCCCTTGAGGTGATTGCAGCCAAAGTCAGAGGCATGCATATACACCTTAGGTCTCATAAGGCAGACAAAAATTTTTGTGCAAACTGAGTTAAGTGGAGATGTACCAATACCTCTAGTAGTTCCTTGGTGGAATTCGTGTTTGCATTCAAGTTTAGTAGTTGACTGGTTGACATTACTAAAGCCTAAAATGGATACGTGGGTAGTGAAGGTTCCAAGAAGTATCACTCTAATGCATGACTGTCAATGACGAAGAAGATTCAAAATAAAATGACTCTAGTGGTGTTTACGATGGAATAACAAACGTGTGGTTGTTATTCCCCTTAAAACATTTGTATATATATATATATATAAAACATGGGTGGCTGCACTTTTTGCATTACTTAATGGGTAGTGATGATACATGAAATCGTTACCCGATCATGGCCATACACGTGGCTCAAGTCACCATAAATGCTGGAGAGCCGTTACGAGGCTTAAGTCGTCATAAATATTGATTGATTGTTACAAATGAGATGGAAGAAATCACTCCCATCTCAATGAAGGAGGAGCCTTCATTGTGCCAACCAAGCTTAAGTCACGCACACAACTGAATGTAGTCATCAATTCACTCATTATATAATGTAAAGAAAAAAGTATGAACAAGGACTGAATTGGCTCTCAACTTAGATCTCAACTTGATTCGAGGGGAGGTTGATTTTATTATCCTATCTACACTATGCAACTTTAACTAAGTTTTGTCCAAATTTACTTCCTTCTTCCAACAGAGTTGTTGACTTAAACATCGAAGTGCCTTCGGCCACCAAAAAGGTGGTTCTTGGTAGTTTAACATTTGTTTTGCATGTCAAAATCACAAGAAAACGATATTTGGATGCATCGGTTTGGCGCCGTCCGTGGGGAACGATTTGAGTTTCCTTTCTAAAGAAAAAACCTATGCTTGATCACAACTGAGCAACAAGACGGGAGAACGTTACGATCATCCAGAGTCATTTCCAATATCAATGGTAACGAAAATTCCAATTTTCTATATGGGTTAGAATGACTAAAATTGTTTCATGTGAATTAGCCAGGTAATCCAGGTACATCTGGATATAATGACGCAAAACTAAATATTCCATCAAAGGAGCACCAACAGAGTTGATAAAGGCGCTGATTAGAAAACCTCAGGTTGTGGGTTCGAACCCGACTGACAACATTATTATTAGTTTAAAGTATTGTTGTTTGTTAGTCTTTGGCAGGTTCGCATGCTTGCCGGTCCACGAGCTCGAATAGAAGCTAGCTCGTAGAGGACAAACTCGAATAAATTAAAATTTGGATAACAAGCTTGGATGACGGGCCCGAGTAGAAGCTAGTCCATGGAGCACAAATCTGAATGAAAAACGAGTTCGGAGGACGGGTTCGAATAGAATCTAGCCCGTAGAGGACGAACTAGAAAAAAAATTGGAGAACGATCCGAGTAGAAGCTAGCCCGTGGAGCATGAATCCGAATGAAAAATTAAACCGGAACGAGTCCGGAGGATAAGCCCGAGTTGAAGCTATCCCGTGGAGCATGAACCAACGAAACCAAAGTGGACGAACGAGTCAAATTAACAAAATCTTTGAGTCGACTGAGACGTCGAGTTAATGAAGTAAAAGTTGGGTGAACGAGTCAACTAAGTAAAACGACTTCGGGTAGACTAGAGCGTTGAACCAACAAAGCTAAAGTGGACGAACGAGTCAACTTAACACAAATCTTTGAGTCGACTAAGACGTCGAGTTAACGAAGTAAAAGTTGGATGAACGAGTCAACTAAGTAAAACGACTTCGGGTCAACTAGAGCGTTGAACTAACGAAGCCAAAGTGGATGAACGAGTCAACTTAACACAAAACCTTAAAGTCGACTGAGACGTCGAGTTAACAAAGTAAAAGTTAGACGAACGAGTCAACTAAGTAAAATGACTTTGGGTCAACTAGAGTGTTGAACCAACAAAGCCAAAGTGAATGAATGAGTCAACTTAACATCAAAACTTCGAGTCGACTGAGACGTCGAGTTAACAAAGTAAAAGTTGGATGAACGAGTCAACTAAGTAAAATGACTTTGGGTTGACTAGAGCGTCAAACTAACGAAGCCGAAGTGGACGAATGAGTCAACTGAACATAAAAACTTTGAGTCGACTGAGATGTCGAGTTAACAAAGTAAAAGTTTGACGAACGAGTCAACTAAGTAAAATGACTTTGGGTCGATTAGAGCGTCAAACGAACGAAGCCAAAGTGGACGAATGAGTCAACTTAACATAAAAATTTCGAGTCGACTGAGACGTCGAGTTAACAAAGTAAAAGTTGGACGAACGAGTCAACTTAACTAAAAAACTTCGAGTCTACTGAGACGTCGAGCTAACGAAGTAAAAGTTGAGTGAACGAGTCGACTTAGTAAAACAACTCTAGGTTGACTAGAGTGTCAAACCAACGAAGCCAAAGTAAAAAACTTCTAGTCGACTGAGACGTCGAGTTAACGAAGTAGAAGCTGAACGAACCAAGTAAAAAACAACTTCGAACCGATTGAAATGTTAAGTTAACGAAGTAAAGGTTGAGCGAACGATTCAACGAAATATAGCAACTTCGAGACAACCGAATCAATAAACCAACTCGAAGGAGACATATTCCGTTTTGATTAGACAAACATAGCAAACAATGGAGGAACAAGTAAGCACAACCCAAAAGAGCCTTGTATTAACTAACATACTAGATCAACAAAGTAGAAAGCAAACTGACAAAACAACATTTCACAAAAGCTCTGAGACGACAAACACAAGGTTGATACATACGTACTAAAGCATAGGAAAATTCAAATAAACAAAAGACTGCCAAGGATATAGCTATAAAAATCAAAGCTCGAATACAAATCATTCAGACAACAACGAACGAACGAAGTCAATAAGAAGAAAAACAAAAGAGAAAACTCGTGTCTTTCACAAAATCTAATCAATTACATTTATAGGTAATAATAGAAGATTAAGGGGAAAGATTTATAACATCCTCAACAATACCATTTGCAGGAATGAAAGTCGCCCGAATCATTGACAGAGACTACTTCTTCAAGAGGAGAAGGTGGCGGCTCTTCAAACCATTGGATCACTAGGAGGGTCTTTAGCACCCTCTTCATCCTCTAAGGTGTGATAGACCAGATGACGGTATTGAGACAAATCAACATCGAGACCCTTAATATAATCCAGAAGCTCATTTCAACCACCGACAACGCGCTACCAATCTGCCACCTCCATAACACGAAGCCTATCCTTAACAAAAGCAAGCTCACTTCTGGCCTCAATAAGTTGGCCCTCAGCAGTAGTGAAAATCACGGAGGAATCAGCCTTGACATCGTCAAGCGAAGCCAGTAATTGTTCCATTTTTTTTTCCGGCGATGTCGCAATTTTTAGAGTGCTTTAACATGGCAAGCACGACCTCATCATGATGTGCCTTCTCGGCGGACAACTTTTTTTCCACATGGTGCAAACATGCATGAATACCATTTAATTCAGCTCTTAAAGACTCAAGCGCGACCACAGATCAATCCCGTGCACCCTCCATCTCGGCCAACAAAGTTTGAGCAACCCATCCATTTTTATCTGTTCTGAACATTGTGTTTTTAACACGTCATATTGATAAAGAACATGGGAAAAAACCAATCGCAACATGGAGAGCTTCCTCTCTAGAGAAATCACAAGATTGTGATTAACCTGATGACCCAAACCCATCACCCCTGCACAGACAAGATGGGTCATTCCGTCCAATATAAGCCTATTACCATCTTCAAGATGAAAGCTCGGATCCAGCACGGGCTTCGAAGGGCTCTCCACCGACCGTTTGTGCCATTTATTAATCAGCTTACGTGCACCATCTTGCACGCTAAGCCAAGAAAACCAGCAAAACTTTTCGTCTGATTTGACTCGAATCTCTTCAGAAGTAAATTCCTTCCAACTGATTAGCGAATGAAGAATGCGAGGATTCGGTAATATGGAGGAACCACCACCCACAACCGGGAAATAATAAGGAACGACGGGTGAACCATCCTCACTTTCTTGTTGCACTGCAAAAACATAATGAGATGGGCGTCCAAGAATAGCATAAGAGCCCAAGCAGGCTGTAGAAGGCAGGACCTCCACCCCATCATCAACAGGAAGGGAAGAAGAATGAAGAGACAGTGTCTTGGGAACTCGATCATGACTGCCAAGCTCCTTAGACTGGACAATAGCCAGCTGAAACATCTTGTTGCCTAAGGACTGAGGGTCCTCGTTAGAACACTTAGCAACATCAAGGCTGCCATAACCAGAGAGGAGCCTCTTTTAGCCATCGTCCAGCGGGTGAATGGTATCTTTCTTACTCCTTTCCAATGCCAACTTCATCTCTTCCGCCTCTTGCAAAGATCAACGGTCTTCCTTCGAAGGTTCTATATTAACATAACCCGAGTAAAGAGAAGTATGACAAACATAGTCAATGGGCCATTTTTTATTTGGAACACGATCATAACTCGAAAACAACCACTTCGATGGACAACAGGCCTTGGTACTTTTCTCTTCTTGGAAGACAGATCGGTAGCACCGCTAATAGGAGCATTGAGATCCGTAACATCCGAGCTCACTTTTCGATCAACGACAACGTTATCACCTTCAATAACGACAACACGGGCAACAATTTTTGCGGCTTGCCTCTCGATTAGCAGAGCCCGCTCAGTTTCATTCATGCCGTATAAACCATTGCGCCTCACCATATCATCAGTAAGATAGGCGTCCAAAGGAACTACGAGAAGTTGCAGGAAATGCTCGCTGGTAACCTTCTCTTCAGCGGTCAATTACAAATTTCGCCGCTAGATTTAAAGACCTTACTATCTGTAGACCCTGTAAATTGAAGTAGCCAGAGTCGATAGACGCATAAAACCAATCCCGTGACCAACTCGTGATGTCATCATTAAGGTTGCCAAAACACGCACGGGAACGAAGGAAATAGGTGCGGTTGGGTTTCACGCTAAACCCCACCAAAGAATGCAATATTCCAGCAGTTAAAGGATGACCCTAGCATACGTGGAAACCATAACCCTCCAACCGTTCGGGCCCATTTGAGCAGGAGGTATACCCAAAAAATCTAGATAAGACCAGAATAGCTCTGAAACTGAAACCGAAGACCGACATAGAACATACGAAGGTAAAGTGAAATATATTCCTTCATCGAATGACAAGGACTGTCATTTTCACGAGGAAGAACGATCTCAAGGTCGGAAGGGAAAGCGTAGTTGGAACAAACACTATCTAAGGTAGCCTGAGAAGCCGTCTTTGGAAAAAAATGAGCCTCACAGGTAGCATGTTGATCAACGTCCAGTAGGTCACCAGTAGACATCGCGAATAGGCAAGAAAAGATGAAACAAACAATAGGAAAGAAGAAATAACACTAATAGCAAAGATGGCGTAATGAATGAAGCAAAGTAGTCACAACACCCTTTATACAACCGAACAACAAATAGACTGCTCATGGAGCGACATACGAAACATAATGGCGCGCTAAATTCTCAGAAAATATGCACAAAAATGAACAGACAACGAAGTAATCGAGACGTTCAACCGATCGAAAGTTATTAACAACATTAAGTTCAGTGCAACTGAAATACCAACCGTCACATAGCTAGTGATAAGTGAACATACCCACTAACTAAAGGGGAGTAGCTGATGATACATTAAAATAAACCGATCATCACCCTCGTACACATGGCATACAGACCTATCACGAGAATACAACATCCAATCTATTGGGCCAGCTCATAAAGCCCAAGGGGAATAAAGCCAATTACAGATGCCCAGGCAAGCCCCACCAAAAATAAGACATAAACATAGCCCGAAGTCAGGCTCGAACGAATCAAAGCTCGAATCCAGGCCTGACACGAGTTCCTCAATAAAGAAGAAGAACATTGCACCAAAAAAGAGTCGTGGAGGGAGTTACGCCTCCATGAACGCATCTCCATTAAGGAGGAGACTGTTACGAGAAAAATCTTCTTCCATTGCGCCTCACATGCTTAAGTCACGCATAGAATTAAATGCCACCATTATAAAAGGTAAAGAGGACATTTGACAGAGGTATGCAACTTTAACAAAGTTTTGTCAAAATTTACTTCCTTTTTCCAACAGAGTTGCTGACTGAAGCATCGGGGTGTCTTTGGCCACCAAAAAGACGGTCTTTGGCAGTCTAACATTTGTTTTGCAGGTCAAACTCACAGGAACACGATTTTTGGACGCATAAAATAGTATGTCATATTTTGGACGACTCACTAATACCGTGATGGCACAAAAGAATACAAATATTTACACTTTTATATTACATTGTGTTGTGAAGTTATAAACGCCATATTGTTATGATAGAGAAAATAATGTTCTCGTAATTGTTAAAATATATCAAATCTGTCCTCTTTGTTAACATTATCAACAATATATTTCATGTTGGCTAATAATACTTAGAGTATATTTCGTGTTGGGTAATAATATTGGAAATATCACATCTTCCTAATTCTATTGGTTATTATTAGAAAGACTAACTCATCCCTTCCACATAAGCACAAACTTGTAACCCAAAAATATGAAAATTTTGGTATTCTTTGTATCTTGAATATCATAAATCTTGAATTGAATTGTTACATTATGTAGGTAATTGTGTGCGATACAAGTTCGAGATTTGACACTTACGAGGTTTTGAAGGTTTTGATTGTTGTGTTGGTTCCTTTGTGAATGAATTTTATGTATTGAGTTTTCTGAAAGCATGATATACATGAATTAAATAGAATAGTGGTTGGTTATTTTCGTTTTGATTCTCGTTTCAAGAATATGTTATATTATGATGTTGTGTCCGGTTACGATCCACCTGTGGTTACGGATTCAGTTCTCGTACCAGCACACCGCGGGTCTGGGTGTGACACTCGTCATCTATCTATTTGATCAGTTGTCTAAATTTTCACTTCTGCCATATTCATCATACTTGTTATTTCTAGTACTCATCTTTTACCCAGGCGCAGATCTACGTGGGGGGAAGTAGGGCACTTGCCCCACTGGGTTTTGAAAATTTTGGGGTTATTTGTAATTTTACCACCCTGCGACA
This sequence comes from Berberis vulgaris, assembly GCA_963556465.1. Classification (NCBI taxonomy): domain Eukaryota; kingdom Viridiplantae; phylum Streptophyta; class Magnoliopsida; order Ranunculales; family Berberidaceae; genus Berberis; species Berberis vulgaris. Next base: position 61,035,168 of record OY747134.1, read on the forward strand.
CTGACAATACTCCTCCTCACCCCTTTATCTCTCCATCTGTTCTCTGTGACACCGATAACCGAGCCCCACCCTGCGACGCTGTCGACACTCCGCCCCACCCTCCCTTTCTCCCTATGTTCTTTGCAACACCGACGACCTCGCCCCACCCTTTTCTCTTTTTTGATTTCTCTCTATGTTTACTGCGAGATTGACAACCGCCCCACTTCCTCATCTCTTTTCCTCCCGCCCTCTCTGATTGATTTATTTCTCTTTCCCACCATCGCCACTAGCCACCAACAACCACAAACCTCCTATTGTTTGCGTTGAGGAAGAATAATGCTTTTATAATGCTTTTTCGATATGAATTCATATCTCGAGGTCTAATTTTGTATTTTATTCATAGGATATTTCCGGAGATACATGAAATTTTCAGTCCACTAATTTTTCCTTAAGATATAAGTTTGTATCTTGGGGTTCATTGTGGGATATTGTTTGAAGGGCATTTTAGTAATCAACATGAGCCTTTTGACAGTCAATGCATGTTGACTGCTAGTCTGGGGGAGATTGTAATAGTCATTGATGATTGGGGTAACCTCTAATTTGCTATTTTTAATAGGGGCAAATTGCAAAAACCCAATTTTTTTTTGTCTATATATAATTTTAAATGTGAAAATAAAATTTCCCCTAAAACAATTTGATTTGCCCCCCTTCTACAAAAATCTTGGCTATGCTTTTATTCCCATTCAAGAGTTATTTATCAAACTTGGTGCCCTCTCGGACTTTTTATTTCATTATCAATATTTTATTTTATTTTATTTTATTTTATTTTATTTTGTCTGATTGTATTTGCGATTGGTGGAATGAGGAGTGAAAATACAAATTTCAAAGTTGATGAGTTTTGAAATCTCATCAGTATAATAGTTAGTATGATTTCTGTCAAATTGGAGGGTGTTACAAATTATCTTCAATTGGCATAAAATCCCCCATACATATTTCAAAGGGTAATGTTAAACATCTTACTGAAATCCCCCCCCCCCCCCCCCCCCCCCACCACCACCACAAGATTAGAAAATTGGAAAAGGAATATGCTCTGATTAAAAGCTTTCTTTGGAACATTGTGGAAAAACCAATTAGTAACACGATCATGTTCTTGAGAACTTTGAAAGAAATTTAGGGTTATCTCAAGGAATCATATTCTCAATCCGATAACAGTTTTTTGAATTTATGAATTGTATGAGAAAATATTTTCCATGAATCAAAATGATATGTCTTTATCTGAGTATTATAATGCTCTTCGTAGAAAATGGGAAAATAGCTGAATATTTATCATCCATTGTCCACTAATCTATATGTTTTAAAGAAACAATGTCAGGATTTTAGGGTGGCAAATTTTTTATGTGGGTTACGTCCTGAATAATCACATTTCAAGCCGAATTTAAATTAGCAAATCTTTATGAAGCACATTCAAGACTATCCAAAGTCGCTATCACCACATCTCATAAAATTGTAGAAATTATGCTATATTTGCTCCCTCAAGCAACACTTTTACTAATGAAGTTCTCAATCCGGATGTGGGGTTATGATAATAGAGGTGGACATAGTGGTTGTGGTAGAGGTAGTGGAAATTCAACTCCTGAGTTTCTTTGTAAAAGTTGTGGTGGAAAAAATCTTCTTATTGAATGGTGTTGGGTTATTATTGGCAAGTCTAAAACAATACAAGGCTAACAATATTACAGTATCTGATTCTACTACAAATACAAATTCCTTTGAAAAGTTACAATCATATCTTGTCAACTTGATGAAACGCATGGAGATGTTTACACCCAACTCTTCTACAACCTCCACAACCATCCTTGCAAATTCGGGTAAAACATATTTCTATATTAGGACTGATAGTCCTTGGGTTATTGATTCTAGAGCATCTGATTATATGACATGTAACCCTTAGTTATTTTCATCATTGGTGTATTATCAGTCAGCGTCCAATGTTTTTTTAGCCAATGATACAAAAACTAACAATAAAAAAACTAAAATTTTTTGTCATAGTACCTGATGCAGTCATTTTCCGCTCCCTGTTTCGACCTAGTCCCGATGACTTGTTGACCTGCACAAGTAACACATGTGAGCCACAGACCACCATTGTGGTGGCCGATGGCACTCCGATGCTAAAATTAGACAAAGATCTAAAGAATGTGTAATGCTGTAAACAGAGAATTTGTAGCATACCTTAGCTTACCATCCTCGTGTCTTATTTATAGTGTCGAAGTCCTGGTTCTATCAGGCCATTGAAGTCGTAGTTTAGGAAGGAGATCTTCGTAGCAATCCTTCTCTAATTAAGAGTCGTGCTGTAGGAGAGAAGTTCCCTATTAGCCATGTGCTCCTAGATACGCGGGAGATAGTTCCCATTCCAAGAGCAATCCGTAGAAGGAAGTTTCGTTGTATGGAATGTACTCTGGTATTCGCTTCCTAGTTGGAGGCAGAGAGTTGTTGTAATTGTATGTCCGAAGCTAATCCTCGAGATACTTGCCTTAGTAGGACTTACGAGTATTGAGGATAGTTGTGAGACGTGTGGGCCTAGCATGTTGTAAGAGTTCGGGTCCGTCTAGCGGACTGAATTAGGCGGGCTTGGAACCGCTTGGACCGGATCAGTGTTGGGCTGATGCTGGGGCCTGTAACTTCTCGAGATCATCATGACACCTGTATGGCTCAGGGATGTGACAATTTTTGTGTATCATCAGCTACTCCTCCCGAGTTAGCACATCGATTCACTAAGTCATCTCTTCAAAAGATACGCCACTCATGATGATTGAGTCTGAATCGTTGCTTGAGCCGCGCACTGCATTAATTAAATGTTCGTCGGTTCAGCGAAAAAGTAGCGGGAACTTAATCCCTATTTAGGTCATCCGTAGTGCGGAGTCTGACTCTTTTATTTTTTTTGCTTTTGAAGATATTGCTTTGTTCATCTTTTGATTAGAAAATATTGTTTGTCTTCTTCATGGCTCAACAAAACCTTATTGATGACACAACCTTGGTCAGAGGCCTCGAGTTTTTCGAAGACTGGTTGTATTTTGAGCCCGACCTTGCTGAAATCCTTACAAAGTTTGGGGTCTCCGAGGACCTGCCATTGTATGTCCTGAAGGGTGACCAAATGCCAGTGTCGCCACTAGCTGAGTTCATCTGCTTGCATCGTGGGACGCTTCAAACTGGAATTCTTGGATCTCATTGGGATTCCTCCAGCCTAATTGGGGCCTAATGGATATATGATTATCCTTCTCATTCTGATCAAGGCAAAGGATACCGACGTCCGCGTGACTCCGTGGGTAATCCAGTTGTCGACTTCTCCTCGGTTGAAGGGTAATGTCGTCTATAAGATGACGTCGCCGACCTGCTTCGCAAATTTGTCAGACGACTTCAAGTCCTGGCAAAAGTATTGCTTCTTGCCCCCTGCAAAATCAAAGTACTTCCGGTTTAAGGGTCGTTCGCTCGAACGAGAGTTCAAGCCTCTTCGTAATTGTAGTTTTTTCTTTTGACTCTGCTATGCTTGATTACAGGTTAGTTAATCATTGTTTGTGTTTCCTCGCAAAAGGGTTTCCCACTACTCCCCTTACTCCAGAGGAGAAAAATACTATGGAGACATTCCGCGGCTTGTCAACAAGGAACGTGGTGGATGTCATATGCGTCATCAACTTCATCCGTAGTGGGTTGTGGGACAACTGGCACGTAGCCCCCACTCTGTACCGAACATCTCGGGTTAAGCCTGAAGATGGGGCCCCTTCTTGGAAGAGGAAGGTTGTTGAGGCCAAAGCTTCTATTCTGTCCAACGTGGAGGAGTCGTCTGAGACACTTGCCTATTTCGTGAGTTCGAAGAGGTCTCGTGTCAGAACTGGGTTGCCTTCAGCACGACCAGCTCTAGTGAGAGAAGAACGCGAGTCTGATCAGCTCGTAAGGGCGGATGTATTCGGCTGGGAGAAGGATTACTTGCGGTTTGCAGGGGTTGAAGACAGATCGAATCTTAGTGATGCGTCGGTCGAAGCTTTGAATGAGCGGCTGATGCGGGTTGTAATGGGGGCTTCTGCCGATGCCGATTCACGCACAACTATTCCAATAGAAGGTTCATGTGAAGATCCCCATGAGGTTGTGGAATCTGTTCGTCCCATTGGTGTGCTATCTGATAGTGGTCGTGGTGGCACAGGCCAAGTTTCATGTAGTCCTTATTGTTCACCGACTCGTTTCAGGCCACAGCTCGAAGTGTTGGAGGGTCCTTTGGATAATTCGATTTTTCTTCTCCCTTCGGATCCTGTCGAGTCGTCTCGAACTAAATGGTCGGTTGTTCGTGACAAGGGTAAGGGCGCGGAGGAGAGCCTGGGAATAGTGGCAACTGTGAACGGCGGTGCAGGCGTGATTCCTAATCCAAGAAAGCTTCATCTGGATGAGCGGATAAACCTATTTGCACCAGACTTGGTAAGGATGAGTACTCAGGTCTGACACAAAGAGGTTGATGTGGAGTATGCTTTGAGGAAGCATATAAGCATGCGTCACAGCTGGTTGATGGACTGCGCTCCAAAACCCGAGGAGGATACACTAGAAGGGTGTATGGATAAGGGTTTAAATTACCTTATGATGGTATGTCTCACTTGAGCCAGGTGGTCGTTGCTGGGACAAAAGTCGAGGCGGCTCGTGAGAGAGTATACACCATGTAGCGTGTCTTCTCACACATGCAAGCGTTGTATTCTGATGCGTTTTATAAAATTGAGCGGCTACAGAAGCAAGTTGAGGAAAAGGGGGTGGAGTAGTCAGTCGTGGTTGTTGAGACTCAGAGGGCTCGTCTGGAGGCCCTTGAGCGTGATCTGGCAGAGGCGGTGTCCGAGACAGACGGACTCAAGCGGGAGTTGAGCCGGATCTGCTGAGACGCAGAAGCTACGCAGAAAGCTGCAACTGAGGCGCGTTCTGAATTACAGTCTCTTGCTGAAGAGAGTACTTCGAAGGAGGCTGAGTGGGTCGCTTAGAAGCAACAATTGAAATCTGATGTGGAGTTCAATGCCCAGGAAGCAAGGAAAGCCGAGGACCAGCTCGAATTGAACTGGCATGAGCTCAACGTTGTGAAGAGTAGTCTAGCCACATAGCAGTCTCAGGTTGACGCGCTGACAGGCAAGTTGGAGCTGTTGGAGTGCGAACTTGCTGACGCGAAGGTGCGAGAGGAATATCTTCTGCAGGAACAAGGCAAATGCTAGTTATGCTGGGATGTACACAGCAGGCTGGAGATGCTGGCACTGATGAAAGAGGAGCATCCGGAGTGGGATCTCAACCGCTGTAAGAAGATGTCATATGTAGACTTGTCTGTTGCCTTTGCGTCATCAGACAACGAAGATAATTTGGACCCTGATGCCCAGGTCGTAGTGCGTGTGGACGCGATTCCTGCTCCTTCCCTCGCTAAGCTTAGCTCTTCTATTTCTGTACCTTTTCCTGATAAGGAGTGAAATCTATATTCTTGTACCCCTTTTGTTCGACCATTAATGAAAATAGTTTTATCCGTTTTGTGCTCGTTCCTCCCCAAAATTCATTTCGCCTTGTCATCTTACTTTGGCATAGGCTGGTTGAATCATTAGAACGTCAAGTGGTCGTCTGCTGCCAAGAGCTTGACTGTTTATGTTGCGAATGACTCAGAGTCACTATTGCATAGTCATGTCCGATAGTGGGCATGTCGCAGAAAGTTTAGCCTGGGGTTGGTTTGCTCGATCTGTTGTCTTGTCCTCGATGTAAGCTGTTGGAGGCTTGCCTCGCTTGTCTGATAAGTCGGCTGCAGCTGCTGCTATGAGCGAATTGCGATAGCCGAATGTATTGAGTCAGGTGTTGTAAGCTCGGGCTGACACACTATGTAGCATTTCTTTGGGCACTGGCTGGATGATCTATGTGTCGGCGCGAGTTGCCTTTGCTGGTAATAGAATGCCAGTTAAGCGTGAAGACACTGACTTAGCTAGATTCGATTTTGCATCCTTGTTTCGTAGGAAAGCGGTGGTCGCGTGGCGAGCTGCTTGGGGCTCCCACCTTTCGAACCAGCTATGTCCAAACAATGTGGACTACAGGTTCGAGGAGTAAGGATTTGGCGGCTACGCTAAAGAGTGGTGGTCCCATGCCGAGTCATCAACATCAGTCGGGGACTGACTAGTCTCCCACCTTTCAAAATATCTATACTCGCGCGGTGGGGGCTACAAGTTCGAGTCAAAGGGGTTCAGCGACCAGGCTGAAAAACATAGGTCTCGTGGCAAGCTGTAGAAATCAGTTCGGGACTGACTAGGCTCCCACCTGCCAAATCATTTACACTTGTGCGCATCAAGCTACAAATTAGGGAGTTTTCGGCGACCACGCTGAAGAGCAGTGGTTCTGTGGCAAGCTGTCGGAATCATTTCATGATTGACTATCCTTCCACCTTTTAAACTATTTACAAATGCTCAGTGGGGCTACAAGTCCAGAGTTGGCAATTCGACGGCCACGCTGAAAAACAGTGGTCCCGTGGCGAGCCGTCAGAATCAGTTTGTGGCTGACTAGGCTCCCACCTTATAAACCATCTACACCCGCGCAATGGGGACTACAAGTCAAGGGTAGGTAATTCGGCGGCCACGCTGAAAAGCAATGGTCCATTGGCGAGCCGTCGGAATCAGTTCGGAATCAGTTCCAAACCATCTACACCCGCGCAGTGGGAGCTACAGGTTTGGGCTTTGATCAGAAGCTTTCGTTGCCAGTCGTCACCGGCTAGGCTTACCTGATCGGGTTCAGCAATCATTGACCAGGAAGAGAGCAACGATCCTTGGCGAGTTGTCATCACCAAGCGTGACAATGCTGATTCCCACTTCCTAAACCATCGGGATTCGTGTTGGGCGGACTAGGTGTCGGGACATACCAAAAGTTGTCATCATCAGCCTTGGCTGACTAAGCTTGCCAGGTTGGAGAGAGGTTCCGCCTGTTTGAGGGCATGCAAACCTATGTCCGCTAGTGTCGCGCACTGTGGACAACATTACCTTAAATTAAATAGGGATTCGTTGGTACGATCCGTGCGTCAAAGCTAATTTGGATTTCTGGTGCTCGTACCAAGCTTGTAGTAGAATATTGTTTGAATAGTGGGCCGAGCTTATGGGCCCGCAGAGGAAGAGCTAGGGTTTCCTGTACAGTTGCGCTACGTGTATGGCATAGATTGCGCAGTAACACGTGTACGTCATAAGCTGCGGGATGGTTGAGTATCGATTACTCCCCTTTCTTGGGAACCGTTATCTCCTCATTTCCCGTACAGTATTCAATGCTTGACAGTTAATGTTGGGGAACCCGTTTGGTGAACCATCATGTCTATATAATGGTTTTTTCCAATCGTTGTAGGAACTATCTTTTGTAGAGTGTATCTCCTGTAATGTTCTTGCTTGAAGAAAATGCTTTGGGTTTTCCAAAGGCTGAAGGGGGATCTCCAACAATGGAGTCTTCGAATGTTCTGACATTTGCACCAATCAGGCATGATCATAATCGCCGTTATGCGCGGTCACCTGTTCTAGGTGGACACGTATTTGATTCGATGAGATCTCATAATTTCTTCTCATGTCGTGGACAAAAAATACGTACTCTCTTCCCAGTGAAGAGTATGTCGTTCATGGGCTAGTTCCTATCGTTGTTCCTGAATGTTTAATTTCAGAGATAGCACCAGCAGCCATTGTCCAAGCGTCTGCCTTCATCGCTTCTCGATTAGATCCGTCGCCTCGCCTTGCGCTGGAAGTAGGCATCCGGGTTGGGGTGGAATTGGACATGGCCTGTCGGAGTGGGCCATAGACTCTTACACGTTCTTGTCTTTCCTGCCGCAAGAAGATGCATGCGTTCCACGTCCACCTGATACTTGTCCCAAGTTCATCTGGTTGATCGGATCGAGCTTGCGAGTTGGCCATAAATTTTTGCGGTGCTCCTGATTGTCGATTTTGTACCACCTTAGACCATATTTGAGGGCTATGTCTGCGGAAGCGTTGAACATGATAATTTCATCCTGCTCTTGCTCATTCCAGTCTTCGCGGAGAGGTTGAAAAGTGGAGTCTTCTTCAGATACCTTTACGTTGTTAGATCGTCTAAACGAGTCTTTACTTCATGTCTACTGAATTCAGATGCTTGTAGTATGTAGTCTTTTGTATCCGCCTCAAGGCACTTGTTACATTTTTTCAGTAATCAATAGAGTTTGTTTTCGCAATTCCTTCTTTATTTCTTAAATGATTGCAAATCACACAAGTCTTTAAGAACCAAAACTCTACATTGATTATGGAAAGGGAAATAAACAATTGAGAAAGACTAACTGGACGGAGAGAGATTGATCCTGGCCCTGATGTGAATTCGGATGGCCTTAGCGGATCGTAGGTATCATTAGAAGATTGTAGAGTTTTGCTGGCGTTACAGAGGCTACTGAAGAGTAAACCTCGTAGAAGGGTTAATCTTCGCATCAACGGAAGGTTGAGGGGTTGTGTTCCTGTTTGCCTCGGCTTCTCCGTTCCACTTGGCTGAAGAGCAGATTGCTCCTGTACGGCTTGACTGTGGTGCTTTCGCCGTCATTCCACCTAGCACTGGTTCAGGCTGCTTTGTAGGATATAGTTGGATTTGGGAGCATTCTATTTGTTTCAGTGCAGCGTAATGGCAACCTCGTGCCTTAGTTTGGTCTCCATGTGTTGTCCCTTCAGAGTGGTTAGCGTTGTACTTAACGCACTGGTGGAGGGTGGAGACTACTGCTTCCATCTGGTAGAGCTATGGTCTTCTCAAGATAAGGTTGTAAGTCGATGGCGTGTCTACTACAATGAAATCCAGAAACATGACCTTTCTTAGCTGCGACTCTCCTGCCACTGTTGCTAACCTTATCTTTCCGATACGGAAACATTTCTCCCCACTGAATCCAATCAGCGGCTAATCTGAGGACGTTAGGTTTTCCTCCTTGAGGTCCATACTATGGAACGCGTTGTAGAATAGGACGTTGAACAAAATTCTTGTGTCCACCAGAGCTCTCTTTACCTCCCACCTTGCAATGGAGACCGAGATGACTAGGGCGTCGTTGTGCGGTGCTCAGACTCCTTCGAGGTCTTTGTCCATAAAGGTCAAGGTGGGAATGGGCATCTGAATCCTCGAGTGGCAGATGCATCTGTCCTTGTCCGCGGGTTGTGTCTGCATCTCTAGTAGAGTTCGCTTGCAGGACCTTACGACAGGTCTTCACTCGGTCTGACTCCATGAAGGACATAGAATATCCTTGGAGTCACCTTCTCTATTTCTTTAACTGACTCCCCCGATCCCTGGTTCATTCTGGTCGCTTCTCAGAGTTCAGGAATTCTTTTAGTTTGCCCTTGCGGATCCAGTACTCAATCTCATACCTCAGACTCTTGCAGTTGTTGGTATCGTGGCCACCCTCCTTGTGGTACGCGCAGTACTTTTCGTTGTCACGCTTGGAGGGGTCTCTGTGCTGTTTTGGGGGCCACTTCAGATCTTCCCAGTTTTTCATGGAGTTTAGTACGTTCGACATGCTAGAATTGAGGGGTGTCATGGCTCTAGATCCAACGTAGTTGGAGGTTTTTTCAGGCCTGGAACGACTAGGGTCTGACCTATTGTCACTGTGCTTTCTCTTACTCCTTCCTTCATCATCGCGTCTCTTTCCCTCCTTCTTGTCCTTAGAAGCGGATGACTTTTTTTCTCCTTCAATTTCCCTCTTCATGGTCCTCAACTCCTCCAAGGTAATGTGTTTATGGGCGCTGTTGAGGAGATTCTTCATGTCCATAGCGGGCTCCAAGGTGAAGTTTCCGTAGAGCTTTCCCTTATTGAGGCACGCAGTAAAGGTTGTCACGACTATGTCGGCGCTGCATCCGTCAATGAGAGTCAGCTTGTTGTTGAAGGGCGTGACATACTCTTTGAGTGTCTCATTGGACTTCTGCTTTAGAGAGAGTATGTAGTGTGGGCCTTTTTGGAATGCTGGCTCCCAACGAAACGTGTCAGGAACTCCTTTGCCAGCGACTTGAAGGAGTCGATCGACCTCGGCAGAAGGCTGTGGACCAACGTTAGTGCTGACTTCTTCAGGCTAGTGGGAAAAATTATGCACATCACCGACTTAGATTATTTTTTAAGAGCCATTACGTGCTGGTAATGTCGCAGGTGGTCGAATGGGTCGGTGGTTTCGTCACAGAAGTCGAGCTTCAAGGGAGTGAACTTCCTTGGAAGGTCCTCATTCATGATTTAGTCCACAAACGGTGGGACAAAGAGACGGTACAACACGTCCGAGTCGTGTGCACCTCTTTGGAAGGGGTTCTGAGGGCCAAGCCTCTCTGCCCTGGTGGTGGCCTCAAAGTTAGCTGCACAACCTTCTCTAGTCCAATGAGAACTAGCGAGGGTTTGGCTCTCCTGTGATTGCTCTTTGCCATCCTCCGGAAATGGAAGCCCATGCTGCTCCTGATCTCCATTAGGAGGTGGTGGATTTTGTCGCGTGAGAGCTTCCACCGCTTTGACGATCTGCTGTATTTGAGATGACAACATATTTATTCTGGGGTCTGTCACTGCTGTTGTCGGCGCGAGGGCGTGAGTCTGCTATCCGTGCATGACCGGAACCGCTAAAAGTAGCGGTACAACGCCAGCTTGAGCGTTTGACGTGTCCCCTTGTTCTCCGTTGTTGCGTGATCTAATGGTCACCATTTCTTTGGGTTTTGAAGGGAGACGATGATAGTGAAAAGTTAGAAACTTTGTCGTCCCCACGGACGACGCCAAACTGATGCAGTCATTTTTTGCTCCCTACTTTGACCTAGTCCCACTGACCTGCTGACTTGCACAAGTAACACATGTGAGCCACGGACCACCACTGTGGTGGCCAATGGCACTCCGATGGTAAAGTCAAAAAGGGATCTGAGGAAGGTGTAATGTTGTAAACAAGGAATTTGTAGTGTACCTTAGCTTACCAACATCATGTCTTATTTATAGTGCATGAGTCCTAGTTCTACCAGGCCATCAAAGACGTAGTTTAGGAAGGAGATCTTCGTGGATATCTTTCTCTAATTAGGAGTCGTGTTGTAGGAGGGAAGTTCCTTATTATCCCCGTGCTCCTAGATACGCGGAAGATAGTTCACATTCCAAAAACAATCCGTAGAAGGAAGTTTCCCTGCGTGGAATGTACTCTGGTATTTGCTTCCTAGTTGGAGGCAGAGAGCTGTAGTAATTGTTTGTCCAAAGCTGATCCTCGAGATACTTGCCTTAGTAGGACTTATGTGTATTGAGGATAGTTGTGAGACGTGTGGGCCTAGCATGCTGTAAGAGTTCGGGTCTGTTAGACTGAATTAGGCGGGCTTGGAACCGCTTGGGTTGGATCAGTGTTGGGCTGATGTTAGGGCCTGTAATTCCTCTAGATCATTATGACACGTGTATGGCTCGAGGATGTGACCGTTTTTGTGTATCATCAGTGCCATTTAGCTAAATCCAAAGTTTTGTTTGTTATCAATATTACTTGTTCAGAATTCCCTTAAATCTATTATCTGTAAACAACCATGTTCGGTTTCTCACTTGTATTGTTGTTTTCTCAGACTCTCATTGTGTTTTTCAGGATGTGAAGACAACAGAGTTGAGTGGTAGGGGATATGAGCACGGTGACATATAATACTTCAAAGACTTTCGTGGACAAGTTCAACAACAACCACCTTTTCCAGCTACAATTTCACCCATTCAATGGCATAGGCGTCTTGGTCATCTACCTTTGAACAATTTACGTATTTTAGTTCCTAGTATTCCTTTTAGTAACCAGACTCTAGTTGTGAGGTTTGTGAGTCAGCCATACATTATAGGATATTTTACAAAGCCAACTTGAAACAAACATTCGAATTGTCGAATTCAGTTAGTGCATTCTTATATTTGGGGTCATTGTCGAACCACTAGTTTATTTGGTCCAAGGTATTTGTCACATTTATAGATGATTTTCTCGTATGTGTTGGATATATTTTTGCAAAGTCGATATGATATTTATTGTGTTCAAGCAATTTTTATGCTGAAATATGCAATAAAATTTTCCACAACGTTACAAAGATTTCGCTATGATAATACACAAGAATATGTTTATAATGTATTCCAAATTTTCTTAATAGAATATGGTGTTACACGTGAAACCTCTTGTGTTGACACTCCACAATAAAATGGAGTGGTTGAACACTGAAGTAGCCTATCATATATTGTTCCAAAGTAATGTCCCCAAATTGTATTTGGCAGAAGCAATGCTTATTGTCAGTCTGCCACATATCTCATTAACAGGATGCCTTCGTCAGTTTTAGATGGTAAAATTTCATATTCTATCTTTTTTCCTGATGTTCTTTATAAGGATATGTTTTCCTTGCCACATCAAAATTTTGGATATACTTGTTTCTTTCACAATCTTCGACAAGGGCACAATAAATTGGACCCTCATGCCATTAAATGTATTTTCCTTGGATATAAAAAATTCAAAAATGGTACAGGTGTTACAACCGCTCTCTCAAGAAGACATTCATGTGTACTGATGTTACTTTTTTTTTAGCATATTTCGTATTATTCTTCAACAAAACATGTGACTTATGAACCATTCGAAGAACAATTAGTTTCCTAGTATTTTATCAGATGTTACTTTGCCATATGATTCAGATTCACCAACTTCTCACAATGATGATGCAACACATGAGCCTGATGTACCAATTGCTCTTAGTGAAGATACAACTTTGGATGAGGCAACCAACCAATCTGCTCTGCTACTCCTCACCCTAGATACAAATTTGCCACGTCTCTTTTGTTTGTTTTTATCCCTGCTAATTACAGGTAAGCATTTGATCTCCTAGTTGGATAAGACAATGGAAAAGTAAATGTGTGCACTTCATTTTAATCAGACTTTGGACCTTATGGATCTTCCACCTGGGAAAAAAAGTTGTGAGCTGCAAGTGGGTGTTTACCGTGAAATAAATCCAGATGGTTTCTTGATCTCCTAAAAGCTCGTTTAGTTGCTCAAGGAGTCACTCAAACTTATGGCCTTGATTACCTGGAGACATTTTTTCCGGTAGCTAAGTTGAACTCAGTCTGTATTGTTATTTATATTGTTGTCAATTTTTGTTGATCCTTATATCAATTGGTTGTAAAAAAAAAGCCTTCTTACACGATGATTTTGCAGAGGAAGTGTATATTTGTTAGTCAAGGGGGAAGGTATGTCAACTAAAAAAAATCCTTATATGGTCTTAAACAATCTCCTAGAGCATGGTTTCAAAAGTTTAGTCAGACTGTGATAACTCATGGCATGGCTAGGTGTTCTTATGAGCATTCGATGTTTTATCGGAACACTACTTAGGGTGTTATTAGCTTGGTAGGTATGTTGAGGATATTATCAGTACAAAGTCGGATTTACAAGGTATTATCATTCTCAAGGATAACTTGTCTAAACATTTTCAGACAAAAACCTTGGAGATCATAAGTATTTATTTGGTATTGAGGTAGTGCGGTTACCTGAAAAGATTCATTTTTCACAAAAAAATAAATGTGATTGATCTACTTATAGTGACATGTCATTTGGCATCATGCTTGTTGGACACTCCTATAGATCTGAATAAATAGATGAGGGAGAAGTATTTTTAGATGTTGAAAAATATCGATGATTGGTTGGCAAACTTATATGTGCTATACTATCACACGACCATACATTTCATATGTTGTGAGTGAAATATCTCAGTTTATGCACATGTCGTGTACTTCTCAGTTTTAGGCCGAAGTTCGTATTTATTGATATGTGAAAGGTCTTCCAGGTCGTGGATTAGTATATCATGCAAATGTCACCTAGACATTGTTGGCTATACTAATGTTGATTATGTTGGATATCCTTTTGATCAAAGATCTACTACTGGGCATTGTGCAATCTTGGCGGTAATCTAGTTACTTGGAAAATCAATTAGTAGACTCTTGCATCGAGATCTTGTGCAAAAGCTAACTATAGAGCTATGGCTCACCCTACATATGAGCATATATGGATTCGTCATCTGTTGTAAGAGTTGGGGTTTTCAGTGAAGGCTTATTCCTCTATATTGTGATAATCGAACAACCATTCATATTGCTACAAATCCAGTGTTTCGTGACTCGTGAGAGAATAAACACATCGAAAAAGGAATGTCATTTGTCAGAGAAAAGGTTATTACCGAAGAGATTTGTACATCGCATGTCTCTTCTAACCAACAACTCACTGATACACTCACAAAATCAATATTTCGCACAATATCTGATCGTATTTGTTCCAAGCTGGGCATGAAAGACATATATGCTCTAGCTTGATGGGGTTGTTAAAGATATCAAATCTTTCCTTTTTGTTAACAATATTAGCAGTATGTTTCATGCTTGGATAATAATATTAGGAATATATTTCGTGTTGGACAATAATATTGGGAATATTAGATCTTCCCAATTCTATTCCATATTATTAGAAAGAACATCTCATCCCTTTCAAATAAGCACGAACTTGTAACCTATGAATATGAAATTTTTTGTCAATCTTTGTATCTTGAATATTATAAATAGATACGTACGGGTGAGAGGTTGATTATGCTCTAACAACCTTTTCTTCCATTATTTTTCATCTCTTTCACTTTTCTCTTTATTCCTTCATATCCTCTTACACACATCAAGCTTTACATTCTTGTTATTGTATAATGACGTTTCTAGGTATCCACTACCAGTAATCTACCAAATTCTCGGACATAGAGCTGTGATGGTCACAACCTCGTGATGTTTCAAATATTGTACTTAGCAACAATGAAAAACTTTGATCACAAAGTTGTGATAGATACAACTTATATTTAACATCTACTTCGTGATCGAGTCACAACATTGAAAAGCTGCAAAGCTAAAAAGTTCATAATGTTTGTGAAACAAGTGGTTAATTTGTGACCACAATCATTCACTCTATCAAAAGAGTAATCTCAATTAAAATGCAATCACGAGGTATCATCACTATTCAACCTATCATCATCACCACATTGCCATCTACATCACCACCACCATGAGCATTTCCATCACCAATAACATCCTCCTCCCCACGCTTACCACCATCTTTACCACCCTTAACACCATTGTTACCATGTTTACACCACTATTCTAACCATTATTGTTACTTTCAACCCAACTCTTTAGACTTATGCGCGATTTAGGGATTTTCATCCTATTCTTCCTCAGCTACGTTAGATCTAGAGGTTTTCTTTGCTAAAGCTTCTTCCACTCCGCGCTTATGATTTGAAGCCATAGGATTTGATTTTGGTTGCCTTGGATGTGGTTGCCTTCTTCAATTTCATCTTCTTGAAACCCTAGCTAGGTAGAAGAAAAAAAAAGGTTTGGAGAGGTTTCGTTTTAAAAAGTAAATGGATGGAAGAAAAAAGGAAAAAAAAAGTTATGTTTTGGGAAAAGTAAAACAAGCCCCATTATTTGGGTTTCATTTACTAACAAACACAAATTTTGGTTGAGGTTTTTCTTTGTGAGGGCTAAAACCATAAATTTCAGATCTGAATAAGATTACCCTACAAAAATAGTCCACCAATTGTAGCTTAGTTGGTCGGACATCCACTTTCCTTGTGAGAGGTTGCAGGTTCGAGACTCACCAGTTAAGACTTTGTGAGTTTTTGCTCGATTATTAGGAGCATGTGTGCCTTGCCGTAGATAAGCCTTCGGGATGTAGCTGCTTAGATGGACCGGAGCGAAGCGAAAGCAAGTCTTCATGCAAGGTGGAGGCGATGGACCAAAGCTAAAACAAGTCTCCATGCGAGATGGAGGCGACGATATTGTAGCTTTTGGGCTTAGTATGGTTACCCCTATAGGGTCAATATGTAGCCTTTGGGTATGGATTAATAAATAAATAAAAAAGGGTCAAAGATCCAATTTTTTTTTAAAAGAAAAAAAAATTTATTCTTCAAAAATAACCTTCATTTTTATTTCGAACAGCCTTGGGTAAACCCACCTTGGCCGACCTTTTTGAGCTCGAGGTTGAGGTATCCATTGGAAATGTTCTAATAGTCAAGGTATATGTTTCTGAAAAAATATTTGAAATATTTTGTTTTTGTAGGTCGCCGAAACAAACTCACCCCAATGATATATATTCACATTTTTCAGTGAAATAATCGAAAATTTAGGAAATTTTTTTATTTCAATTGAAATTGTAAACATTGCTTCACAAATTCACATTTTTTTCGGAAAAAAAAAATTCAATTTCACAAAAGTTTTCCTCCACAAAACTTTTCAAGTTCGAATAAAAATTCAACCAGCCTATGCACATCCACCATTTTCACTAACCACATATATTTTGCGAAATGCCATCACCACATAATTAGCCAAAACCAACTATTTATGATAGATTTCGAGTGAAACTCGCTCAAAATCGAGCCAAATCTTTGAGAATCTTCAAGGTTGCATTCTCTTTTAATTGTTTCGACCCAAATCAACTATTTTCTTTCCATTCTTCACCCCAATCATATTCTCGTTTAATTTGAAATGTTTTTAGTACTTGCTATGTATTATTAATTTTCATAAAATATTAGCACGTCAATTATATGTGTATTTTAAGTTAACGGATTTAAGTCTATGCCTTCATGTTTTAGATTTATGTATAATTATTTTTTTGTTATGGTTTCTACATTTTGTATTTTTTAAATATTTTTCTTCACATTTTTTTTCCTGGTAGGATTGAATTTTTTTTCAGAAAATTTCGATTTCCTGGGTGAAAAAAATTACCGAAAATGAAAACTAGAACCTCGTAAATAGTACAAAACTAGGTTCGTGTCTTGGCTCCTTTGCCATAAAAATCAGTTTGAGTGCATAAAAAATTGTGCTACAGAATAGAATACAATCATCATCTCCTTCCCTATTTTATTCCCCCAACTAATCTAAGGGGTGGTATTCAATTACGAATTTTAATGTATTGTGAAGGATTATAAAATCCATTAAAATTCAGGGGTATTCAATTAAGGATTTAAAATAATACATGTAAATTTAGGGGTATTCAAATACTGATTTTAAATGATTGTTTTAAAATCCATCAAAATCAGAGGATATTCAATTCATGCTTTTCAAAAGTCTACAAAAATCAAAGGTTATTTAAGAAGTAGTGGATTTTAATGAATTTGCTAAAGTTGTGGATTTTGAAGGATTTGTGAGTGGAAAATATATATAACAAGAGTTATTCCAAATCCAACATTCCCCCCTCATATTTCAACGGATTTGTATTGACTATTGTTAAATAACACCACCATTTTCGCTGAAGGACGCCACTATCCCATTTTTTTGTGGTCTGCTGAAGGACACCACCACCTTCCCTTCTTTTCCCTCTTCACATGAGCAGCACCACCTCGCCCCACAACTTCCGGCCACACCACCATTGGCTGCACCACCACCCACACTTCCTCTTCTCCTTTGTTCATGTTTTTTTTTTTTTGTTATTATTATTAGTCTTCTTCTCACTCTCTTCCTCTTATTTTTGTTTCTTCTTGTCATTTCTTCATTTTTTTTTCTTTTTTTTTCCTTCTGATTTCTCCTCTCTTCTTCAGAGGTTCCCCACTTGCCAGAACCTTCGCGAGGGGAAAAATAAGAAGAAGAAAAAGAAAAAAAAAAGATAGGAGAAAAAGAAGAAAAAAAAATAGAGAGAAAAAAAGTGGAGGACGAGGAGAAGAAGAAAAAAAAACTGAGAAGAAGAAGAGGGGAAGGGGAGGAGGTTGAGAATAAGAAGATGAAAATGGGTGGAGATGGGTTGAGAGGTGGTAGTGGTGATTGATGGAGAAAAAAAAGAAGATGAGGAGGAGGAGAGATTGAAGAAGAAGAAGAAGAAGACGTGAGAAGAGGTGGCGGTGGCGAAAATATCAATTTGAAATAAAATAGTTATTTGTATTACTTTTGAACCATCTTCAATATATATATATATTTTTAATTTGAAGTAAAATTCTCGTAAAATACAAACAATTGTTTAATTGATGTTTTGAGAGGTGTTTTATGATTTGTGTTGACATGGATAACAATGTAGGTAATGTTCTTTCATTGTTTTCTACGACTAATAACATATTTATAAAAATCCATTAAATTTATAAGAATCAATAGAAATTTATAACAAATCTTTATAAATTCTGCAAAATAAAATCATTTAAAATCCATTGAATTTATAAAATCATTTGAAACACTTTTAAATCTACGAGATTTAAAATTCTTGATAATCCATTCGAATCCCGAATTGAATACCCCACCTTAATTACCAACTTTTGTATGAAACCCTGAGAAAGCAGAGGAAACGAAACCATGTTGGGAGGATTGTATGGCGATCTTCCTCCCCCATCATCCTCGGAGGAGGAGAAACCCACCAGCAACTCCGCCGTCTGGTCAAGCAGCGCGAAAATGGCTCCACCCACCTTACGCAAACCTTCATCTCTCTTCGCCCCTCCTCACTCCCTCCTTAAAACCCAACAACAAACCAAAACACCCATCAAAACCACCAACACCATCACAAAACCCATCTCTTCTTCTCCATCAATCAGTGTTCCTTCCACCGATAATGGCATGAGAAGCCCTTCGTTCCCGCACCCCGGTCCTGCACTCGTGGGGGTCACTTCAAGTGTGATGGATGAGTATGACCCTGCGAGGCCGAATGATTACGAGGAGTATAGAAGGGAGAAGAAGAGGTGGGCAATGGAGGCGGAGATGAAGAGGGAGCTTGAGAGGAGGAGGCAAGAAGAGGAGGAGAGGGAAAAGGAGAGAGAGCAGAGAGAGAGGGAACTGGCGGAACGAGAACGAGAGAGGAATAGAGATTTTGATACTAGTAATGATGGGAATACTGATTCTTCTTCTAGATTGAATATATCTGGGGAAGAAGCTTGGAGAAGGCGTGCCGCTTTAAGTGGTGGATCAGTGCCCGTGGCACCACAGCAGCCGAGGTCTCCATCGCCACCTTTGGGTGGGGGAGATGGATTTAGCATTGGGAAGTCTGGGTCTGTTGGGTTGGGTGTTGGGGCAGGTGGACAGATGACTGCTGCACAGAGAATGATGGCCAAAATGGGTTGGAAAGCGGGTCAAGGGCTTGGAAAGCAAGAACAAGGTATTACTACTCCTTTGATGGCTAAGAAGACTGATAGACGAGCTGGGGTAATTGTCAATGCTAGTGAATCTAAATCGGAAAAGAAGGGGAAGAGTGTTGACATCAATGGACCTCCTACTCGCGTTCTCCTGCTAAGAAATATGGTATGCTTATTCTATCATGAATAGTCAATTGTTATGATTTAGGTTTTAATTTTTATATATCTCATTCTCGTTTTTCTTGATTATTGTTGTTTATATTGGTTTTGGGGTTGTATCTATTTTTAACCTAGAACTATAGGTGGATTTAGGGTGCTTCACTAGCCAAACAACCATCACTTACAAGCAAGACCCAACCTTGAAAACTCCAATACTTAATGCCTTGTTTCTTTAGAAAGGTTCTATCTTAGTGAATGAATTTTTTTAGTCCTTTGGCACTCCATAGAGTTTATGTTTATTATTATTATTATTATTATTCCCCTAGTTAGGGAAGTTGGTTTTTCATCGTAATCGTGCATTTAAGATATAGATGTGGCCATATATTTGAACAATACCTTAAACGGATCCCTGCCTATTTCTTTGATATCATTGTATGCCTATTTCTATGATATCATTGTCTCTCGCTAGTTCGATATTAGTTCATTAGACTTTTTTTTTGTTTCATTTTTGAGATTGAGGTGGTGTTTGTTTTTTGTTCTGATTAGAACTTTGGTTTTGGATAAGAAGTGAGGACCAATGAAAATTCATTACATTTTAGTAAGCACCAAGGTGGCTGAAAAAAACAAAAACTCACCCCTGAAAGTGTGCATAATCTAAAAAGGTTCAGTTGAATCTAGCGTGATACTTAATTTAACTTGATCTATTGACTAACAAATAAAATGATCCGAAGAAGAGAAAATAGAGGACTTGAGTTCCAACAGTAGTGTGATTGTTGAAAATAAATGTCATAGCTGAGTTGTTGAGCTGGTTCATTGAGAAAGTTGGAATCACATCAGTGAGTCAATACCTTACTGATACTTTTTTCAAGGTGTATGTACAGCATTTTTCAAGTTATAAACATATTGGGTTGATCAATCTTCAGCAGGGGGTCAATACTTTATAGAGCTATAGTTATTAGGCTATTTATTTGTATTCATTACTTTTTAAGGAAAAGTATCAAGTAGAAATTCCACACTCACACATACTGGAAGAGGCCCCCCCGAAATCATCATATCATCTTACTCCTTAGGTTGTTGTCAAGCTCCAGTGAATATGGAGGATGCAATAAGAAAGGAGAAGGAAAGGAGAAGAAAAGAGCATACAAGGTGTATATATATATATATATATTTAAAAAATAAATAAATAAAAAAACTTAAGTACCTTGAACTGGAGAGCTTTACGTAACCAACTGCAAACTCTTTGCTGGAGCAACAACAAC
The DNA here is from genome assembly GCA_963556465.1 of Berberis vulgaris. Lineage (NCBI taxonomy): Eukaryota > Viridiplantae > Streptophyta > Magnoliopsida > Ranunculales > Berberidaceae > Berberis > Berberis vulgaris. Next base: position 61,055,632 of record OY747134.1, read on the forward strand.
ACAGCAGAATGAACTTCCTCCCCCCCCCCCCCCCCCCCCCCCCCCCCCCCGCTCTCTCCTCATTCCCAGTCTTTCTTTCATTGGGTTTCGGAGGTGTATGGGCCTGTAGGTCTTACAGGGTAAGAGAGGAAATCGAAACAAAATAGTGCCCAAAGAGAATAAATGGACGAAAACAAACAAAGAGTTGAAGTCATGCTCTTGCACAAACCTAGGATTAAGGAGTGAGAATAGAAATTCAAAAAATAAAACAAGAAGCAGAATGATAAGATAAATACTTAGAAATGGATAAGCTTCCACAACCAAATGCGAAGTCTAGGCTGCATTGGGGATCAGCTCACAAGACAATTTGCATGGTTATACTTTGTCTCAGATCATAACATTTCCTTATTTAGGATGTCTTGTCTCAGATGAGATATCTATTTGTGGATGGATTTAGCAAAAATTTGCCTGGATTTTGATAATATAGCCTTACCCTTGGACTGAATTGATGTCCTCTAGCCCTTTCTTTCTTATCAAACAGGTAAATTCTTTGTTAACTTGTATTATCATGGTTTGCTTTATTGTTTCTTTGGAGATGGACCTCACATCCTAAATCTTTTCGCTTTCACGTTGACTCTAAAAGATTCCTTACCCAAGGCAATCTTACAAAGGGAAAACGAGTCATTGGTAATCGTTGCCCTTATGGCCATCTAATTGGGATTCTGTGGACCACCTTTTTCTTCGTTCTTGCACACTTTTTTTATTTATTTATATAATTTCCTTTTTGGGTTGGGATTGTTGTGGCTGTTGCCTTCACCTTGTAAGGCTATAGAATTTATGTTTCCTTGGAATGTTGAGTGCGCTGCCTCAAATGCAAGTTGTGGAACCTTTTTTTTTAAAACGCTTTTTTCTTTGTAGGCTATCCCAGCCTCCTTGTATTTTCGTATTTATTCGTCTATTCTCTTGGATGGCATTTAATTGATTTTTACCATCCAAAAACAAGGTTGGGGCAAGTACAATCTCAATTTTTCCTTATTCCTCATTTGGTCAGTCATGCCAAATTGATTACACTCAGTTTGTTAAGCTATAAGCCCATAAGAGTTTAAACACCTTGATACAAATTATAAAAGCTCCAATGAGGAAGGAGTCTATTCCTTTGGTAGCTGGCTTTTCTAATCTTTTGGTGTAATTAGTATGTAGTTTTCTATGTTGCTTAGCACCTTCCTCCTTTCAGTTCTGCTTGCAGCCAGTGTTGTTAAGGCGGACGCCTAAGCGCGCCTGAGGCGCCTCGAGCGTTTTGGCAAAGAGACGCCTCAAAATGATGCAGGGCGGAGCGGTGAAGTGAGGCGTCCGCCTCACGCCTCACCGCCTCGGGCCGCCTCAGCCCATTTACAGCTTAAAAACCAAAAGTCTATTACAACCCACTTGTCTTTTAAGGTTAACAAGAGAACGACTCCTTGGGGGCTATTGTTGTTGCTATGTGTGTTCTTTTCCTTCTAATCAGGTTCCTCTCCTTCAAATTAGGTGTTGCCTCTTTCATATTAGGATGTTTCCACTCTTCTTCTTCCTCCTTCCTCTTCTTCTTCCTCCTTCCTCTTCTTCTTCACTCTCCTTCCTGTGTTTTTTTTATATGATCTGTTCTGCAGCTTCTGCTGTGTTTTTTTTATATGATCTGTTTTACTGTCTTTTTTTTATATGATCTGTTCACCTCCTTTTTTTAATGATCTGTTCTTTTTTTTTTATATGATCTGTTCTGCTCCTTTTTTTATATGATCTGTTCTGCTGCGTTTTTTTTTCTTCACAATAAACAATAATAAGTAATATTTTAGTGTATGGATCGTAATATTTTAGCATATGGATCGAAATTTGCACCCAAATTTCCAAAGTTAAACCAATGAGACTTGTTGGGCGATGCCTCACCAAATTGCAATTTTCCAAACATTGTTTCAAATTCAACCATTAATTTTTCAAACACTGTTTCAAATTTCCAAAGTTAAACCAATGAGAAGTTGATGAACTAGTTTACATTATGCTTTGATGTTTTTCTTGTTTGTTTCCTTTTTAGTGATTTAGTGGATAGGCAAGTTAAGTACACTTATGTAGTGCATCTTTTTGCTATGCTATGCAACTTTATTATGTTTCTATTTCAATTCTAAATAGTTGTATGACTTTTTGTACATATTGGCATATGCAAGTTATCAAAACGATGATGAATATTACTTATCTAAATGTGTTTCAATTTATTATAATAAAAAATCTTTAAAAAATGTTAAAGACCGCCTCAGTGAAGTGAGGCGTCCGCCTCGCCTACCGCCTCGCTTCTGAGGCGTTTTCAAGCTCATTCGCCTCCCCGCCGCCTCAACGCCTTAACTACACTGCTTGCAGCATTTATTGTCATAAAATTACAACATATCATAAGATATTTTGTACTTTAGGGAAACTTACTGAAATAGGTAAAATGGAGGGGCGTCTTGAGATTGGGCTGAAAATTGCAGCAGGGCCCTCTTTGGGTCAATTCAAGTTGTTCTTGGCTTTGACTTGGCAAAGGAGGGCAATGTTGCAGCAGGGATGTTGAAGTGAAGGGGGTGGGGAGACAGTCTGATGTAAGTTTATGTTTTCTGTCAGGATTCATTGTAATTTTATCTTAAATTGCGATGAAACATTACTTTAAAACAATATAAAGATATATCTCAGTATTTTTAACCACAAGTTTAATTATGGTAGTCGGTAGATTTGGAGTTCGAAGGTGGAGAGGAGACAAATGACTGACTATATATCTCAATATTTTTAAGCATGGGTCTAATTATTGAAGGTCTGGTGTTTGACGAAGGTGAAGAGATTAGATGACTCTTGCCACAACCCTTTTTAGAGTCTTGCAACAGAGAGATTGATGAGGATTTTGATAACTCTTGACGGTTCTCAAGGACGGATTTCTTAGGACGGGGGGAACCGAGCAGTGGAATAATGGGTGGGCTTGATGTTGGGTTGGTTGGGTTTCTCTTGTGGAAAATATGCTACTGCATTTCCTTTATTGCTTTGCCTGATTTCAATCTCTTTGATATCAGCGATCAGTTCCCATCATAGGCCGCTTTGCGTCCATTGTGTTGTTTTCCTTCTCTTTGTTATTTTACCAGGAAAAAAAACCTACTACGGAAAAATTGCAGAAGGGTTATGCATAAGTGTATATAGTTAGTAAAGGGAAGGCAAGCTAAAGTACCTGTCCTATACAAAAAAATATGTTTAAGTACCAAGGTCTAACCCTATCACCCTAGTTCAATAGAATACTTGGGCCATAGGGCTGTTACTTAATGACATTTGACCTCTGGCAGGTTATGTACTTCTCCACATCTCCTCAAATATCTAGGTAAAAAGTTTGTTCTAGTTCACATGCTCTACAGTGGGTTTGCTTTAATCCACAACAAATTGCATTTGGGCTTCCTTTTCAAATTATCTAGTTTGGTGGAGCATAAACACCCTTATGTTTTGAACTTTTGAAAAAAAAAAAAATTTAAATGAAAAAAATTGATGATGTTAACTTATGAGTGCTTGAAATTAGATTTAAGAGTGTTTTAAATGTTTGCCATTCGGGGCTTTGTTTGGTTTCCAAGTTGTGCTCAAGAACTGGAAACCAATTTTGACATAGAAACTAATGAATCGTCCATGAATGTCATTTTAATTGTGTCGTGGAACCTTGTGGATGTCCACCTCATGCTTTTGAGGTGGCATCATGGGAGCTAGCTAGGTGTCCTGATGTGGTAATGTGGCATCACCATCTCATGCATCATTAGCTGCTTTTCTCATGTATATACATGTAAGGTTATTATGATGGAATATGAATAAGAAATGCAATAGAAGATTTTTGAAGTAGTTTCAGTTTTACTTTTTTATGCATAAGCATTTGTTAATATGGGCTGCATATCTTGAATGATTCGTATTTTGTTCATATCCACAACTATTTTCATTGCATCAATCATCCACAAATATCGTTTAACTGGTCATCATGACAGATGACGTGCAAGAGAAATTGAGCATTGAAGTTATTTCAGTGGTTTAATTTTTTTAATGCATAAGCATTTTCATGTGATCACAATTTATAGGTTTGGATGATATTTTGGATGTCTCAATTTTTTTGCACACAAACTTGCTGAACTTGTCCGATTTAAACCTTTCATGCATAATTACGATGTTACTGAGCCTGCAAATGACTTTTTTTTACATTTATTCTCTTGAAGGTGGGGCCTGGCGAGGTAGATGATGAGCTGGAAGATGAGGTGGCGTCAGAGTGCGCAAAGTATGGGACCGTAACTCGGGTTCTCATATTTGAGATTACTGAGCCGGATTTCCCATCAGAAGAAGCAGTTCGGATATTCGTACAGTTTGAGAGGTCAGAGGAGACCACAAAAGCACTCATCGATCTTAATGGCCGCTTCTTTGGGGGACGGGTTGTGCAGGCTTGCTTCTATGAAGAGGAAAGGTTTGAGAAGAATGAGTTGGCTCCTGTACCTGGTGAAATCCCTGGTTATCCTTGAAAGAGTTGGGACATAATGGTGTTATCCCTATTTTAGATGAATTGAAGTTGAGCTTGTTAGGCTCTCGAACTTTGATGTTTGATGGCTCCATAGTTGTTCTTTTTGTGAGATGTTGGTCTTGTGGTTTTTATTTGCTGTTGTAGCAAAATCTTTTATCGGAAATGTAATTTAGGACAGTGTTTAAGGCTACATGCGAAAATTTACCCGAATCTTGTGGCATTGGTGAGGATTCAAAAAATTGACAGGACATTCTTTGAATCAAATTTTTGCGTATGTATGTTATCTTTTTCCCGGTTCCGAGCAGCAGCTCCGCCGAAGCACGCGAATGACTCCCTTGACTCCACCTCTCATTCCTCTCCAACTGGTAGAGGCATCGACCCAACTCAACTTCCTATCGACTCTCTTGATTCCACTGCAAAAACGTTAGAAACTCTTTATCATGCATGTCATGTGTTCAATTTTGTGGTTTTAATCTCACTTGATAGAGATAATATAGGAAGAACAACTTCCATGAAATTCTAGCGCAGGCATGGATGGAGCAGGTGTGGGCATGGAAAGTCTTCCAGAGAATATTTTTATTTTGTGAAGGAAATGTTGAGGAGAAGAGAGAAATTTGTTCAATGAGGCTTTGAATGTTCAGACGTTGAGTTTCTTGAGGGATTCGGAGTCGAGAAGAGAGTCGTATGCGAGTGAAAAGACGAACAAAGATTTTTTTTTCGACCGGGAACCTAAACAAAGTTTTCTTTGTCCTAAAAAAATCAAACGACATTGATGTAGTCGAATATTGCTCTCATTGACTTGGATTTGCACAGGGAACACACGTGAGCAGGGGATCACCGTTGTGGTGGCTGATGACACTTCGATACTAAAGTCAGACAAGACTTGAAAAATGCTTAATGTTGTAAATTGGGTTCTATAGCGTACATTTCTTCGTCAAACTTGTGTCTTATTTATAATGCGAAAGTCATTGTTAGGCTAGGCCTTTGGTGGTATAGTTTAGGGAAGGAGATCTTGCTGAAGATCCTTTCCTAGTTGAGAGTCGTCGTATTGTGCATGCAAGAAACTTTCCATGCACGACTTATACTCCATTTTATGTTTCCTAGTTGGAACCAATGTTTTGCTGGCCTAATTGGGCTTAATGTTGTCCGGGCCTTGCTAGATTTGGTGGGCAATCATGCACACTTTGCTCTGCTAACAAGATCATCATGACACGCATACAGTGTGGATTAAATGATGATTTGGTGTTTCATCGGATACTCCCCCGGGTTGGTGGGCCAGTTCATCGGTCCATCAAGTCATGTCGTAGATGACCTGTGTCATGATTGGCTTGAGTCTTAATCGTCTCCTCAAGCGGTGCATTTCATTAAATGGGCATGCGTCTGCTTGAAAAAAGGCGGAAATTTCGTTCACTATATAAATCCTTTTTTCTGCAGAGTTCATTTTCTTTACTTTTTTTTTATCTTGGAGACTCTGCTTTGTCATTTTACTTTCTATGTTTTTGATTTTATCCAACTTCCATGATCGAAAGTTTGTATGTTCTTCAATGGCGGGCCAGAATCAGCTTTCTGATGAACTGTTTGCTAAGGGCCATAAGTTCTTTGAGGAGAGGTTTGGAAAGCCTCTGCATGACATATGGGATCCCTGATGATCTGGTGTTGTTCACATTGGAGGCTGGTCAGACGCCACCATTTTTTCTAGATAGATTTATCTGTCTGCATCGAGGTAGCTCCAATCGGGCGTTTGTTTTCCTGTTATCCAATAAATTTGGAGATTCTTGGCTTACTTCGGCATTGTGCCCGCTCAACTAGTGTCGAACGGGTATAGGACGGTGATTGTCATTCTGATTAGGGCGAAGGACACTGATGTTCGAGTGTCTTTGAGGTGATTCAACTGCTTACATATCCTCGGATAAACGAGCATGTTGTGTGCGTGTTGACATCGCCAGACTGTTTTGGCAATCTGCCTGACGACTTCAAGTTCTGACAGAATTATTGTTTCATGGCTCCTGCGGATTTGGAGTATTTTGAGTTTCCCGGTCATCCGATCGAGCGAGAGTTACGTCAACTGAGTAAGTTCAGTTATGTTTTTTATTATGCCAGCGTTAATTGCATATTGAATTGTTATTCGTATGTTTTGTAGGGAGGTTTCCAACTACACCCCTTTCTTCTGAGAACGAAGCAACCATGAAGAAATTTCGTGACATGCCTCAGATGCAGATAGAGGATGTTGTTTAGTCTTCTAACATCAAACACAGTGGACTGAGGGCCCATTGGCATGAGGCTCCCACTCTTTTAAGAGTTTCGAAGCCAAAGTTCAAAGGCGAGCCCTCTTCGAAGAAGAGGAAGCTTTTGAAAGTTAAGATTCTGAGCCCATTAAGGAGGGCGGAATTGAATGAAGTTTTTCTTTTAATACAAGTTCCAATAAGCCTCGTGCTACCTCCAAGTCCGCTAGTAAGCATTTGGTCCTTTCAGAGGGACGCCAAGCTATGGGGCAGGTTCTTGATGCATCCACTAGGGCCGAAGCTGTTGTGTCCGAGGGGCAGAATGCTCAGGCAAGAGCCCTCACTTATCTTCCTAACTTAGAGAATGAATATTTGCAAATGGTGGGAGTCAAAGATGTAACAAAGTTGAACACCGATCAAGCGAAGGTTATGAACAACCTGTTGCTGCAAGCGGGCTTGGCGACTTCGTCTGACGCTGGCTTGACTCATCCTTTCTCATTGAAGGACTTTAAGTTCAACCCCTATTTGGATCGCTTGTTCCCCCAGCTTGGTGAAAAGTCGTCTGATAGTCTCCCCTATGGCTAGAAGTCTTCTCCACGTCGTCCGTATTGTCCTCCATCCCGATCTCGACCCCATATTGAGTCTGTGATGGGTCCAAGAGATAACTTTCTTGCTTCTTCCCCGTCTACTACTTTCGAGTCGGTTTGTGAGAGAGAGCCGATCATTGAGAGCAAGGAGAAAGCGGTGGTTGAGGGCCCCGATGCAGTAAAGATAGTGAAGGGCGGTGCTGGAGTGATTCGAGTCCTTGAAGACCTCCACCCGGATGCACGGATCAGTTTGTTTGCTTCAGATGTATTGAAGATGAACAACCAGGCTTGGCACCAAGAGGTTGATATTTCTTATGCCTTGAAGAAGCATATTAGTAAGTGGAATGATTGGCTGGCGAATTGTGTTCCATTGCTAACGTGGGATACGCTAGGAGAACGTATGGACAAGGGGCAGAAATATCTCGTTCTTGGGATGTCATATTTGAACCAGTTCGTTGTTGCTGGGATGAAGGTTGAGGCTGCCCGTATAAAGGTGTATACCATGGAGATAATCTTTGCACTCTTGCAAAAATCATACTCTGACACTCTCCGTGGAATTGAATCACTGAATAAGCAACTTAAGGAAGGGAGGGTTGCTCAATCGACTGTTGATCAGAAGGTCTGGAAGACAAGATCGGTGACTTAGAGGATTCGCTTGGAAACGCTTGAGGCTGCAGCCAAGGTGCAGACTGAGGTGCAAGCTATGAATGCTGAGAAGGCCGCAAAGGAATCTGATTGGACAACCTGATGTCAACAGCTAGAGGCCGACGTTGACTCTAATGCCAAAAGTGTGCAGATAGCAGAAGAGCGGCTCCTTCTGGTGCAGCATGAACTAAGTGCTGCGAAGAACAGCTTGAGTGTCGAGCAATCCAAAACTGATGCATTGTCGGGCAGGTTGGAGCGAGATCTTGCTGAGTTGAGGGTGCACGATGAAAAGCTTTTGAATACCCGGGGCACGTTCAAGTTCAGCAGAGTTGTGCATGGGCGACTGAAGCTGTTGCAACTAATGAAGGAAGAACATCCCGAATGGGTCCTCTCTCGCTATAAAGAGTTGTCTTATGTGGAGTTTGGGGAAGCTCCGACCAGTCGAAAGAAGAAGAAGGTGATGAAGACCAGGGCGTCCGAGCGGCTGCGCGTGCGGATACACCCCCTATTTCCTTTCTTGCCAAATCTAGCTCTATTGTATCTGAACCCCCTCCTGTATTTTTGATTTATCAATGAGAGATAGCATGTTAAACAACGTTTTGTACTTGTGTGTTCCTTGACTTTTTCTGCTAGATTTTTCTGCTTTGTTTTAGCGCGCTACTAGCTTTTAGATAAGATTTGTACTGAGTCAGGAAGTCGTACAATTGATCTGTCGTCTTTGAGATCCGACGTGTAATCCGCCATATGCAGGCTAGGCTGTGGATCAAACTAGTAGTTGTCGTTACCACTATAAGCGAACTGGTTAGACTGTGGTCATGCGTGTGCATTGCTGCAAATAATCGGACAATGGTCCTTGTGAGTTGTCTAAGTTGAGTTTCCTGGGCTCTGACTGGGCTTTCAAACCGCTTCTGCCCGCTGCTGGCAGACTAGGTTGTAAGAGAGACCAGAAGTTGTTGTCATCAGTTATAACTGACTAAACTTTGGTCAGGTTTGGCGATCATTGTCTGTAGTTGGACGATGATCCCTAGCAAGCCATCATCATCAGGTTGCATGAGCACTGACTAGACTCCAACTTTCTAACTCATCGTCATATGTGCTCGGCGAACTATGTGTTAGAGTGATAGGGTTTAGTGATCATTGTTTGTAGTTGGACGATGATCCCTGGCAAGCCATCGTCATTAGGCTGCATATGAGCCACTGACTAGACTCCCATTTTTTAACCCATCATCATCTGCGCTCGGTGGATTAGGTGTTAGTGATAGGTTTGGCAATAATTGTATGTAGTTGGACGACAATCTCTGGCAAGCCATCATCATCAGGCTACATGAGCACTGACTAGACTCCACTTTCTTAGCCATCGTAATCCGCGCTCGACGGACTAGGCTTAGAGCATACCAAAAGCTATCATCATTAGTGGCCTACTAACTAAACTTTTGGTCTGGTTCGACGATCATCGTCTTTGAGATCCATCGTCATCCGCTATTGGCGGACTAGGATTAGAGCAGACCAGAAGCTATTGTAATTAGTCGCCACTGACTAAGTTTTGGTCAAGTTCGGTGACAATTATCCATAATTGGACAATAGTCCCTAGCGGGTCGTCTCGATCAGGTATTTGACCGCTGACTAAACTCTTACTTTCTAAGCCATCGTCATTCCATATTGGCAGACTAGGCATTATAGCAGATAAAAAACTATTGTCATTGGTCGAAACCGACTAAGGTTTGGTTAGGTTCGGCGACCATTATCTGCAGTTGGACAATGGTCCCTGGCAAGCCATCGTGGTCATGCGTTAGAACACTGACTAAGCTCCCACTTTCTAAGCTATCGTCATCCGCTTTTGGTGAATTATGGTTAGAGCAGACCAAAAGCCATCGCCATTAGTCAGAACTCACTGAGCTTTGTTCGGGTTTGGCATTTGCTTGGCCTCGGGCGTGTAAGTCTGACTTGCTTAATTCGCCCAGTAGTCTAATAGGAAGGTTGGACCAATAAATTTGATTCTGGAATAGGATCGCCATAAAAAATGATAAGACTGAGTCTATCCGGGTTCAATGAATGACAGATAATAGAGCGGATACCTTGAATTAATTGATAATATCGTTGTAGGCATGTTTTCCATTACATGGGCGCTTAAGGCCTTCATACTGTACTGGGTCGGATCTGGCGGGGTACTCGCTTGGGCCTATTAGTTGGCGGGCCGTGTTGTAAAGATCAGCGTGCCAGATGAACGACGTAAATTGATATCGTTCAGTGCCGATTACGCCCCCAGTTAATGGGGTTGCGTGCAATGTCATTAATTCGATGAATGTGGACTCGTGCAGTTGCAATTGGAACCGTCGTTTCCCTATTTTTCGTACGATATTTAATGTTGTCATAACTGTTGATTGATTTCATTTCATAAACCGCGTGCTTATATATAGGCCGGAGTTCACCATTTCAAGCATTGCCATGCATACTCTAGAGAATGTTCCTTTAATGCATCTCTTTAGAAAATATGCTTTGGGTTCTCCAAAGGCTAAAGAAAGATCTTCATTGTTGGAGTCTTCAAATGTTCTGACATTTGCAGCGATGAGTCATGACAAAACTTGCTTTTATACGGTGCCATCCGGTTTGGGTGAGTATCCAATTAGTTCCATGGGACCTTGTTATTTCTTCTTACATTGCGAAAAAGAGTTACGTACTTCCCCCTAGGGGTCAAGTTTGTTTTTCATCTTCTGGTGCTCCTATGGTGTCTCGCACCATCCGATCCCAGGGATAACACCCGCAACCAACCTTGGGCGGTCTGTTCCTGTTGGAAGACAGATAGGTGGAGCGGAGCTCTGACGGGCGTGACCTAGGGCGTTAACTTTTCGACACCCCAATCCCCCTCGTTCGGGGGACATTCTCGTCTACCTTCTTCTGCTTCCTTCTGTTCCTCTTCACGAGGTAAATTGGCTGAGTAAAGAATTAAGCATGTACTTGCAGCCTTCTTCAAGTATTTTACTTTCACTTTCGAATCCTTTCCGGATATAGATTGACGGAGCGAAGTCTTGACGTGCATTTAAGGGGAGACATACTTACATCAGACTTAGATACTTGTAGTGTATAAGTTGTTGTACTAGTAAGTCGGGCAAGCTTTGTAATAACTTTCATTGTAATAAATAAAGTTTATTTTATTCCTTGAATATGTCTCGTGCGAACAATTCTTCTAAATTGAAAAACTAAAAAACAAACAAAAGAAATCAAAGCAATATGATAGTTTGATTTTAAATAGAAACTAAACTAATTTGGTCCTGAGAGAGATGCACGTGGTCCTGACTCAGACTGTGTAGCTCTTTTGGTGGAGTGTCACGTGTCCCAATGTTGGCGAATTTACTAAAGAGTGAACTTCGTGCTGGCGGGCCATTCCCCGTTGGCTGTCAGTGTTCGGAGTAGGCGCTTGATTGCTAAAGTGTTATTACTTAGTTTTGTGCTAGACTGGATGGTGTTTCTAGTACTGGTTTTCGGTTTGTCGGATAGCTGAGTCTTAGTTGTCGGAGCTTTGTCACTGTCCGAACGGGGTGATTTCCCCTCGAATTCGGGCCCGATGTTTGATATATCTGTCTCGCGGGCCCAAGCTGTAATTTCTAGAAATCTAGTTGCTTCAGCGCTACGTAGTGGCAGTCTCTCACTGAAGGTTGATCTCCACGAATAGTTTCTTGGGCCTGGTTGGCTGTGTACTTGATGCATCGGTGCAAAGTATAAACTATTGCTTCCATATGGTGAAGCCAAGGCCTCCCAAGGATGATGTTGTAGGCAGACGGAACATCGACCACCATGAACTCCTGGACAAGGTACTTCTGTAATTGTGGCTCTCCTGCCACTACCATTAAGTTGATCCTCCCAATAGATAAGCATCTATCTATTGAACCCGACCATGGGATGGTTGGCGGGTGTTAAGTCCGCCTCTTTGTGTTGCATGTTGTGGAAAACGTTGAGAAACATGATGTTTAAAGAGCTTATTGTGTCCACCAATGCTATTTTCACTTCCCACTTTAAAACGATGACTGAGATGACCAGGGCATCATTGTGAGGAGAATGAACGCCCCGAAGGTCCTGGTCCGTGAATGTCAGAGGTGGGATGGGGCTCTGAATACGTGCATACTGCACTTGTCTGTCTTCGCAGGTGGGTTGCGTCTGTATTTCGAAAAGTGTCCTCTTGCGGGACCTGTTTGATTGCTCGCCTTCGGAGCCGACTCCATGAAGCACATATATGATGCAAGAAGTTTGTTTCTCTATCTCCTTAACGAAAACTTCCCTTTTTTTCCCAGTCTTTCCTTTTGTCCGAGCTCAGAAACTCTTTGAGTTTCCCCTTCCGGATCCAATACTCTATCTTGCTCTTGAGACTCTTGCAGTTCTCAGTGTCGTGACTGCCCTATTTGTGAAATGAACAATATTTGTTGTTATCGCGCCGGGAGGGGTCTCCTCACTATTTTGCGGGCCACTTTAGCTCTTCCCAATTCTTGATAGAGTTGAGGACGTCGGACAAACTGGAGTTGAGGGGAGTGACGGATTTAGACCCGACATAGTTTGAGGCCTTATCTTGCCTTGCATGGCCAGAGTCGGGCTTGCTATCATTGCACTTCCTTTTTCTGTCGTCGTCATCCTGTTTATTCCCCTCATTTTTGTCTATGACGCAGATGGTTTCTTTTCGGACTCCGCCTCCTTCTTGGCGGCCAACATCTCATCGAAAGTGATGTATCTCTGGGCATTCTTTAGTAAGTCCGCCATATCGGTTGGAGGGTTCAGAGTGAGGAAATCATAGAACTTGCCTCTCCTCAAACCTGAGGAGAAGGATTTGACTGCGATGTCGCTACTACAGCCGTTGATGAGAGTCAATTCATCATTAAAGCGTGTGACGTATTCCCGTAACGTCTCGCTGGCCTTCTGTATGAGAGTGAACAGATAATACTGACCCTTCCTGATTTGTAGGCTACCGACAAAGAATGTATGGAACGTTTTTGCCAGTGTCCGGAATGAGTTGATGGATCTCGGAGGGAGGCTATGGAACCAGGTTAGCGCTGACTTTTTCAGGCTGGTAGGGAATGACCGACACATTATTGGTTCAGATCCTTTTTTGAGTTCATTACATGCTGGACGTGGTGCAAGTAATCGGATGGGTCTGTCGTCACGTCATAGAACTCTAGCTTCGGCGGAGTGAAAGGCTTAAAAAGATCTGCGGGAAAGTGAGGTTGAACAACATCTTAGGATTGGTGGCCCTAGCAGGATGAGGTTCTGGGAAACCTGTCTGTCAGACTTAGATGCTGGGTTTCCATCACTGGTCCACTGAGAGCCTTCCGGGGCAACACGACTCTCCTGAACGTGCTCCCTTGTGTTTTTCGGGGACGGGGCTCTTCGCTGCTCCCGTTCTCCTTCTGCGGGTGGAGGGTTTTGCTGGGTGATCATTTCTAGCGCTCGAGCAATCTGCTGCATCTGGGTTGACAGTAGATCCACCCTTGGATTCGCCGTGGCTGCCACCAACGTGGGGGTCTAATTTTGTTCCTTCCGCGGTGCCGGATTCGTTGAAACTGTCGGTGCTCTTGTAGTACGAGCGTTCGAGGGCTCAGGGATGTCTCCATTGTTGCGAGATCTCGTGGTCACCTTATCTATGTACTGTGAGGCGAGGTGATATCACTATTTTTTCAAGGAACTTCGTCGTTCCCCAGGACGACGCCAAATTGATGTAGTCAAATCCTGATTTCCTTGACCTTGACCTGGACCTGCACAAGGAACACAGTAAGCCAAGGACTACTGTTGTGGTGGCATATGACACACCGATGCTAAAGTTAGATAAAGCTTGAAAAATGCTTAAAGTTGTAAATTTGGTTCTGTAGCATACATTTCTTCGTCAAACTTGTGTCTTATTTATAATGCGAGAGTCCTTGTTCAGCTAGGCCTTTAGTGGTGTAGTATAGGGAAAGAGATCTTGCTTGAGATCATTTTCTAGTTGGGAGTCATCCATGTAGGAGAGTTTTCGTTTCACGACTTGTGCTTCTAGATCCGCGGGAGAGGTTTCTCTTTTGGAATGTTGTCCATGCAAGGAAGTTTTCATGCACGACTTATACTCCGGTATATGCTTCCTAGTTGGAACCAATGTGTTGCTGGCCTGCCTGTCTTAGGTGATCCCCTAAATACTTGCTTGATTTGGCCTTACGGGTATTAGGCTTTACCAAGTGACGTGTGGGCTTAATAGGGCGCTGCAACTTGGATCAAACCTTCTGGATTTTGCCAAATTGGGCTTAATGTTGTTTGGGCCTTGCTAGATTTGGTGGGCAATCAAGCCTGTTTTGTTCTGCTAACAAGATCATCGTGACACACGTACGGTGTGGATTAAAGGACGGTTTGGTGTATCATCAATCATAAATCTCAATTTTAGGAGAAAATTTGTTTTTTTCCATGAAACACCAAAAAAATCAAACACATTGCTCGAGTGTCACTCTTAATAAGTTGTGCAACTACAAACAATTTTGGTTTTTATTTTCTTTCTTTGCACAAACGAAAGACCAATTTGGATTCAATTCCAATTAGAATCAGAGCACATATACCAAGGGACAAGGAATATGATTTCTTGAAAATTTTTGAAATTTCACGAAATATTTCTTATTTTCGAGTTACCGAAATTTCTTTCAAAACCTAACATATTCATTTTTTTCGTTAGGCCAATCTCAAATTTACTACATTTTAACCTTATTTAGTATTACAATTTTGTTATATATGTGATTCTTATGCAATATATTGTTTGTATGATATTACTCTTTATGTTGTATATAAGAGTTTAAAATACTATAATTATATTGATAACTTCAAAATTATAACCGAAAATTTTATGTTTTTTTTATTCACATCAAAATATTTCACGAAATATTTCTTAAGGTCAAGTTACCGAAATTACATCGAAAATGAAATCACAATCCTTACCAAAGGTGTGTCCATAAAAATTGAGTCCTAAGATAAGGAGCACCATAATAAAACCACCAAAATTTAGGGGCTTGAAACCAAAAACCCGATTTTTCAAACCTTGCTCCAAGGGACAGATCAAATCCAATTCGAAACTAGTCAGTCAAGTCAGGCCCACGCTATATCACACAAACGAGTAAGTCTAGGCAGCTAGGTTTGATAGCCACTTTTGTGCAAAATTTTGATGTTTTTACATTTTTACCCATTCTTTTTAAAACACAACCACAAACACCATCTACAAAAGGGTAGAAGTGTAAAAAAACCAAAACTTGAAACCTGGATGCCTAGAATTGATGGACACAGATAGGGATGGCAGTGGGGCGGATTTAGTTAATGTTAAATGGAGATTGGGGCGGATACAGATATCCAAACTGTATCTATTTATTATTCGAGCGGATACAAATTTGGCCATATTCACCCCACATATATCTGTTTAATCGAAGAAATTACATAAATACCCCTGAACTATAAAAAGAAAAGTATACTCTAACCCTAGATCTCTCATCTCACTCTCAACCTTGCGGCTCTCATTCGTCTCTGCGAGTCTGCCTCTTTTCAACAGATGAGAAGAGAGAGAGTGGAAAGGGAAGGGAAGGGAGATGCAGATGAAATGAGATGGTGGGAGGAAGAAAAGTGAGGAACATGTAAGGAGGTCGAGTCTCCAGAAAATCCACAATGGTGCAGAAAGCCTCCTCCTCTCCTTCTCTCTATTTGGATGCATATCGTGTATGGAGGAGTCGGATAAGATGCTATGGTTTGAGGTGAGTTATTGGGTAGTTTGGTGTAGAGGTTGAATTTAGAGTTGGTGAAGAGTGAGTGGGTTTCCGGTCCAAGTTGGTTGAAATTGATGACTTGGGGATAATTTTTGGGGAAGCAAATGAGGAGGAGATGAAGAACTGGGAGAAATATCAAGCCATCAAGTTTTGTTGTTGTTGTTGTTGTATTCGAGACCAGAGATGAATAGGTGATGTACTTGTTCATTGTGCTTCAGATTCGAATGAAAGGGTTATCGGTCTGGCAAAGGAACACTTCCCGAATGGGGAACATTGCTTGTGAGAACGAAGCAGGAGTGAGCGAGTGGTTTCTCTTCCTAAGGCTGACACTGGATAAATTGGGTAAACAAATGTCCCGTTGATGGTTTGAAGATGGACAACAAGAACTGCGCACTTTGGACTACGAGTGAAACCCGTATTTCCATGTTCATTTATTGAATCAGTCTTCCTATTCTTGTTGCATCTTGTTGTTTCAAGATTCAAACCCAATTTGTTCATCATGTATGTATTTCTCTTCTTTTTGCAATCTGTTTGGGTTTTTTTTGGGAACAATGGATAATAGATTTAGAATGACTTATATAACAATTTTGGGTTTCATGTAACCTTAGTGAGTTCTCATTTTGAAGGTAAATCTGATATTAGTTGTATTCATATTTACATTAGCTAATCTAGAAAATGTTTACATTAGCTTGGTAGGGTAGCAACCCACCAGCAGTACCGTAAACCTGTAGATAGATTGACGAGGCGGGGCAGATATTCGCCAATCTGTGCAGGGTGAAGGTGGTTTTTAAATAAAATTATAAACAAATATGCGAGATGGATTCGGGGATTCGCTATTTCTAACCGGGCGAGGGGATGAATTTGCTCAAATCCGCCCCATTGCCATCCCCATACACAATTAGCTTATGCCACGTTCCACCGGAAAAAAAGGCTACAAACTACAGACCCGTCTTCTTCTCTATACCTCACAACAGTAACAGTCTCTCTCTCTCTCTGCGTAAAAAAGTAGGGCCTCACCATTCATCACAGTTCATTCACCAATGGCTCAGCAGTTTCTATCAACCACGATGATAAACCCTAAAAAAACCTCCTTCCTTCTGTCATTCACACAAACCGCCAATAACCCAATCAGACGAAAACCCCACATGGTAAAGTTTTCTACTAAATCATCCATGTCTCACCATACCCTCACCAACAAGAATGACCACAGAGAAGAAATACTTCTTGCCGCCAAAACATCCTTGTCTAATTGTCTCTCCGAAACCAACCTCCATCAAACCGTTCCCGGTATCAAATCCAAGACCAGAGGCAAGGTAGGTACTTAAGCAACCCCCGTTAATTTTCTTACAACGCCACCCCCCTCTGTTTTCATTTGACTCTCAAAAGAGGAAACGCATCAAACACCTGGTGGGCATTTTGCTCTCTTACGCAGAATTTTTTGATTGAATTTCCAGGTGAGAGATGTTTATGATGCTGGCGACTATCTGGTTCTGGTCACCACGGATCGACAGAGTGCTTTTGATCGAGTTTTAGCTTCTATACCCTTTAAAGGCCAGGTATGCTGTTGTTGTTTAAATACATGATGCCTTTTGATGAAAAGATTGAAACTTGAATGAAAGCTGGTACCTAACGGTTGCGAGTTTCAGGTTCTTAATGAGACGAGTTTGTGGTGGTTTGATAATACTCGTCACATTACTCTGAATGCCGTTGTGTCTGCCCCTGATAAAAATGTTACCATTGCAAAGAAATGCAGCGTTTTCCCGGTTGAGTTTGTAGGTGAGGCAGTTTGTGCTCAGAACATAAAGCTTTTGTAGGACGTCAATTATTAAGTATAGAGTTGATAAACACATAACTTGCTACCTTGATCATGTGAAATTTTGGAATTTCTGTGTTAAAGAAATAAAAGATAAAATGATGTTTTCTTTTATATTTGTTGCTATATGGCTGAGCCTTTTCTTGCACAGTTCCTAGTGGCACTAATAAGGATAAGTGATGATACTTTAATTAATGGATAACTCCATTTTTTGTGACACATGTATCATGTAACATCATCAAGAGATTCTTCCATCTGCTGTGAGTTGTGATAACATCTTCAGGGAATAGTCTCTGCATTAGCTAGGTGACCAAGTGACCAATATGTGATACTTGATGTTTGTTTGTTATGTAGTTCGAGGTTTTGTGACTGGAAGTACCGATACCTCATTATGGACAGTATACAACAAAGGTGTTCGAAACTATTGTGGCAATGCTCTCCCAGATGGTATGTTTTGTTTCATTCCGTTGCACATGATGTGGTCTTAAGGTCACAGCTGCTTTCCTGTCTAATGATTTTTGTATACATGACAGGCTTGGTCAAAAGCCAAAAGCTACCTGCTAATATTCTCACACCCACAACAAAGGCTGCAGATCACGACGTCCCTGTAACTTCAAATGAGGTTTGTGCTGTTTTCCTGCACTTTTTTTGGTAAACTTCTTTTTTTATTTTATTTTTAATTTTAAAATATATTGTTTTTTAAATTTTAATTTGATGATTGCAGTTGACTGATTAGTTCTATCCAGAATTTCGCTCGAAAACATATTACTTCATAATACAGTTGAGACTGCTTCTAGTGCGTAGGATGTGTATCAGTTACTGCATGGGAATCGTTGCATTTTGTTTTTATAAGTTTATTTCACAAATAAATTGTTGATCGACCAAATAACATATGAAAGTTTACATAATCTGCAGGTGTTAAAGTCGGTTACTTATATATTTAGATGATACGTGCCAAATAAGTCAATTACAATTTAAAGAATGGGTCAATTGTACAGGGCTAGGCTTTTCTGAAACAGAGTATGCTGTGACAAGCCAAATTGTTGTGTCAAAGCATTATAAGAGGAAGGACAGGTGTCGCTGTTCTATCATTGCTCTGTGGTTGATTCAAACCGTGGGAACTTTTGTATTGGAAAGGAAACCTGTGAGAAGCAGGCGGAACTTTCCTCCTATGGTATGAAAAACTGGAGGTTGGTCAGCTCTGCTTTTGTGAAAGTACCCATTATCCTCTGGGGACACAGAGCTCAAAGATGGCAACCCCAGAGGAAATATAGTTGGACTTGATTAGAGGATATTCAAGCTAGCTCCACTATTGGTTATATACCGGCTGCATCAACAGCCAGATTCGATAGTGCATCAAGAACCAAGTACAAAGAACATTGTTGACCCACCAAAGACACTGGGCTGAAGATGGAGGTGCATAGAAATCCAACAGGAGGGAAGATGCTGAATAAAAAAAATATCCAGTTAGTTAACTAAAGATGGTGGTATTTATGTAAAGTGTAAGCTATTAGTTCAATTCTCTGAGGTTTAGAGTGCACTGCTGTTAAAATTTGGGATCATGATTGCAACTAGAATTGATGTTGTGGATTTTCATTTGTTTCTTAAGGAGGAACATAATGTAGAGGGAGGAGGATAATGGATTATTGAAAGCATTGATATGAGGCATGTCTGCAAGGTGGGATCGTTGTTGAAGCACAGATATTAGGAGATTATGATTTTGGATGTCGAAGAATAGAGATGGGGAAGCTTATGAAAACTCCTAGGCAGGGGCACACCTTGGAAAAATTCAACATTTTAGGGTGCAACTAGCTGGTTAGCAAAGTATTGCAATACTTAAGTTACCCTCTGTACACAATAAAAACAGACAAAATGATGTGAGGTCTGTAGAGAACTAGAGATCATTCTTAGGAATAGAAGGCATTTTGATGAGCTGAAGGTGAGTTTCTTAAAGAAAAAAGGACATGAGAGAGAAGAGGGGGGACAAAAATATGGGCACTTTAGTTGTTGCAGTGGTGTCAAAAGCTAGTCAAATAACTCATAAAACCTGTTTGGGACTAGTAAATGATTACTCGAGGTTGAGCATTGGAATATATATATATATATATTCTGAATTATTATAAAGTAAAAAAAAAAAGTGGAATACCTGCCTAGTTTATACAATTATGAAACTTGAAATCAATTTGCAATGACTAGTAGGAATGTTGCACATCAAAGTTTGTTCTTGTGTAATAGTGGCAGTGAGATTTAAGACTTTTAGATAAAAAGTATAGTGGAGAAAATGACGTTGAGTAATTGGATCCATTATTTTTCTAGGAGATATTCCATCATTATGACATTCATAACTTTGTCATCGGGCGAACATGAGGGCTGATATAAGACTCTAGCGCATTGGGGCTTATGTAACAGCAGAGTAGAGCGTATCTTTTGAGAGGTTCCTTGTTGGTTGGGAAGCCTCATCCTAGACCAGTTATCTCTGTTTATTGTGCCCAGGAGGATTATGTGCTCATTATAAAGGATGTTGATGTCTTTGCTATCCGCAGGCATCCTTTGTACCTTTAAAATCACCCCATTGATCTATTGTTGTTTATTTGATCACTTGCATCTCTCTGCACTTAGTTTCTAAATTACTATAGTCATTACTAGCTTTTGTAATCAATAATAGGAAAAAAGTGAAATAGAAAACAAGATGACACAATTTTGTTTTGAAAGAAAGGAACATTTTTTAATTTCAAACTGGGAAGATAACTGCAAAATGGAGAGATTTTCGGAGTATGGGAAAAGGTAAAGGATAATGAGAGAAATGTTAATTGCATGGAGGAAATATCGGGGACAGATGGTGGCATGAGGAATAAGGAATCTCCCATATTGGTGTGTAAGCAAGAAGGAAAATTGGCTCATCAAAATTAGTTACCGATAAGCTGTCATGGTGGAAGGGAGAATATCCTGGAGAGATATTCAAGGGATGGATATGAAAGGGTACGTGAAGGACAAGTATAACTGACAAGGAGCGAGGATGGGAAAAGTTGTGAAGTCTCATTCATATTGCTATATTTGGGGCGTTTGGTTGGAAATTGGAGATTTTTTTAGGATTCTGTACTGTAGGGTTGTCTATACAAGTGACTGAAAGCAGTTAACATTATTTTTTAATCTTTCTGAGAACCACATTGAGATGCGCATGCTTGCAACTTCCAGGGGATCGTTCAAAGTCGATCCTATAGGAAGTAGGAACTCTACACAACAAGAGTGTTTCTCATTAGAAAAGCCTCTTATGCAGAGTCAATAACGAGAAGATGGAAGGAAAGAATAAAAAAAAAAAAAAAACAGAGAGAGAGAGAGTAAAGAATGAAGTAAAGTTCTTCCTCTATAACTTGTACTCTTCGAGGTAAAATTCTTCCTCTAACTCGTACTCCCCGAGTAGAAGTTCTTCCTCTATAACTTGTGCTCCCCTTTTATAGTCCAAATCCGTGGTCCCCTCTTTGGTTTGTGTTGTGTCATTAATGTTCCATATAACCACTTTACAAAGAGTGTCTCCATTACTTGTACTTGTGATCTGGCTTGTGTTTATTGACATTGGGATTCCGTCTCTCATACTCTCTTGTTTGTACCAAGGGTTTGTCCTAACGGTATGCTTTCCACTACTTGTCCTTGATGCTCTGGTAGGAGGATGTGAGTATCAGTAATTGTCTTGAATGTGTTCTTCGTTGTTTTTTTTTATTAATCTATGATAATTGACACATTTATCTCATCAACCACCTAACCCTTTATAGAATTGGGAAGTCATGGTTACGTGGTTTTTTCTACTATTTTCTATTGGGTCATTCTTGTATTGCTCATGTCTTAGGCATGACTATTCCGGTATAACTGCAGTCCCTTGGCATTTGTGGTTAGAGTGCTAACTGTTACTTTCCCTTCACTGTTTTGACTGAACTCTTGAGACGTGACATGATCTGATCCATTCAAATCTTACATTTTTGCCAACACAAACAAAATAAAGAATTCATTCTTAGAAAAGGGAGTACAAGATGGTGAGTGAGACAACTCATGAAAAGAAAAAGAAAGAAAATACATCAGCACAAAATAATCAAAGGATATATCTTTAATTAGTTTCCAAGAGTTGTGCCATCTCCAAAAACAGTCCCTTATCCCCCATGAAAAGTTGGTTGAGTGACCTCAATCTATCCTTAAAGATACACACATTTCTTCCCTTCCAAATACACCCAATAATAGTGTGTGGGCCACAATGCCATATCCAATCCACCACCATTGATAAATTATTGGATTTCTAGCGCATGAGCAAGTTTTTCAAACTTCCCCCTAATGGCACAAGGACCCTGGTGTCAGCCATAAACTTCGATGAAATCTCTTGGGTGAACTCGCAACGAACCAACGAGTGATCGATCGACTCGTCAAAGATATTACACGGCTACTAGACAGCGGGCACACCTTTCTAACTTGGATACCTCTTCGAGTGAGGTTGTCCGTTGTTAAAATACGACCATGAAGCACCGTCCACATGAAAAAATTCAGGCAAGGAGGAATGCAATCCAACCACACTGATTTCTTATAGGCCTAAATTTGTAATACAACTGATTAGACAAGCCACAAATGAATTCGAAAAACTTCACCGACTACCCGTTTGATTTATCTTTCCACACGAGCTCATTAATACCCACAGCCAGCTGATGCTGCTCCAAAATGGCTAGGAAACTTGCAACAGAATCCAACTCCCACTTCCTCAATCGATGTCTAAACCAAAAATCGTATGCTCGGTATAGGCATCCTTATGTGGCTATCCTAGAAGTCACTCATGGACTATTCTTCTTCAAACAATGGGCAACGAGATCCGCAAACAAAACTCTAATGGTTGGCTGCTGTACCACTTATCATCCCAAAAAGAGACTTCTGACGTAGAAATACGTTAGACATAATACTTGATTTTTATTTTTATTTTTATTTTTTATTATAAATTTATTTATAAAATTTATTTGTTATTTTCTATTAATTTTTTTCAACAGAAGTTATTGTGTCAATTTGATATTACAAAAAAGCAAAAGTGCATTGCAAGGGAAACACTTTAGAAATATAAAACTGCCATCATTGTTCTTCCCTTCCAGGAATATAAATTAAAACACTAATTCTTTAGTTAATCACTTTGAAATTCAAATGTTAGGGAACCAATGATCAGTGGCATAGTTTATAAAACATCATATCTTATTTTTGAGAAAATTCAACAAATTTAATATCATATCTTCCTTCTGTCTTTCACAGCAAGCTATTGACTAGTAGTCGTGTTTGATGCATTTTATCATGTACAGATAGTTCAACGTGGCCTAATGACACAAGCTGAATATGACGAAACAAGTAAAAAAGCATTGAGCTTATTTGAGTATGGACAGGTAAATAATCTTATATTTCTTTCCTTAACCCCAATCAATTTTATTTTAGTTGACAATTTGTACTGTATTTTACTGTGACAGTTCTGTTCTGAAAATATTGATATGTACTTTTACTTTCAACAACTAGAATTTAATCAAGCACTTACTCTGCTTGAATCCAAACTTTAATTTAAGCTTTGGCCATCATTTCTGTTTTTAATGAGCTGACAGAAGTGCAATAAATCTTAAGTGCCGGACTATGCAAATTGCGTGTCCTACAGTTTGGGTTTTGGGGATGTTGAATGAAACTCCTGATGGTTATCAATGAAGTTGAACTAAAAAAAAAATCAGAAATTACATCTATTTTACCACATTTTGTTAATTGATTTGTTTATTTGACTTTTGCATCAGTACATGTTTTTGCTTCACTGATCACTATGTTCTATTTTCTGTAAGAGTAGCGTGTAGCACTTGAACACGGCCTGTTACTAGTTGATACAAAGTATGAGTTTGGAAAAGGGCCAGATGGGACAATTATGTTGATTGATGAGGTTAGTTTTGATACTTTTAGCTGAGATTCAGAAAATTTATTATGGTGATTGTGACTTCAGTACTTTCATGATAATTTTTAGGTACATACCCCTGATTCTAGCAGATATTGGATTGCAAATTCTTATGAGGAGCGCTTTGAGGCTGGTCTGGAACCTGAAAATGTTGATAAGGTGTCAATGTTATCCATTCTAAATTTTTGTTGTTGATTGAGTTACGTGTTTAAGGGCGAGTTTACTGAGTATGATATGGCTGATGAACTGATATACTAGTGGCAGAATTCTGTTTACGACTGCTGATAGCATTCTTCACTTACATATTATCAGCATTCTCCTAAATCCTCAAAATTTTACATTGATGTGTTGATCCAGTGTTGCTTCCTTTCAAGAACAATATTGTGGATAATCCTGAATCAGGTTTAGGTTCTTCAACATATTCATAATTTGGTTTATTCATCTTGGAGTAACTTCCCCAACGTTCAGTTCCTGTTTGTAGTGTTTAGCAAGCACTTGTGAATTCAAGAAGCTTATTATTCTTTTGGTCAAAATTGTTGAAAAAATCAGTGGGCTCTGTATCCATGTTCCATTTTTTAAGGAAAGGAAGTCATATGAATGGGTTTGTAATACAGTTTTCATATTTGATATAGTTTTTATGTCATACCCTTAAGTCTTCTAAGGTTACTTTGCATGTATGTTTTTCTCCTTTGCATGATGCATGATTTCTTTGTCAAAAGAGGTAAAAAATGATTTCTTGACACTTACTTTGATTGAACTATATTCAGGAGTTCCTGAGACTCTGGTTCAAAGATCATTGCAATCCATATGAAGATGAGGTCTGTTGTACAAACGAAATTTCCATTTTCTTTTATATTTTCTATAGTACATATAAACCAAAAATCGTAACCTGGTTTATCAAAATATACAGGTCCTTCCTATAGCTCCTGAAGAACTTGTTTGCGAGCTTGCTTGGAGGTATATCTTGCTATGGATTGAGTTCTACTATTCTCTTTGAATTAAACGAAGAGAAATGAAACACAAAACATGGTGACTGTAGCTCTATGCTTAGTTGTGCATTCGTTTTCTTATTAGAGGTTATCCCGCAGTATTAAAATTCTCTGCGTTAACTAAGGCACTATGTTGGGGACTTTAGGAGTAAATGTTAAATATTCTGCTTTGTTCAATTCTTGCTTCATTCAACTGGTTGGTGGTCATGTAGTTTTTAAACAATCGCGCAAACTGCATGGACAATTTATGCAACACAAATTCAACTCACACACCTTTCTCAATTCTCATTATAGTTAGTTGCCTCTTTGGTATTTTATTGTTTATAGTTGTTCTTCATTGTGCAATAAAAGTTAAAGAAGAATAGAAACAAAATCAAATAAAACGAAAGAAAAAAAAGAAAGAAAGAAAAGTATTTGTGAAGGCAGGAAGTTAATTGAGAAAAGAAGCTTTTAGGAAAGCTTATGCCTAACCCTTATCCCCCCACCTCCCTGTTTTTTTATTCCCTGCAACTTTCCCTGAAAAAACCTCCATTTTCAAAATAATCCATTTTTTGTGCGCGTGGAGCTTTATCCCATGTAAAAGAAATGTACACTTGTTTAGTTCTTTAATTGTTTGCTTAATATTTGACATATTGTTTTTGGATTTATAATAACCAGTGGGTTGCTTTTGGCAGATATATATTCTTGTTTGAAACAATTACAAGGTCAAAATTTGAGATGCAAGGGGCTGAGGTAATAAAAGTATTTTCATCATAAATACCCCGTTATTTGTTGAGGCGAATACAGATGTTTCAATGTTGGGTTATATATGCAGGAGCCAGTTCATGACCGAATATCTAGGAACGTCTCTCAGGCATTGTCATCCTTATAGGTGTGGCATGGTCCAGATTTGCAACTGGAACTTATGAATGCTGATGCTGAAATTAGTCTGAGGAGGCCCAACAAAAGTCAATCTTTCATTTCTAAAAGCAGTTTTTAGATGGTCGGCTTTGCGGGAACTGAAGGCCTCAATCGATAAATAATGTTTTGATGTTAACTACCTAGTAAATTTTTATACCATCAGCCATAGCGGCCAATCCATACTAGTCTCAACTATCATATCCATTTTCTCCCAATGGTTGATTATTAATTCATTTTCATGAGGGCGTTCCAAACCTCTGAAATATTAATATTTCTGTAATACTTGGCTACTTAACTTTACGAACTCTGGGCATTCATAAAATTGTCAGAGATAGGAGAGGAAAATGCATTGTAAGATTTGAACATTGTTAGAAAAGCTACATTGTTCCCAAGGTGCTAGGTTGTAGCCAAGGCTGTTGCAATATCAATGGTTTCTGCTTTCCACAAAAAAAATGTCAATGGTTTCCCATGCACATGTTAACTCAGAAATCATTATTTGATGTGATTTGCAGGTTCATCTCATCTTCACCGGAAGATGATTGGCCTGGGAATTCAGGAAGCTCTTAACATTTTTTTTGTTTGTTTTTTTTCATTTGATAGGTTACTCGCTAAACATTACTTATTAATTCGATTGAGTTTCATTTGAATTAAAATTTATGAAAAATTATGGTTTCACACTTGTCTAATGATGAACATGAAACGAGTTAAACAACCAAATTGAATTAAACAACCAACTCGGTTCGAGTAATTTTTTTTTTAATAATTCTTTAGGTTGAGTTTGGTTTAGAAAATCCCATAACCGAATAGGTAAATTTAAGCCAACAAGCCATATAGCGTCAATAACAAATCATGGGGTATATATAAAATCTCCCTTTAAAATTGGGTTATTTACCTTTTAGCCCCCATTAATTTAAGTGAAACCCTACGTGAGTGCCATTAATTCTTTTTATTCCGTCTAACCCTCATTTTAAGTGTTGACTATTAAGTCAACAACTTTGACTGCCAGATTCCATTATTTCTTTGCAAATACCCGAATTATCCTAATGGGTTATTTACCTTTTAACGCCCATTAATTTAGGCGAAACCCTACTTGGGTGCCATTAATTATTTTTACTCCGTCTAACCCCCATTTTAAGTGTTGACCATTAAATCAATAACTTTGACTATCAAATTCCATTACTTCTTTACAAATACCTGAATTGCACGTGAGGTTTAATTTTTCCCTCTTTTCCACAAACCAAACCCTAAAATTGATTCGATTGAGAGAGAGGGAAATATGTTCGATTGAAGGGGAAGGATATCGCTGGACGGAGGGGATGAAGTTCGCTTGAGGGAGGGAGAAAGGAAGATCGTTGTAGGGAGGGAGGGAGAGAGGGTTGTTCGATTTGTGTTGTTCGTCGACTGTGAGAGAGAGAGAGAGTGGGAAAGACTAAGAGCTTAGCTCAGCTCATGCCTTCAAAGCCACTAATGCCACCGAACTTCAGCCATTGAAGTTGTTTAATTATCAAACTGAACCATAGCAATGGACATGCACAAATGCAGGCATAGCAATGGAAGCCCAAAAACAAAAAAAAATATATGTGTGACCTGATAACATAACTTTCAAATGCCAATGGCATGACAGCTCAACGGTTAGAGCTTGGCGGATGGTACCACTAGGTCATGGGTTCAAACCCAGCTTGCGGCATCTTTATGGGTTCTGGGATCCTATAAAAACCCTGCTTGCCTTTCAAAAAAAAAAACATAACTTTCAAATGAGAGCATCATTCGCTCATTTATTATTCAACTTCTCATAGTGAGGCAATATTAAGGATAAAACAAGGCATAGTAAAACAATTAAATAAATCAATAAATATAGTGCAAAAATTCAAACAAGAAAAAGAGTGTTAAAATGCCAAGGTTCCACTGAAACCGTTTTTAGAACATGCCATGCCCCACGCACGTGACACTTTTTGAAACCCTTATTTTCCCTTCTACCCCTCTTCAAATCCGACCGTCCTTGGCTAGTATTGTATCTAACAGTCGTTAGGACTGACCATTACTCATCTTCCTCAACACACTATAAAGATCGACCCCTCTTTGTTCTCTTTGTAAATTCCCTTCCTCTTTTTTCCCTCTCTGTCACTATTACCACCAAATAACCTCTTTCCCTATTATCACGAAAGTCTCGTCTCTTCTTTTCTGTCAATTGCTCTCCCTCTTTGTTACTGTCTCACTTCCAAAGAACCTCGTCAAGCTCTATTTTGAGTAGTTTCATTGTAGTGGAAGTAATTTTGTAACGAGGGTGGAAGTGGTTCATTAAGCTTATTTTCGAAGGTAAAAACACAAATTCATGTTTGATTTTGGTTCATCAAGCTTTGTATTGCAATCAAAATTTTGTATGTGTATTGACCATTCTTTTGTTGTAGTGAGGTTGAACATGAATGCCAAGTATCGATCAATTTGGCCATAGGGGGGTCTTTGTCCTTGGTTGTATGGTTGTTGTAAGATGCCAGATGGTATTATGAGGTTATAGACTGTTAAGATCAATGATAACAGTAGCAATCATTGTAGTATGCACTCAGAAGTTTTCTCAATAGTCATTGTTTGGAAATAACCCTCCACTTCCTTTTTGATACACTTGAAGTAATTGTTCCTTGATAGGGTTTGAATTGAGTTACATGGTTCTGTGATAAAAATGTTGTTTCAGGGCATGTTTGGTTATGAGAAAAATTTTCCATGGGAAATTTCCAAATAGGAGAGATGGGAGAGAGAATGGAAGATTGAAGATGACCGTGTATTTTGGAAAGTGTTTGCTTAACTCTCCCCAAGAAAACATTTTCCTCAGTTTTATAAGAAACCAAGAGGATAAAGATGATTATGAAATTCATGTTTTTCATTCTCTCTTCCTCTTTCCCTCCTCCCCCTTCTCCCTAAGGTGTGTTTGAACTTTTTCCCATGGAAAATCATAAAATTAGAGTTAAGAGACTAAGTGAGAAAAGTTTTCATTCCATGATGTTGAATTTCCATGGAAAACTATTTTTACCCCCTGGAAATTTTTTTTCCATGATTTTGAGAAGATGGCAACTTCCATTCTTACTTCCCCATCTCTGTCCGCTCTTCCACTATGTTTCCTGCACTATTTCTATGTTTTCCATGGAAAAAAAAATCAAACACACCCTTAGCGATTTTTTTTCAACCTAATATGATGTTTTGTTGAATGAATTGTGCCAAACAAGCAATCTTCTGAGATATCTGTTTTACCATTTCTGATGTACTTTTTGCTTTGCAGGTGTCACGCTAAGTTTTCACCGCATTTGGGGTGTACTAGTTTTAAAATTGTGCATCCCATGTTTGGCTTGGGTTTTACCTATCTACCCGCCTGGGTAGCCACCCCCTGTCATCCTCAACAATTCATAGACTCGGGGACTAGCAAAATCGATTCCGTGCTCCTTTTTCCACACACATCGATCACCGTTGCCACTTCCACGGAGTGCCCGACTCCTTCGTCACCACCACGACCACCCTTCATAGCTCAAAATTCACCCATCAAAGAACCTCTACGGTACAACTATGAGATTAGGGTTTCGAAGGCTCTCCATTGCACTTCCACCGCTGATTCAATCAGTACACCAATCTTTCACTAGAGCACATGACCAGGGCAAAATTTTCAATTCTGCACTAGAAAGTGAACAACTCCCAATTGGTCTGCTTGGAAACGCAACCACTTCGCGAAAACCCGTTTTTGTTTTAGACGCCATTCACATCTACTACGAATCCTATAACTCCAATGTTCATCGTGATATCTATACATTTGTTAAACTTTTGCGCAGTTTAGTCTTCTATTTTGGATTTCATAATGACTTATTGAATGTTTTTGGCTGTCAAAATCCGATTTTTAGTGCGAAGGCTACAAATGAGTATGAATTAGCAAGACAAAGGTGGCTGATTTTGTGAATGCGGCGGAGTCAAAGGAGATTGTGTTTACGTGAAATGCTACTGAGGTCTTTGTCTCATTTCACTTGCATTTGGTCGAAGTTCATATTGATCATGATTGTATACATCTGGTTTTTTTTAATTATTTTATTTTTTATTTTTTTATTTTAAATATCAACATGATTATGTATGGAAGTATAGTGAAGGAGTCACTTTCTGAATCGTGTTTGATGAGTCGAATTTAGTGATCTGCTACATGGTGGTGCTCTGAAAACAATCTGCCACATAGCAGTAATAGGGAAAGGGTTGCAACTTCGGCGGCCAACGTTGGAGAAAGGACAAGAAGAAAAAGTAGTTATAGAAGTAATACTAGTATAGTATAGTAGAACCTCTTTATAGTGAAATTGTATGTAGTACCAACTTCCATCTAGTCTTAAGAAAAATTACGCTACCAACTTGGGCGAGTTATTATTAGTAATGCCCCCACATTGTAATAAGTTATAACTTTTTTAGGTTTTGTCTTAAGAAACTTGCCTCCACATAATAATAATTGACCCTGGGTGACATAGCTGGTTTGCTGGAGGAAGAAGAAAGATATTCATTTGAATTGGTTGTACTGTATGTATTTACATATTCAATTTACTTAGATAGAAGCATTAATGCAATGCATAATGGTAGACTTTCATGATGACTCTTTTACATTTTTTCCTCATAGCTATATATATGCACTAGCGACTAGGTGTCTCTATTTTACCAATGTCCGCATCTTGAAAATTGACACACTCCACTATTAAAGTAATGTTTTTATCCATAGTTCCACATTTAGGATAACTAAGTCAATTTGTTTTTGTAACTATACATCTATTAAGTAATAATCTCCTTATAGTAATAAAATTGGTTTGGTCAAATTTTATTACTGTTATTACTATATAGAGGTGTTACAGTAGTAGTAAAGTGAAGTTACCATGGGTTGTGTTACAAAAGCGATCCACATGGTAGCCTACCAGTCTCTAAGCTCGCCCACATGGTAGTTCGTCAGCCTTTGAGCCCATTCACACTTGGAGTTGTTAGCCTCAGAGTCCGCCCACACATGGTAGGTCATTAACCTCAGAGCCCGCCCACACAAGGTTGTTACAATCAACCCCTCTTAGGGCCCAACGTCTTCGTTGGCATACTTTCGGCTGAGTTCGACTCTGATACCATTCTGTAATGACCCGATCCACATGTTACAATATTGTCTACTTTTGGCCCAAGGTTCGCACGACTTTAAAACTCGTTATACCAAGGGGATCCAACCTCGCAAATATATAACACATCATCTACCCTCACCAAGGCGATGTTAGACTATAACACCAATGTAGCCTCCCAGTTTCTGAGCTTGCCCAGACATGGTAGCCTGCCAGCATCTGAGCCTGCCCACACACCAACTACCATCCTCAGAACATGCTTGCACACTGTAGCCCGTCAGCTTCAGAGCCTCAGAGATCGCTCACACAAAGTTGTTACGGGTTGTAGCAAAATCAAGGATCTAGGGAATGGTATAAATTCTTATTTATCCAGTAATGTTTAGAATCCCAACTTGAATCTTAAGATTCATGATTCGAATTCAAAATTTCAAAAAGCCTTACTACTTTCGACGTTTTGACCTCACTGCTCAGCACATTCTTTTGCAAATTATACTTATGGTTGCTGAACATCACAATGCCATAGTTCCTTGGCAGTTTAACTGATATTTAAAAGTTCCTGATATTAAGAAGTTGAAAAAAAATGTTGTCAACAAAGACAAAACTTGTGGTTGTCCATCATGTCTCAAACACTTTTGGTAGGTTTTCTGTAATGTTTATGCATTAAGTTGTATTGTTTTTTCTCTTATCTACTTTTGGTTGAAGCTTCCATTTCTCTTTGACAATTTAGATGTTGTCCGTAAATTAAAAGACTTGCAAGTTCTGAAGTGCCTGACAATGGTGGTGTCGGGCCATTTTGAGTTGTGCTTAATTTTACCTAGAACTTGGCACAAACCCTTTTATTTTCATGTGGAAAAAGCTCAGCACTAACTCAACTTATGAATAATGCGGTTGACGGGACATGACATGTTTATGGGTTAAATCTTATTAACCTGACACAATATGACCCATTAAATACTTATTACTCTGGGAACCTAATTATCTATCAAACGAGTGCAACCTTACAAGTAAAAGTTAAGTGATTGAAACCATACATAACCCAAAATCCCAGATAAATGGATAACAAGTTAAGTAGGGTGATGTGAAAATGACATGAAACAGTTAAGGCCCGAGACATGGGGGATCCCCAGACCAATTCACCAAAAGTGGTGTACCCAAACAATGCTTCCGCATAGGACTTGTGCAGTTCAATATATGATATTTCGAGAAATAAATAATAAAATGTACAGAAAAGAATCAATAATGAAAATATCTTGCTACACTGGTTTCTGGAAGAACCTTAGACATCGTCTAAATCAAGATCAGTATGTTGCTAATGAAGCATTTGAGAAAGTAGTAGAAGATCAACTCAAAAAAGTATTATGGGAATAATTTATAGTTTTTTCACTTAAGAAAGGGTGCCATGCTATGGTTGTCGACCAAGTGGTTGTTGTAGTTGCATCCATGGATGCTATTGATTGGTGGGCAACACGTGGTTCAAAAACCCTGAATTGGCAGAGGTGGCTAAAAGGTATGGGCTCAACTAATATCTAGTCCATTAGCTAAACAAAATTTGAGCACATACTCATTCATTCCCACTGTGAGAAACAACTCATTTCTACAAGAGTAATAAATTGGTTTTCACCATCCAAATATCCATTTCCGATTGTGTTGCCGTGAAATTATAGGAATGGGACTTTTAAGAAAATGATTCCAACATATTGGGAGACCTAGAGAGGTCATGGTTAGATGTTTCCATGGATTTTGTTTTCGGGTTCCCGACATCACAGGGTTATAATTAAGCTTTTGTGGTGCTTGACCGATTTTCCAAGATGGCTCACGTTATTCATTGCAAGAAAATTGATGATGCTCTACATGTTGCTAATTTAAATTTTTGGAAGTGGTTCATCTTCATGGTGTTTCTCAAAGCATTGTGTCTGATTGTGATACAAATTTTACAAGAGAGTTTTGGAAGACTTTCATGCATGTTTGCATTGTTCTTGGAAGTCCTCCAATGCATTTGACTCACATACGGATGAACGGACAAAGGTTGTTAATAGGAACTTGGATGACCTTTTGCATTGTTTGGTGGCGAAACATGTGGTTCTGGGCCTTTTGTTTTGCCTCATGCTGAGTTAGTGCATAATAATGCAGGGAACAAAAGTATGGGACATTCACCTTTTCAAGTTGTGCAAGGTTTTTTTCCATTTGTTCCCGTTGATTTGGCACATGTGACTAGTATGGGCCTGGTAAATAGCGATGCAAATGACAATATTAAAGGACCATGTTGCCTCACTAGGTTCGGGATAGACCCGACATTGTTGTAATAAAAGACAGGATAGACCCGTCTCCATTTTAATATTGTAAATATGGAATTCTTAGTTCGCAATATTAAAGAACCCTTTTGCCTCACTTGATTCGGGATAAACACGACTCCATTGTATTAAAAGGCGGGATAGACTCGTCTACATTTTATTATTGTTAGCTTTAAATTATTGGTTTGCAATATTAAAGATCGTGTTGCCTCACGAAGTCGCTATATTTGGCACATAAGTTGGTTCGGGATAGACCCGACTACATTGTATTAGAACATGGGATAAACCCAAAAGTGGGTTCGGGATAGACCCGACTCCATTTTAATGTTGTCAACCTGAAATTCTTAGTTGGCAATATTAAAGAACCTTATTGCCTCACTAGGTTAGACCCGTCCCCAATGTATTAAAAGACGTGAACCGTCTCCATTTTAATATTGTTAGCTTTAAATTCTTGGTTTGTAATATTAAAGATCGTGTTGCCTCACGTAGTCGCTATATTTGGCTCAAAAGTGGGCTCAGGAAATACCCGACTCCATTGGAATATACCCAGAAGTGGGTTCGGGAAAGACCCGACTCCATTGTATTAAAAGATGGGATAGACCCGACTCCATTTTAATATTTTCAACGTAGAATTCATAGTTAACAATATTAAAGGACCTTGTTGCCTAACTAGGTTCGAGATAGACCCGACTTCATTGTATTGAAATACGGGATAAACCCATCTTCATTTTATTGTTGTCAACTTTAAATTCTTGGTTGGGAATGTTAAAGATCGTATTGCCTCACGTAGTCACTATATTTGGCTCAAATGGGTTCGAGATAGACTCGACTCCATTGTATTAGAACATGGGATAGACCCAGAAGTGGGTTCGGGATAGACCTGATTTCATTATATTAAGAGACGAAATAGACCCGGAAATGAGTTCGGAATAGACCCGACTCCATTGTATTAAAAGAGGGTATAGACCCGACTCCATTTTAATATTGTCAACCTGGAATTCTTAGTTGGCAATATTAAATGACTATGTTGCCTCACTAGATTCGGGATAGACCCGACTCCATTGTATTAAAAGATAAGATAGACTCGTTTTCATTTTAATATTTTTAATCTGGAATTCTTATTTGGCAATATTAAAGAACCATGTTGCCTCACTAGATTCAGGATAGATGCGACTCCATTGTATTAAAAAATGGGATAGACCCGTCTCCATTTTGCTATTGTCAGCTTAAATTCTTGGTTTGCAATATTAAAGATCGTTTTGCTTCACTTAGTCGTTATATTTGGCTCAAAAGTAGGTTCAGGCTAGACTCGACTGCATTGTATTAACAGACAAGATAGACTCGTCTCCATTTTAATATTGTCAACTTAGAATATTTAGTTGTCAATATTAGAGGACCATGAAAAGGCGGGATAGACCCGTCTCCATTTTAATATTGTCAACCTGGAATTCTTAGTTGGTAATATTAAAGGAACCCGTTGCCTTACTAGATTCGGGATAGACCTGACTCCATTGTACTTAAAGACATGATAAACCCGTCTTAATTTTAATATTGTCAACCTGGAATTCTTAGTTGGTAATAAGAAAGGACCCCGTTGCCTCACTAGATTCGGGATCGACCCAATTCTATTGTATTAAAAAACGTGATAGACCCATCTCCAATTTATTATTGTCAGCTTTAAATTCTTGGTTTGCAATATTAAAGATCGTGTTGCCTCACGTAGTCTCTATATTTGGCGCATAAGTTGGTTCGGGATAGATGTCACGCCTCGATTTTCGAAGAAAACGAAAATCCAAAAATCCACGTAGGATTATCCGTTTCCCCAAAACTCGGGACATGAAATTCAATAACAACAAAAACATTTAGCAGCAATGACAAAAATATAGTTTAGAAAAATAGGAACAAACTAAATTTTTTTAACAAAACTCTAACCAGGAAAAACTGACGTCGCTAGCCTTACTAGCGGAACTCTCGTAACGCTGCTCAAAAGTCTCTAAACCTGAAAATCTAATCGGCTACATTCTCAAAGGAATATACCCAAGAAGCAAAAGCTCACTTGGGTCAGCAATAAAGCTGTTGTGAGAAATCTTCATCCCAAAATCAATAAAATCGCATGTGATAAACATCAAGCTAAACACAAACAATACACAAACACGCCAACAAGTAGTTCCTCAACGAGGCAAAAGTGTGATGCTAGAAAACACAGTTCCAAGAATTTAGTTCCTCATCGAGGCCATCATATCATCCCAATTAAGTAAAAATGCGTTTACTTATACTTACCCTATAGGAGTCGACTATGGCAAGTCTGACTTGCAGAAATATTAGTGGACTTGCCATCCTGCATGAAAAAGGATTAGAAATAATATAAACGTAGTTTATTCATTTTTATTTGAATTTGATTCATCTTTTTAACGGAATGATCACTTAGAAGATACCACATTCGCACCACCTCCGTGCCGAACATACATGCCCGTATGCCTCTCTCATATAAAGGAGGACTACTCCGTCATCCATGCCCAAGTGGGGACATCACATACATGCATGCATCGCGGATACCCCTAACTATATGAGTACCAAAAGCCACTCTTGGGCTATCAATGCGCATAAACTCATGTCACATTTTTTACGGATAAATATCAAAGCCTATTTTAGGCATACAAATTCACCTCATTTCCGCAAGACTAACCCGAGGGTTATTTTAGTTTCTCTAGTAAGAAATGGGTGCCCCAACTCCGCAAGACGACCCGCTGGTCATTTAGTTTCTCTAGTAAGAGAGGGGAAATAATAAACAAAAGAGGTGTGGTAGTTCTAAATGATACAATTTCAAGTGATTTAATGTTTTCAGAAAATCAAGGTTTATCAATATCATTTATTGTTATATCTCACTTTTCTTTCACAATAACATTTGTCATTTATCAACCCATTCTATCGGGGAACATAGCATACTCATAAATCATGCTCTATCACCACATGGCGATCATGTGACATTTTGTCATTTATAGAACGATTCACAACCGTATCCACCCACATTTTGGGGGGAAAAATAGCATGTTCATATACAAACTTTTTGTAATAGGGCGGGGATCAAAACCCATTTAATATAAGAAGTAAATTCTTTTCAGCAACGCAATCTACATAACAATCAAATTTAAGTCACAAACATACAAATGTAACTTCGTAGAATCATGCAAATACCCAAAACATGAACCCAGCAAGGTAGGAGAAACTCATACATCAAACAGATCACAATAGTAAATATCACGTGTTTGCGACACAAAACACTACAAATAAGGCAACCTCATTCTGCTCCAAACAATATTTTTCTTTACATCAAATGCAACTCAAGACAACCCAAGGCAGACCCTAAACAACTATGTTCCCATCTCCAAAACAGTCAAACAAATAACCTTGCCAACAACACCGAAATGAACAAGCTGTCCTAACCGGATAGCTTGACCAATCATCACTCAAATGTACATAACTCTCACGTTAGAACCCTAAATCGCATACCGTTTGGGGCAATGAAAAGTAGACACCAAGAGGTTTCCAACCATATAAGGCATACCCCATGATTATGTCTATAACAATACAGATTTTACAACCAAAGCAGGCATTTGTCAGCCTTCAGCTTATTTACCTATTGTCACTAAAATGAGTATATCTTCCTATACAAAACTCAGATTTTGATACCGTAAGATCCTTTAAAAGCTAGACTCAAACAGAAAACTTTTGGTATATAGCGTGATACTATACTTACTCAAAACCGCAATCAAAACCCTTGTAGAAACCTACACAAAATCAGTCCAACTACAATTATTCAACATTTGGATCATTGATTCACTCAGAAGCACCTTACAGCATCAAAACAAACCAAATGACAATAACTTGCAAGTGAGAAAGATGGGTTTAAAAAGAATCTTTTACTTCCAAAATCTCACAAGAATCCCCAAACCATAGTTTCAGATGTTAAAATAGTTTGGTACACAAAAACAAAAAAAAAACAATTGTAGAAGGCCGCCCTAATAGACTTTTAATGTGGAGGAACTATTGCTTCACAAGCAATAAACCCAAACCCTAGCTTCATTTAATCGATAAAAACATACTAAACCAATCCGAATCCATGACAGTAAAATATAGGGCAGAGAGATGCAAGATACTGGGAATAAGAAAACTCACCTTCTATTGTTTTTTTTTTTTTCTCTAATGGCCAACAAGCTTCCAAACGCCTCCTAGATGATCCTTGAAGAATCTGGAAATCGGGCATTTAAATCAACGTCTTAATCATCATCTTCTTCCTAACTAACTTCATTTCACAATGTCTTTCTCAACTGATTAGCCATTAACAAACCCCCCTTCCACACACACATCCAACCGGTAGTAGGAAACAACCACCTTGCAATCGAAACAGTAAACAACCTGCACTCAGCCCTTTAAACAGCCTGGAAAGCCTATTTTTTCACTCCTTGGAACACCCTACGATCAACCCTGTGAACCTACAATCAGCCCTGTAAAAGCCTGCAACAACTCCTTAAGAGCCCTGCAATCAGCTCTGGAACAACCCGCAACAACTCTTCTTTCACTCCCTGGAACAGTCCTTGAACACCCTGCAATCAACCCTGGAACAGCCTGTAGCGCAGCCCTTCCACGCCCTCAAAACCACTGCAACAACCCTTCAAAACCCACTGCAAACAACACCTCCAACAACCCCTCTCTGCTCGTTATCTCATCACAACCTCCCACTGCCCTCGGACAGACACAACATCACCACCACGCAGAGAAAAACACTCACGCAGAAAAAAAAAACCCTCTCTCGCCGATCCATTGTTGCCCTTCACGTGGCTGTTTTCCCCTTCGAGTTCTCTCACATACCCCTCTCACTGTCAGCCGCCATCGAAGAAAGAAAATGAATAAGAACAACTCTTCCTGTTGCACAAGAGAAGAAAGAAAAAAGGGTTTTGGTTTTATTCTATGGGTGGTTATTCGCCCCCACTAAAATTCTGAGGGCACCCACCCTCTAAACACACTAAAATAAAACCCTAAATTTCGAAATTCACATTCAATTAAATGAAACACTATTTTATTTAATTAAAAATAAAATAAATTAGTTTTATGAAATTTTGGGGTGTTACATTATACACACGTTAAATGGAATCTCGTCCCGAGATTCGGAAGGTAAGAAAGTTAACTGAAATTCGAAAAATACGACTTGTCAAACGAAGGGTTTTAAAATACAAATTTTCAATTTGAATTTTTATGAAAATAAATATTTATTGTCATTAGAAAAGTAGGGGCGTTACAATAGACCTGACTCCATTGTATTAGAACATGGGATAAACCTAGGAGTGGGTTCGGGATAGACCCGACTCCATTTTAATATTGTTGACCTGGAATTCTTAGTTGGCAATATTAAAGGACCTTGTTGCCTCAGTAGGTTCGGTATAGACTCGACTCCATTGTATTAAAAGACGGGATATAATCTTCTCCATTTTAATATTGTCAGCTTTAAATTCTTGGTTTGCAATATTAAAGATCGTGTTGCCTCACGTAGTCGCTATATTGGGCTCAAAAGTGGGTTCGGGATATACCCGACTCCATTGGATTAGAACATGGGATAGACTTCTAAGTGGGTTCCAAAAAGACCCGACTCCATTGTATTAAAAGACGAGATAGTCCTGACTCCATTTTAATATTTTCAACCTGGAATTCTTAGTTGACAATACTAAATGACCCTGTTGCCTCACTAGGTTCGGGATAGACCCGACTTCATTGTATTGAAAGACGAGATAGACCCGTTTTCATTTTATTGTTGTCAACTTTTAAATTCTTAGTTGGTAATATTAAAGATCGTGTTGCCTTACGTAGTCACTATATTGGATCAAATGAGTTTGGGATAGACACGAATCCATTGTATTAGAACATGGGATAGACCTAATTTCATTGTATTAAAATACGGGATAGACCCGAAAATGAGTTCGGAATAGACCCGACTCCATTGTATTAAAATAGGGGATAGACACGACTCTATTTTAATATTGTCAACCTGAAATTCTTTGTTGGCATTATTAAATGACCTTGTTGCCTCATCAAGTTCGGGATAGACCAGACTCCATTGTATTAAAAAATGGGATAGACCTGTCTCCTTTATAATATTGTCAACCTGAAATTCTTAGTTGGCAATATTAAATAACCTTGCTGTCTCACTAGATTCGGGATAGACGCAACTCCATTGTATTAAAAGACGGGATAAATCCATCTCCATTTTGTTATTGTCAGCTTTAAATTCTTTGTTTGCAATATTAAAGATCATGTTGCCTCACGTAGTCGCTATATTTGGCTCAAAAATGGGTTTAGGATAGACCCGACTGCATTGTATTAAAAGATGGGATAGACCCGTCTCAATTTTAATATTGTCAACTTGGAATCTTTAGTTGTCAATATTAGAGGACCTTGTTGCCCTACTAGATTCGGGATAGATCCGACTCCGTTTATTAAAAGCGGAATAGACCCGTATCCATTTTAATATTGCATTAAAAGGCGGGATAGAACCGTCTCCATGTATGTTATTGTAGTATGTGTATTGAGTAATAAAAATGTGTTGCTTAGCCCATAGAGAGCAATATCTCAAAAAAGAGTAGGGTTCATTAATAGTTAGTTCAGATTGTAACTTCAAGAAACTAGGGTTCTTTGCATGAATAAACTAGGGTTTTGTGTTTTTTCATTCATATCTTGATTAATCTGTTTACATGATATCATCCGCTGCGCCTGATCTTGCAAAATCCCATCAAATGATCCCTTTCCAAGAAATTACTTCAATTCTTTTTAATTTGGTGAATGCGTTAGTAACAGGGATACCATGCAACATGCAACAAAAAAAGAGTAGGCTGAGGCGAACTTCTCAAATACACATTAAAAAGTAACAATGGAAATACTCAAATACACTTTTTTCTAGAGAGTAAAATCTATATTATCTAAGACAACAGCCTATTACATGACCACAACACCAACCTATTACAAACAAAGACCATTCAAAGAACTTTTCAAATATACATAAAAATTTCCTTCGTTGATCCACAAATTCTCAAATTTTACTCCTTATAGTCTCTAGACTAGGACTTGTCATCCCCAAATGTTATACAATGACCATCACTTTTATAAGTTGCTTTTGACAAGCTGAATTTCTTTGTCATCCATCATACTCGACAAATAGTATAAGATGTAATAGTTCTATTCCTTACAACATGTTTCAATTTTTCCACCAGGGAATGGAGAACGCTGAAGAACTCCATTCATACTTCTTGAGATAAAATGCACCTCGTAAAGGTCATGCCACACTCTTAACATGTATTTGAATTCTCGCACCTCTTGTATTGAACACATATTTCAAAACCATTTCATTTCAAATAGGATACTCGAAAACACAGTTTGTGACGAAATTTTTTTATTATCAAGTGTTGTCAAGGAAGCAGATGCAAAGTTAATTATTAACTTATTGAGCAAATAAGCACATTATTTCTAAACCTCAATATTGATTAATTTATGTTGACAGTGACATCTGCATTTCTAATGTAAAGTTAAATTTTACATTAGAAGCTTGCTGCAATTCCAGTGTAATTTTAGTTTTCTTTAGTGTTTTATCTTTTCATTTCCTTTAGTCTTTTCCTTTTTCTGTTTAGTGTGAAGACGTCATTTTGTAGCTGCTGGTTGATGTAAGCCTTGTGTAAAATGTCCTATCTTTTGAAGGCAGATTAATAAAAAAAATTCATTTCCTTGAATTGCTAGTGTATTTTGTTTGTTATCCATCTGTGCATAAAAAGATAAAAGAAATAACAGTAGGTAGCTTGAAAGGCTCTTATTTCCATGATAATAGCATGAGTTTTGTGGTCCTATCTGTTTGGCATTGCCAGTTAAGGAAGCTTTTTCTTGCAGAAGGAAAACTCACTTTCAGGTAGAGGTACTTTCTGAATGCAAATAAATGCCGTTTGGATGATCACACAATATCGACGGCCCTTGATATGAGTGACTCTCTCTGTGAACGACACAATATTTGGTGCTCATTACGGTATTTGGCAGTGCTTGCAATTTTGTTCAAGTCCAATAAATTGCAGGCAGGTGAGTATGCATGTAGTAAAAAGCTAGTTAAAAATTGATCACAAGCTTGGAGTTTTTGAGCAATCAACCATGATACGGTGGACGTGAATGGTTGTTGTTAAGATGGGGTGCAGATATATCTAAAGTGGGTGGTAATATACGGAAGATGAACATTCTACTACCTTTCGCACGTTAGTATCTGACCTCTCAGCCAATCACATCTCTCTCGCTTTTTATTTTTATTTTTATTTTTTATTTTTTTTAAAAAGATACCAAAATATATAATTTGGATTTAGAAAACTCAGGAGCCCATTGAAAATGACACTTGAATATGTCAGTAAGATGATGATAAGACAAAGAGGGAATGCATTCAAAAACCTTACATCAATAAATGCATTTTGGTCTATAATTAATATAATAACATCAGTAAATGCATTCAGGGGCACGTGTGGTCCTACACATAGAACACACAGTAGTCGACCATCATAATACATAATGTTTATTTAGGAGCCCATTGAAAATGACACTTGAGTTCAAATTTTCACATAGTTTAAATGAAATAGATTGCGCAGCTGAAAGTCAACGGTGGCCAAACAAGGTAGCTGATCTGTAAGTCATATGTTATTCCTTGTGATATCATCTCTATGAGAAATTCTTGCCCCTCCAACTTCTCCTCAATAAGAAAAGAATTTCTCAAGCTGAGAAATGAACCATTTTTACATAATGTTTACTCATTTACATGTGCAAACAAGTAAACAATTATTGATTTGCATTCTCCCATGGAACAACAAAATGAAGTCAACTACTCAGCATATCTACCTATAGATTCTACATTTTCCAAAACTAAAATAGTGAAGCAATACGAACCTAAAACTGATCAACAATGACACTGTTTAACCGAGTTGGCCACGTGACATAGATAATGAAGAAAGGGGAATGGAAGTACACATAAGGCTGGGGTTTTGTTCCTTCAAATATAAAGTGTAACAATAAGCTAAATTAAAGAAATGAATAAATGTGAAGGGATTCACATCACTGTAAATATCTCATCCCTTGAGTATTCACGCATCTCGAGGATGATGGATGGTGGTGGGCGACCTCGCCCCCACCTCGCTCTCTCCCCTTGCTCCCTAGAATCAGGGGTATTCACATATAGCCTGTCAAAGGTGTTCTGCAGTCTGCCCATCCGTAGCTGCTATAGAATAAGAGCAAGTCTAGCCGGCCTGGTTTGCTTGCCTGGCCGGCTTATTTACACATTTTGTCCCTCATCTTTAAAACACAATCACAAACACTTTAAAGAGGAGGGACAAAAGAGTAATTGTAGCGGGCCAGGCAAGCAAACCAGGCCAGCTTACAGCTAGAATTTTTGATAGAATAAAGGCTTGAAACAAAGTGAACCTCAATTTTTTTAAAATCCTTGCGCGTGCACTTGCATAATTTTCGAGTGTTTCTTTTGTTCGAGTGTTTCTCTCTCACTCGCTCTGCTCTTCAATATGATAATGGAAACGCAGCAGCAGCAGCAGGAGATGGACTTGATCTGTGAAAAGCCTAGATGTTTCAAGATGGAGAGAAAATCCGTAGTGGCTTTAAAGCTAAAAGGATCAATTGCGGATAAGCTCCTCCAATTCATCCCCAACATAATGTCATGAATTGGGAGATTCATATTTGGCGGGAAATTCAAACTGTAGTTGAGAATGGTATAATTGTAATGTTTTTGTAAGAAGTAGTTAAGAACACTGTAGAATGCACATGTCTCATTAGGAGTGGCTCTTAGAATATTTTCTGTTACAATCCTCTATAAGAAGGGGAAGAACAGAAGAAACAAGGAAGGTGGTTATCTGTATATTTTTTTGAGGCTCGATTGATTTCAATTGAGAGGGGCGTAAGCTCTATTTTTCTTCTTATTCTTCTTCTCAATTCTTTTGGTTCTTCAATTTCTTGTCACACTTGACAATTGGTATCAGAGCCTCTCTGATCCAAAACCCTAGAAATACAAAATGGAGACGAGAGCGAGAGAATTGGAGAATTTCATGAAAGAAACAAAAAAATACATCGTGGAGAACTCAGGCCAGATGGAAGAAATGAAAACGGGGATGAATCGGATTGCACAAGCCAGCGACGAACAAGGACGGAGACTAGATTCAAAGGTAGATCAACTGATTCAGGGATTCGCAGGAGGCATTCATCGAGGGGAAACCAGCACACCACAAGGACCAGGGATGTATAACGACCAGATGAGGACTCCCCCCCACCCTCCCAGCGAAGGTGGAGGTAATTTCTTTCATTTTCCTAAGATTGATTTTCTGCATTTCGATGGATCGAATCCCCGTTGCTGGGTAAAGAAATGTGAACGCTATTTCTACTTACATAATGTAATAGAGGTAAATAAAATTCCCATAGCCTCTATACACCTGGATGGCAAAGCCGATAGTTGGTTCCTGGACTACCAAATTGGCAAGCCCCATGCCCAGTGGCCTGAACTTGTTCATGATCTATGTGCTAGGTTTGAGGATCCCATATCTGACAATTACGTCGATGCTTTTAACAAGCTCTCTCAAACCCAAACTGTGGAAGCATATTATGACAAATTTGAGGAACTTAAATCCTCCATGCTCTTACACAACCCCACCCTCACTGAGCCCTACTTCATCTTGAGTTTTCTCAGTGGTTTAAAACCTGAGATTAAGAATGTCATCCAAATGTTCAGGCCTTAATCAGTAGCTCAGGCCTTCTCCCTTGCTCGTCTGCAAGAAGGTTTTCATCCTCCTGTTACGTATCCCACTTCACACACCAGACGCCCATACCCTGCCCATACTTCTTCAACTACTTGGTCTATACCTCCATTACCCTACTCACAAGGGCCATCCAATCCTAATGCAGCATTCACAATGCCACATCCTAAACAGCCTACACCATTACACCCTACCCAGCCTACTACACCATACCACAACAAGGGACCATTAACAAACCCTCCTATTAGACGTCTTAATTATGCCCAAATGAAAGCTAGACGGGAAAAAGGGTTGTGTTATAATTGTGATGAAGTGTATAAGCCGGGTCACTTGTGCACAAATCAACAACTGTTTTTGTTAGTGGCTGATGAAGAGTTACAGGAAGAAACATCACCTGACCCTGACAGTCCTACTGATTTTAGTCAAGAAATCCCCTCTGAGATGGAACTTTCAATCCATGCCTTACATGGAAGTTCCTCCTCCAACACCATCTTACTAAAAGGCTTTGTCAAACGTAAACCTATTTCCATCCTTATTGATACGGGGAGTACTCATTCCTTCATAGACCCAAAAGTCATCAAAGCAACCAATTGGCCTACTTCTCTTACTCCCCAAATGATGGTTAAAGTTGCTAATGGTCAACTACTCACTAGCTCTTCCATTTGTAACCCTCTCCAATGGACTATGCAACACC
This sequence comes from Berberis vulgaris, assembly GCA_963556465.1. Taxonomy (NCBI): domain Eukaryota; kingdom Viridiplantae; phylum Streptophyta; class Magnoliopsida; order Ranunculales; family Berberidaceae; genus Berberis; species Berberis vulgaris. The sequence goes on from OY747134.1 coordinate 61,099,888, forward strand.
ACCAGTTTGAGAGTTTAGTACGTGTCCTTCCTCTAGGTGGGTATGACATGGTATTAGGAGGGGATTAGCCCTTTGGGAACATTGTACTCAACCTTCAAACATTACAACTCACTCTCTCTCACAAAGGCCAGCAAATCACACTTCAGGGAGTTCAGGATTCAGCTTCTATACATCTCTTAGAATCATCCAAATTCTCTAAATTCTTCAAAAAACATGTCCCTACTCTTATAGGTCAGTTTTTCTCTATTACTCCAATTACAGAAACTGCACCTATCGATCCACAGATTACAGTTATACTGAACTCCTATGCTGATATATTTCAGCCACATACCTCCCTTCCTCCTTCAAGAGGTTTAGACCACAAAATTCCATTAAAACCAAAGGCCATGCCCACCTCTCAACCACCTTATAGGCTTCCTCATATACAGAAAGATCTGGTTGAAAAACTGGTGCAAGAAATGCTTTCTAGTGGGTTAATACAACATTCCAATAGCCCTTTTGCTGCCCCTATATTATTGGTTAAAAAGAAAGACCTATCATGGCGATTTTGTGTTGATTATAGGCGCCTAAATGAACTCACCATTAAAGATAAGTTTCCTATGCCACTAATTGATGAGTTATTAGATGAACTCCATGGGGCCAAGATCTTTTCTAAAATAGACCTTAGGTCAGGGTGTCATCAGGTCTTAGTACACCCTTCCGATGTCTATAAAATTGCATTCAAAACCCATCACGACCATTTTGAGTTTAGGGTAATGCCCTTTGGCCTCACTAATGCCCCGGCTACCTTCCAATCTCTCATGAATCAAGTTTTTCAGCCCTACCTAAGGAAATTTATTCTAGTTTTCTTTGATGACAGTCTTATCTACAACACATCTCTTGAACTCCACCTACAACACTTGGATATCACTCTTGCTACACTAAGACACCACTCCTTATTTGCAAAATTGTCTAAGTGTTCTTTTGGCCAGAAGCAGTTAGTTTACTTGGGCCATATCATTACTGAAAAAGGGGTTGCAGCTGATCCAGAGAAGGTAGAAACTATGCTTAAATGGCCTATCCCCACAACAGTCAAAGCACTTAGAGGGTTCTTGGGACTCACAGGCTATTATTGAAAATTTGTCAGAAATTATGGTAGTATTGCTAAACCACTGACAGACCTACTGAAAAAAGAGGCCTTCCTGTGGAATGAAAGTGCACAGCAGGCCTTCTCCACTCTGCAACAGTCCATGATCAACACCCCTGTCTTGCAACTTCCAGACTTCTCCAATCCCTTTTATGTGGAAACTGATGCTAGCTCTCATGGTGTTGGTGTTGTCCTCTCACAGCAGGGTCACCCTATTGCTTTTTTTAGCAAAGCTTTGGGTCCCAAGAACCTGGCTCTATCTACGTATGAAAAGGAACTCATGGCAATTGTCCTAGCAGTCAAGAAATGGAGAAGCTATCTCTTGGGGGCCAAATTCTTCATCCAGACAGATCATCAAAGCATCAAACACTTTTTAGATCAGAAAATCACTACAATTATCCAACAAAAGTGGCTCTCTAACCTCTTGGGATACGACTACACTATCAGCTATAAGAAGGGGAGTGAGAACCTAGTGGCCGATGCCCTATCAAGAACTCCCACAGTCTCAAATCACTGCCTGGCCATATCCACTGTCAATCCTCAATGGCTCCAGGATGTGCTCTTAAGCTATGTTGATGACACTCTGGCTCAAGAACTATTACCCAAGCTGCTCATCCAGGCTGATGTTGTTCCACCATACTCCTTAAACCAAGGATTATTGAAACATAAAAATTGTTTCTACATAGGCTCACAAGGGGATCTTAAACTCCAGCTTATTAAGGCATTGCATGCCTCAGCAATGGGTGGTCACTCTGGGATTACTGCAACCTGGAAGAGGCTTAGAAATCTATTTTTTTGGCCTGGAATGAGGAATCAGGTACTACAATTCATCTTAGCTTGTGACACCTGTCAGCGAAACAAAAGTGATCAATCCGGGTACAGGGGTCTCCTTCAACCTTTACCGGTTCCAGAACACGCATGGCAACATATAAGCATGGATTTCATCGAAGGCTTACCTCTGTCTCAAGGGAAATCTGTCATTCTGGTGGTAGTCGACAGACAGACTAAGTTTAGTCATTTCATCTCCCTTGCCCATCCATACACTGCCACTGGGGTTGCCGACTTGTTCCTCACAAACATATTCAGACTTCATGGTCTCCCTCACTCCATCATATCTGACAGAGACAACATTTTCATCAGCTCCTTTTGGAAGCACCTTTTCACGGCATTGGGCACTTCCTTATCACTTAGTACAACATACCATCCTCAAACGCATGGACAAACAGAGAGAACAAACCAGTGCCTAGAGACCTACCTTCGATGCATGACTGGACACTCCCCTTCTAAATGGTCCAGGTGGTTATACTTGGCTGAATTCTGGTTTAACACCAACTACCATTCCAGCTTGCAGACATCCCCCTTCAAGGCCCTATATGGTTACTCTCCGCCTCTCTTAGCGTTGCCTCCAGTCGAATCAATTGCTCTTCCATAGCTCAAGCAATACCTGAGACAGCGAGAGGACATGGTCAATATTCTCAAGGAGAGATTACATAAGGCCCAAGAGAGGATGAAACACTTTGCAGATAGACACAGGAAGGAACGTACATTCTCTGTTGGCGATTGGGTTTATCTAAAACTTCAGCCATATCGACAAATCTCAGTCCAACTCCGCAGGAACAGGAAGCTCTCCGCTAAGTATTATGACCCCTTTCAAGTTACTGCTACAATAGGCAAGGTTGCTTATCGACTGGCACTACCTGAAGGATCCAGGATACATCCTGTTTTTCTCACTTCTCAGCTCAAACTGAAATTGGGGGCCTCCACCACACCATCCCCAACCTTGCCATTGGTTGATCAACATGGAGACTTCATCGCCATACCAGTTGCTGTCCTCGCCAGACGGATGGTTCCACGACACAACCAGGCAGTGACACAATGGTTGATCCACTGGTCCAATGGTACCCCAGACGATGCTACTTGGGAAGACGCCTCGACCATTTCCACCAAATTTCCTTCGTTCGATCCTTGAGGACAAGGATCATTTGGAGCAGTGGGTATTGTCATGAATTAGGAGATTCATATTTGGCGGGAAATTCAAACTGTAGTTGAGAAGGGTATAATTGTAATGTTTTTGTAAGAAGTAGTTAAGAACATTGTAGAAGCCGCATGTCTCATTAGGAGTGGCTCTTAGAATATTTTCTGTTACAATCCTCTATAAGAAGGGGAAGAACAGAAGAAACAGGGAAGGTGGTTATCTGTATTTTTTTTGAGGCTCGATTGATTTCAATTGAGAGGGGCGCAAGCTCTATTTTTCTTCTTCTTATTCTTCTTCTCAATTCTTTTGGTTCTTCAATTTGCTTGTCACACTTGACACATAACTGACCACGTTCTCGCTGTAATCCTCTTCTTCCATTTCTTTATTCTTCACTCTATTCATCCATTATTTTTACTCCCGAACACATTGCATTTCAGAGAGATAGAGAGTTGGAGGAAGAGAAGATTGATGTTGAATGTTGAAGGACGAGGGAGGAGGTGGGTTTTATTTCTACGGAACTCTCTCATATTCATTCATCCTTTCTCAGCTCAGGTAACCATCTATTCTTCTTCTTCTCCTTCTCTTGTTTATTGGTTCCATTTCAATGGTTCTTTAGGGTTTAATCACGCTTTCTTTCTGTAGAGTTTCAATGGTTCTTTAGGGTTTAATAATGATTTCTTTCTGTTGAGTTTCAATGTTTCTTTAGGGTTTAATCATGTTTTATTTCTGTCGAATTTCGATGCTTCTTTAGAGTTTAATCATGTTTTCACTCCACATTGCAGAGAGAATTAGTCTTAGAGGGAAGGTTTGGTGGTTAGATGGGGGTGTTGAATGTTTCCTCTTGGGTTTTCGAAATCAATCAAAAACCCACATTCATCCTTTCTCTCATCTCAGGTAACCATCTTTTTTTTCTTCTTCTTCTTCTCCTTCTCTTAGTTTGGTTCCATTTCCATGCTTCTTTAGGGTTTAAGCGTGTTTTCTTTCCTGTGGAGTTTTTGACAAAGAAAATGGCCATCTGAAATATCTTCAGATGGTATTAATTACAAGAAACTCAACACACCTAAATTTCCATCAAAATCTTAGGGTTAAGGTTAGAGAAAACTAAAAGGATCTGTAAAAAATAAGCAACTTAAGAAGAAAATTCAAAGCAACATATTGTATTTGATTCTACATGCTATAGAACACTGTCTGTCTTGGATCTATTTTATTCGCTTATACTAACCATATATATTGGGCTAGGTTTTTCTATCTATCTAGTAGAGGTTTGATTGCTTAGTATAATTTACAACAGAGATACACAATCAAGCTACACTTGGTGTCACTCAATTCTTTCTTAGAGGATCAATTTGTTTCCGATTTATCTATTCACCACTTGGATAAGATACCCTTACAATCTACTTTGGTTATATCGTTCAAAACTTATCATCAATGTATCCAAATAATAGATTGTTGCTCTAGATTCCACCTCTACTCCTTATGATACTATATGTCTAATGTAGGGGAGAGTAACTCCTATTACTCTCTCTTGGTATAAGCTATCTTATTGTTATACAACTCTAACTTCCAGTTTTAAAGAGGATTTTTCTTCACGATATGTTGGTATTTGGCATGTGAGATTAGGTTTTATTGGGCAAGACCCCAGAGTGATACACGATATGTTGGTATTTGGGGGTGTTGATGCTGGTGGAGTGGACAGCCTGAAATGGTGGTGGCTCTCATGGAACCCAAGTGGTGGCTCGGCCTCCAATGTACAATAGTAACATGTCTAGAAACAAAGCATTGCAATCAAATATACATCTTCCAGCGCGTGTTCATATTTATACAATATACAATACATATGTTTGTTTCTGGTTCATGGTTTCTAAGCTAAGTTACCGCGGTGCTGTTGCTCCAATCACTAGATAAGGATACTTTGTATTGAAAGTTTGAAACATTCACTCTCAATGAATATGCATGTACACAATTATACATAAATATGTAAATAAGAATAAAATAAGTGTGCACATGACAGTTTCATTAGCAGCCTCAGTATTATACTAGCAGTAAGTACAGTAAAGTTGATAAAAATTTATGAATCTGCTAAACTGTATTAGGCATATATCACAATATACCAAAAAACACACTATTGACTAAATTCAACATCTATGAAGAAAAAAGCTTATCTGTCTAAACGCAATCTTCAAAGGGCATACTTAAAACTCAATTAGCAGCCTTTGTTTACTGACTAGATAAAAAAAATTCTCACTATCTTCAGCAGAATCCAACTTTCTTTGGATGCTCTAAGGGGTCTTTAATAATAATAATAATAATAATAATAATAATAATAATAATAATAATAATAATAATAATAATAATAATAATAATAATAATAATAATAATAATAATAATAATAATAATAATAATAATCTGCTGATCAAAATATCGTTTTTGATTCAGTGACTCTCTTAGAGGGATCAAAGCGCAACTGGAAGCTCTAATTAAAACCAGTCATTACAGGTCAATGATTGCAATAATGTTTGGCTTTGTTTTTCTCATATGCGCATCTGGGAGGAGTACTCTTGAATACCTACAGAATTGAAGGTAAGATGTATACTTGCTTTATTTATTTTGTTTATTTTTTGTCAAATCACATATTCGTGTTTGTATTCTTACTGGATCCGCTATCCTATTAGATCAGGTACCTCTTCGTTGTTATATTTGTATACTTAAGTGCCAGCTTAGAGATATACTAAAATCAGTCCTTTTGGTCTTTTAGTCAGACTGTCCAACTTTCTATTAGTTCTCATGTACATAAGTATATACTTAAGGGTTATAATAGGAGTAAACAAGGGTCGAGTAGGTCCGGATTTAGATCAATGCTATCTGATGGTATTGTTGCATGAGGCATCGTAGTCTAGAGGGGTCTACTTTGAAGATTTTTTTTGTGAATTGGGATAATTTCCCTTGGATCAATAATAATGATTGCAATAATGTTTCAAGAGCTCGCTCTATTATTAGAGAAATTCTGATTTAAAGAACTGAATACAGAAGTTATGTCATTCTTATGGTTTCAATATCTCACCTTGAGATAATTTACAAGCAATGTATCTCACATTGAGATAAATTCACAAGCAATAAAGGTTGGGTTTTTATCAGATTGTCTTCGTAATTTTGATCCTACAATCTGTACAACAGCTCATCTTGGATATTAAAAACAAGAAAAAAAAAACCCTTTACCATTTCACTAAACTGAGCCGAGTCATTTAATTACTGTGAATTTCTATGGATTACGTCTTAATCTAATGGATTTAGTTAGCTCTGTTTGTCAAATTGTTCACAAGCTTTCTTTTCTCCATGCCACTGCCTTCTCCTTACAGGTTCTACCAATTACCTCGCATTTTCTCTCCATTTTCTTTCCCGCTTCTCTTTAAATCTTTCAGATCTCTTGCTAAGATTGTTTTCTGCTTGAAACCAATAACTGTGTTTTTATTACGCATCCAGTAGGTTTTGGGCTAGCCATTTACACTTTATCGGGATGGACTGTATTCAAAATTAACCATTTGACAAACCCATTAAAACTGATTCTACATGATGCTTTCACATTGGAGGGGTGGGGAATAAATTTCAGCGGTGGAGCAAATTAATTTCCTCCCTTTCAAGTTACCAGTAATTATTTCATTTTTCTTTGAAACAATTATCTGGTGAATATGTTTTTGACACAATTGTCAATTAACGTGTACTGGCACTTATTATGGTCTGTCAAACAGTAATGAATGGTTGTGTTCCTTGATTATTAGTTGACATGCTCAAGCTCGTTCAGTTTTGTGGGTGCTTTTGTGGTATGAGTGCTTCTAATTTGTGCGAACTCCTCCCTCCAAGGACTGATAAACCATAATAACCTTTGTTATTCTATCCTATGTAGGTGCTGAGACACTGCTTCCAGATCTTGGCCATTTTAATAGGCCTTCAATATGAGGTATCATTATATTTTCATTTTCTTTAATGTTTTGTCAAGTGAACTTTTAGTAGTGAATTTCCTATGAATACTTCCATTTCATTTGTGTTTTATATATGCTGAACGGAGACAAACATATAGGACAAGGTAATGACTTAAAAATTCAGTACAACAATGTTAGTCCACTTTTGTACTACATCCTCATTTATAGATTAAAACTCCTTTGAATGTAGGTCTTCCTTTTTGTTTAGTATTACCTTCTCTATGCCTTATAACACATTCTTGTAATGGCCAAGAATCTGTCTTAGAATTAGAAAACTAGAACGAATTGCATGATCTGAGCTGTTGGATTACAATGAGCAGTGACCTTTAAATGAGTAAAACAAGACTTAGCATACAACTAAACCTAATCCAATCAATTAAGCCTACGGGAAATAACCGAATAATTTCAGAATGAACCTAAGATGCATGTCTCCATAGTATCGTTAAGAATCACCACACTAACTATTAAATAACACCAAAGCTAGAAACATCGTTCCCTGGGGACCACAAAGATTGCCTCTTGCCACCACAATTATAGAATAGAATCCTACTGCTCTTAGTAAGGTGAATATTTTTCCCTATAATTTCTGCAATGAATTTTCGACAAACATAACAAAAACAATTTTGATTCTTTATGAAAATTCCTAAACAACAAATTTCTTCCACATGAAGCTCTAGAACTGCAATTAATGATTTATTTATGTATCATATGTTCGCCAGTAGAAAATTTCCCTATTTTTTGGTTAGTTTCTTATAAAATGCTAATATTGCATCATCACAATTTTGTTAAATTTTTTTTTCCCATATAACCAGTCTAGTATTTTAAAAAAAATTTGGTTTGTCTTGACTGAAAAGAATTATCCTCAAACTAAATTGAGTTTTTTGTTGTATTTTCAATCATATTTCTTGGAAATTCAGAAACCTGAGAAAGAGGTTATACTACAAAGAGAGGAAGATGGTTCACAGATGGGAAAACCAAAGAAAACAAAAGAAGAAAAAAGGAGCCGGACCTAAAAAAGGTGATACTGCACTTGATTTTTCTTTATTTATTTAGCAAATGCATGAATGCTTCGTTCCATTACTCGACATACAATTAAACTTGTCTCGCTTAGTGTGTTTTCTGTGGTTTCTTTTATGTATTTCATATTAATTATGGTTTAACTTTGAACCCCCAACTTTCATCCGTAGCCTAGCCACTGTCATGTTTTGGGGGAGATTTTTTTCATTCTCAAGGGATGAAATAATGGGATAAATTTTGTTTCAAGATGATGCAAATACCATAGAAAGAATGCTAGAATCATGGCATTTCGGCATATCCATTTGAAGATAAGTACACGAGCACAATCCAGCAGATGTTGGATCATTGCTTTGAGGTGAAATACTACAAAATTGGTACATTAGGGGAATGCTATCGACCACTCTATCTTTGTATCATGGTATTACATGTGAAGATTAGTATATTAATGTAATCGTCTAAAAACAAAACCACAACAATTTTGTTGTAATACATTAACTTAGGCATTTGAGGGCAATGTTTTGCTACCCCGATAATAGATAATGGTGTAATACACACAAAGATGAAGGAATGTGTGCAACACCTCATTTCTCGAATGATCGATATTTAGGAAAACAATTTGTAGTGGTATAAGTTAAACTACTACCAGTTGAGGCCATGAGTTTTGGCGTTAAACAACTAAATCTCATATGTCAGTGAGTCCATTGAAGATAAGTGCATTCGTGAAATTATGAGTTTTCAAGTTATTATTTTTTTGATGGTAAAACATTTATGTAGGAGCAATTATGCGACAACCACTTTATCATTGGTAAATAATTTTGAAGAGCAGCATACTAGTGTCATGTTTTCAAAAGAACCATCTTTCGACACTAACCATCGGGACAGAATATAATAAGACATAAGGGCAGTGCGCGGGAACTATCCTGTGGGTTCGGGATATACCCGACCCCATTGTATTTTAAGATGGGATCGACCCAGAATGGGTTCGGGATAAACCCGACTCCATTTTAATATTGTCAACCAGAAATTCTTTGTTGGCAATATTAAAGGACCTTATTGCCTTACTAGGTTCGGGAAGACCTGACTCCATTGTATTAAAAGACGGGATAGACTCGTCTCCATTATAATATTGTCAACCTGAAATTCTTAGTTGGTAATATTAAAGGACCCTGTTGCCTCACTAGATTCGGGATAGACCCGACTCCATTGTATTAAAGATCGTGTTGCCTCACGTTGCCACTATATTTGACTCAAATGGGTTTGGGTTAGGCTCGACTGCATTGTATTAGAACATGGGATAGCTCCAAAAGTGGGTTTGCGATAGACCCGATTCCATTGTATTAAAAGACGAATAGACCCAAAAATGGGTTCGGAATAGACCCGACTCCATTGTATTAAAAGAGGGAATAGACCAAACTCCATTTTAATATTGTCAACCTAGAATTCTTGGTTGATAATATTAAAAGACCCTTTTGCCTCACTAGGTTCGGAATAGACCCGACTCCATTGTATTAAAAGATGAGATAGATACGTCTCCATTTTAATATTGTCAACCTGAAATTCTTAGTTGGCAATATTAAAAAACCTTGTTGCCTCACTAGATTCGGGATAGACACGACTCCATTGTATTAAAAGATGGGATAAACCCGTTTTCATTTATTATTGTCAGCTTTGAATTCTTGGTTTGCAATATTAAAGATCGTGTTGCTTCACGTAGTCGCTATATTTGGCTTAAAAGTGGGTTCGGGATAGACCCGACTGCATTGTATTAAAAGACGGAATCGTCCAGTCTCCATTTTAATATTGTCAACTTGAAATCTTTAGTTGTCAATATTAGATGACTTTGTTGCCTTACTAGATTTGGGATAGACCTGACTCTGATGTATTAAAAGGCTGGATAGAACCGTCTCTATTTTAATATTGTCAACATGGAATTCTTAGTTGGTAATATTAAAAGACCCTGTTGCCTCACTAGATTCAGGATAGACCCGACTCCGTTGTATTAAAAGGCGGGATAGATCCATCTTCATTTTAATATTGTCAACCTAGAATTTTTAGTTGGTAATATTAATGCACCATGTTGCCTAACTAGATTTGGGATAGACTCGACTGCATTGTATTAAAAGATTAGATTGAGCCGTCTCTATTTTATTATCGTCAGCTTTAAATTCTTGGTTTGCAATATTAAGTATCGAGTTAACTCACGTAGTCGCTATATTTGGCGCATTAGTTGGTTCGAGATAGACCCGACTCCATTATATTAAAACATGGGATAAATTTTGGAGTGGGTTTTGGATAAACCCAACTCAATTTTAATATTGTCGACCTGAAATTCTTAGTTGGCAATTTTAAAAGACCATGTTGCCTCACTAGGTTCGGGATAGATTTGATTCCATTGTATTAAAAGACGAGATAGACCCGTCCCAATTTAATAGTCAGCTTAAAATTTTTGGTTTGCAATATTAAAGATCGTGTTGCCTGTAGTCGCTATATTTGGCTCAAAAGTGGGTTCGGGATAGACCCAACTCCGTTGGATTAGAACATTGGATAAAACTTGAAGTGAGTTTAGGAAAGACCCGACTCCATTGTATTAAAAGACGGGATTGTCTCGACTCCATTTTAATATTTTCAACCTTGAATTCTTAGTTTGCAATATTATAGGAACTTGTTGCCTTTCTAGGTTTGGGATTTACGCGATGCTATTGTATTAAAACAAAGGATAGACCTGTCTCCATTTTATTATTGTCAGCTTTAAATTCTTTGTTTGCAATATTAAAGATCGTGTTGCTTCACGTAGTCGCTATATTTGGCTCAAAAGTGAGTTTGGGATATACCTGACTGTATTGTATTAAAAGACGGTATAGACCCGTCTCCAATTTAATACTGTCAACTTGGAATCTTTAGTTGTCAATATTAGAGGACCCTGTTGCCTTACCAGATTCGAGATAGACCTGACTCCATTGGCTTAGAACATGGGATATACCCAGAAATGGGCTTGGAAAAGACCCGATCCATTGTATTAAAAGATGGGATATACACGACTCCATTTTAATATTTTCAACCTGGAATTCTTAGTTGACAATATTAAAGGACCTTGTTGCCTCACTAGGTTGGGGATAGACTCGACTCCAATGTATTGAAAGACGGGATAGACTCGTCTTCATTTTATTGTTGTCAACATTAAATTCATGGTTGGCAATATTAAAGATCGTATTGCCTCATGTAGTCACTATATTTGGCTTAAATGGGTTTGGGATATACTCGAATCCATTGTATTTGAACATGTGATAGATCCAGATGTGGGCTTGAGATAGACCCGATTCCATTTTATTAAAATACGGGATAGAGTTGGAAATGGGTTCGGAATAGATTCGACTCCATTGTATTAAAAAATGGGATAGACTCGACTCCATTTTAATATTGTCAACCTGGAATTCTTAGTTAGCAATGTTAAAGGGCCTTGTTGCTTCAATAGGTTCGGGATAGACTCGATTTCATTGCATTAAAAGCTGGAATAGACCCGTCTCCATTTTAATATTGTCAACCTGAAATTCTTAGTTGGCAATATTGAAGAACCATGTTGCCCCACTAGATTCGGGATCAGCGCGACTCTATTGTATTAAAAGGCGGGATTGACCCGTCTCCATTTTATTAGTCAGCTTTAAAATTTTTATTTTTGAATATTAAAGATCGTGTTGCCTCACGTAGTTGTTATATTTGGTTTAAAAGTGGGTTTAGGATAGACTCGACCGCACTGTATTAAAAGACGGGATAGACCCATTTCCATTTTAATATTGTCAACGTAGAATCTTTAGTTGTCAATATTAGAGGACTATGTTGCCTTGCTAGATTCGGGATAGACCCGACTTCGTTGTATTAAAAGGCGGGACACACGATTCCGTTGTATTAAAAGACAGGATAGACTCATCTACATTTTAATAAATCAACTTTTAATTTTTGGTTTGCAATATTAAAGATCGTGTTGCCTCACGTAGTCGCTATATTTGGCTCAAAAGTGGGTTTGGAATAGACCCGACTGCATTGTATTAAAAGACGGGATAGATCTGTCTCCATTTTAATATTGTCAACTTAGAATCTTTAGTTGTCAATATCAGAGGACCCCGTTGCCTTACTAGATTCGAGACAGACTTGACTCTATTGTATCAAAAGACGGGATAGACCCGTTTTCATTTTACTATTGTCAACCTGGAATTCTTAGTTGGAAATATTAAATAACCTTTTTGCCTCACTAGATTCGGTATAGATGCGACTCCATTGTATTAAAAGATGGGATAGACCCGTCTCCATTTTACTGTTGTCATATTTAAATTCTTTATTTACAATATTAAAGACCGTGTTGTCTCACGTAGTCGCTATATTTGGCTCAAAAGTGGGTTCGGGATAGAACCAACTGCATTTTATTAAAAGACGAGATAGACATGTCTCCATTTTAATATTGTCAACTTGGAATCTTTAGTTTTTAATATTAGAGGACCATGTTTCCTTACTAGATTCTGGATAGACCCGACTCCGTAGTGTTAAAAGGAGGGATAGACTTGTCTCCATTTTAATATTGTCAACCTGGAATTCTTAGTTGGTAATATTAAATGACCATGTTGCCTCACTAGATTCGAGATAGACCCGACTCCATTATATTAAAAGATGGCATAGACCCGTCTTCATTTTAATATTGTCAACCTTGAATTCTTTGTTGGCAATATTAAAACACCCTGTTGCCTCACTAGGTTTGGGATAGACTCATCTCAATTTTAATAGTGTCAGCTTTAAATTCTTGGTTTCCAATATTAAAGATCGTGTTGCCTCACGTAGTCGCAATATCCATTGGATTAGAACATGGGATAGACCTAGATTTGGGTTCAGGAAAGACCCGACTCCATTGTATTAAAAAAGGGATGGACACGACTTTATTTTAATATTTTTAACCTGAAAATTCTTATTTGGAAATATTAAAGAACCATGTTGCCACACTAGGTTCATGATAGATCGGACTCAATTGTATTAAAAGACGGGATAGATTCGTCTCCATTTAAATATTGTTAACTTGGAATCTTTAGTTTTCAATATTAGAGGACCATGTTGCCTTACTAGATTCGGGATAGACCTGACTTTATTGTATCAAAATACGGGATAGACCCGTATTCATTTTAATATTGTCAACCTGAAAATCTTAATTAATAATATTATAGGACCCCGTTGCCTCATTAGATTCGGGATAGACTCGACTCCATTGTATTAAAAGATCCATTGTATTAAAAGACGGGATAAACCCGTATCTATTTTATTATTGTCATCTTTAAATTCTTGGTTTCCAATATTAAAGATCGCGTTGCCTCACGTAGTCGCTATGTTTGGCACAAAAGTGGGTTCGGGGTAGACCCGACTCAATTGGATTAGAACATGGGATAGACATAGAAATGGGTTCGGGAAAGTCCCGACTCTATTGTATTAAAGGCGGGATAGACCTGACTCCATTTTAATATTTTTAACCTAGAATTCTTAATTGGCAATATTAAAAGACCATGTTGCCTCATTAGGTTCGGGATAGACCCGACTCCATTGTATTAAAAGACGGGATAGACCCGTATTCAATTTAATATTGTTAACCTAAAATTTTTAGTTGATAATATTAAAGGACCCTGTTGCCTCACTAGATTCGGGATAGACCCGACTCCATTGTATTAAAAGACGGGATAAGACCCTTCTCCATTTTAATAGTCAGCTTAAAATTTTTGGTTTGCAATATTAAAAATCATGTTGCCTCACGTAGTCGCTATATTTGGCTCAAAATTGGGTTTGGGATGGACCCAACTGCCTTAGATTAGAACATGGGATAGACCCAGAAGTGGGTTCGGGAAAGACCCGACTTCATTATATTAAATAAGGGATGGACACGACTCCATTTTAATATTTTCAACCTGAAATTTTTAGTTGGCAATATTAAAGGATCATGTTGCCTTTCTAGGTTCGGGATAGATCCGACTCCATTGTATTAAAAGACGGGATAAACTTGTCTCCATTTTAATATTGTCAACATGGAATTATTAGTTGGCAATATTAAAGAACCCTGTTGCCTAACTTGATTCTGGATAGACACTACAACATTGTATTAAAAGACGGGATATACCCGTCTCCATTTTATTATTGTCAGCTTTAAATTCTTGGTTTGCAAATATTAAAGATCATGTTGCCTCACGTAGTCTTTATATTTGGCTCAAAAGTGGGTTCGAGATAGACCCGACTGCATTGTATTAAAAGATGAGATAGATCTGTCTCCATTTTAATATTGTCAACTTAGAATTTTTAGTTGTCGATATTAGAGGACCCTGTTGCCTTACTAGATTCGGGATCAACCCGACTCTTTTGTATTAAAAGTCGGGATAAACCCGTCTCTATTTTATTATTGTTATCTTTAAATTCTTGGTTTCCAATATTAAATATCGTGTTGCCTCGTGTAGTTATATTTGGCGCATAAGTTGGTTTGGGATACACTTGACTCCATTGTATTAGAACATGGGATAAACCAACGAGTGGGTTCGGGATAGACTCAATTCCATTTTAATATTGTCGACCTCGAATTCTTAGTTGACAATATTAAAGGACCATGTTGCCTCGCTAGGTTTGTGATAGACCCGACTTCATTGTATTAAAAGACGAGATAAACTTGTCTCTATTTTATTATTGTCAATCTATAATTCTCTGTTGGCAATATTAAAGAACCCTGTTGCCTCACTAGATTCGGGATTGGCGCGACTCCATTGTATTAAAGGGCGGGATTGACCCGTCTCCATTTTATTATTGTCAGCTTTAAATTCTTGGTTTGCAATATTAAAGATCGTGTTGCCTCACGTAGTCGCTATATTTGGCTCAAAAGTGGGTTCGGGATAGACCTGACTGCATTGTATTAAAAGACGTGATAGACCCGTTTCCATTATAGTATTGTCAACTTGGAGTCTTTAGTTGTCAATATTAGAGGAACTCATTGCCTCATAGGATTCGGGATTGAACTGACTCCGTTGTATTAAAAAACGGAATAGACCCGTTTCCATTTTAATATTGTCAACTTGAAATTCTTAGTTGGTAATATTAAAGAACCATGTTGTTTCACTAGATTCGGGATAGACCCGACTCAATTGAATTAAAAGATGAGATAGACCCATCTCCATTTTAATATTGTCAACCTGGAATTCTTAGTTTGGAATATTGAAAGACCCTGTTGCCTCATTAGAATCGGGATAGACCCGACTCCATTGTATTAAAAGACGGGATAAACTCGTCTCCATTTTATTATTGTCAGCTTTAAATTCTTGGTTTGCAATATTAATGATCATTTTGCCTCACGAAGTCGCTATATTTGGCGCATAAGTTGGTTAGGGATAGATCCGTCTCCATTTTATTATTGTCAACCTAGTATTTTTAGTTGGCAATATTGAAGGACCCTGTTGCCTTACTAGGTTCGGGATAGACCCGACTCCATTGTATTAAAAGACGGAATTGATCCGTCTCCATTTTAATATTGTCAGCTTTAAATTCATGGTTTGTAATATTGAAGATCATGTTGCCTCAAATAGTCGCTATATTTGGCTCAAAAGGGTTCGGGATAGACCCGACTCCATTGTATTAGAACATGGGATAGACCCAGAAGTGGGTTCGGGATAGACCCAATTCTGTTGCGCCTCACATGCTTAAGTCATGCAGAGAATTAACCGCGATCATTATAAAAGGTAAAGGGAACATTAGACACATGTATGCAACTTTAACTGAGTTTTGTCCAGATTTATTTCATTCTTTCAATAGAGTTGTTGACTTAAGCATCGGAGTGCCTTCGGCCACAAAAAAGGTGGTCATTGGCAGTCTAACAATTGTTTTGTAGGTCAAACTCTCAGGAGGACGATTTTTGGACGCATCAGTTTGACGCTGTCCGTGGGGAATGACTAGTTTCCTTTCAAAAAATAAGAATAAGATTCACAGTAACAATGCTCACAAATCTGATAGAAGATCGAACAACTATCAAGATCAATGGAAGACTCCACAAATCCTTAATCTGGTGATGAACAATATGACGTACTGCCTAATATTGATCCAGTGACAACCGTCGAATCAACCATACCTACTAGAAAATGACTCCAACATGTAACGGTTCAGACGTCTGACATCTTGGGGAATCCCCGAGTAGAGATACTTATGGCTCAGATGAACCATGTAATCGAGATGGTGGATAAAATCATCCGAGACTTGAAGGGCAACAAATTTCAAGAAGAAATCACCCAGCGAAAGAGACACCGGACTAATAACAACTCCAGATGTAATTTAGGAAAGTTTCGAAAATATACAACCGAAAAAGCCCAAATACGAGAAATCGTTGTCGACCTTAATAGTGAGCCGGAGCGAAATTCTTGAAGCTATGGCAAGAAGGAAAGATGTCAAATGGCCACAAAAAATGAGAGGATATCCGGAGAAGTGGAGCAAGAACAAATACTGCCTCTTCCACAACGATTACAGTCACAATACCAAAGATTGTCACAGTCTGAAGGAAAAGATTGAACGTCATATCAGAGAGGGGCGACTCAGAGAATTCGTTGAACTCGAGGATGAAACAATCATCTTAAGGGAGCGAGTGAAGGAAACAATCTATGTCTTGCACAGCGCAGCTGGGGAAAAGGTGCAATCCAATCGATTCCGAAAGCGTATAGTCAGGGACTTACAGACAAAGATTAGATTCCAAGAACCATTCGCATAACGTGCAAAAACAATGCATAGGATTCTAACTTTCTCGAACAAAGATGCAGACGTGGTTAATTTCCCACACAATGATGCTCTATTAATCTCGGTCATGATAGCTAAGTGGAAAATCAAAAAGATATTGGTCGACATCGGTAGCTCGGCCAACCTCTTATACCTGACAGCTTTTCGAAGAATGCAGTTCACCAATGAAATGCTTTCACCTAGTGATCAATCTATGGTGGGTTTCAATGGGGAACAATGTCATCCGCTGGGAATGATTCAATATCGGTCGAAGCAGGAGAGCCAAGAAAGCAGCGAGTATTGTTGACAAACTTTCTTGTCGTCAATGTTCCTACTGCATACAACATGCTATTCGGGAGGCCATGTATACACAAGATGGGTGCATTCTCCTCTGCTAAGCACCAATGTTTGAAGTACCATACCGACAATGGTTTCAGAAGGATCAAAGAAGATCAGCCAGCGGCATGTGAGTGTCATTTTACAGCAATAAAAACTGCCCATAAATAACAATTACTGCAACAACTGGAATAGCCTTCACAACTTGATGAAAATAGTTCGGACTCTCCGGACGATAATACGGCTCCATCCAGTCTGCGAGATCGACCTAACACCAGACAATCGGAAGAAGAAACAATCGAAGTCCACCTAGACGACGAAGCGAAAAGGGCAGTCTGAATCGGCACAAAGATTCATCCCGAACTCGCCAAGAAACTGATTCAGCTGTTGAAAGATAATCAAGATGTTTTTGCATGGATAATGAAATGGTGGGATAGACCAGTCCATCATCTCACAAATTACAAGTGGAATAGATAAGAAATCGGTTCGACAAAAAAGAAGACCGGTGGCCGCGGAGCATAATCAAACAATAAATGAGGAAGTACACAGACTACTCAGTGCAGGAATGATAAGAAAAACTCATTACCCGAATTGGTTGGCAAACACGTTACTGGTAAAGAAGAAGAACGATAAATGGAGGGTATGCGTGAACCACCGATCTGAATAAAGCCTGCCCCAAAAATAATTTTCCACATCCATGAATAGATCAACTAGTGGATGCAACTGCCGGGCACGAAATGTTGAGCTTCATGGATGCGTATTCCGAGTATAATCAGATACAGATGTACCCCCGACCAAGAAAAAACCTCTTTCATAATGGAAGGGGGACATACTATTATAGGGTAATGCCATTCGGATTAAAGAACGCAGGAACAACGTACCAACGGCTAGTGAACATGATGTTTAAATATCGAATCAGCAAAATGATGAAAGTTTACATCGACGATATGTTTATTAAAAGCTCATGCAAAGTAGACCACATCGGGATCTTGAGCAAGCTTTCTCCCAACTGCGAAAGTATAAAATGAAGCTGAACCCGGAAAAATGCACCTTTGGAGTGGAGTTAGGGATGTTCCTCGGGTACATGGTCAACCAACGTGAATTGAAGTCGATCCAAAACAGATACAAGCGCTATTCAACATGCAGTTGTCGCCGACAAACATAAAAGATGTTCAAAGTCTTAAAGCTGCCTTTTTTCAAAATCTTGATGGGGAACAAGACGTTCGAGTGGAACGACGAATGCGAGGAAGCCTTTCAAAGCCTAAACACGTACATGATAATTGATAAGCACAAAGCTACTAACAAAACCGAACAAGGGAGAAGCATTGTACCTATATCTATTTGTGTCCAATCACGCGGTGAGTTCAACAATGATGCAGAAAGAAAAGAGCATGCAAAAACCAGTGTACTACATCAGCAAAATACTCACAGATGCATAAATCAACTATCCAGCCCTAGAGAAATTGGCGCTCACTATAATCGTGTCATCGAGAAAATTGCGACCATACTTCCAAGCACACCCAATCACGGTTATGACCGAACAGTCGCTTCTATCGGTGTTACAGATCTGTTGGTGTTACAGATTTGTCAGGAAGAATGATAAAATAGTTAATAGAACTCGTACAATTCGACATCAGCTATACCCCCATAACCGCTACCAAGGCTTAGGCATTAGCATATTTCATCGCCGAGTTCACAGGAAGCAAGAACCAAAGGCGAAAAACGAAAGCAGAAAAAAACGTCCCAAATTAGTCACCGATGGATGGATTCTCTGCTATGATGGAGCGTCCAACGAGGCAGGAAGCAGAGCTGGATTAGTCTTGTACAACTCGGAAGGCATCACATTAGAAAAGGCGATAAAATTCAGCTTTAGAGCCTCCAATAATGAAGCTGAATACGAAGCTGTGATAGCATGGCTACATTTAGCAAAACATTTGGGAATAAAAAACATTAGTGTCTTTACTGATTCCAAGCTGGTGGTCAATCAACTAAACGACGAATTTCAAGTCAAAGAAACATGAATGAAAGCCTACCACCAGAAAACTACAGAGCTAATAGAAGGCTTCCGAAACGCTACCATTCAAAGGTGCGCACGGGCAGAGAGCGAAAGAGTCGATGAACTAGCAAAAGAAGCTTCAGCAACAAAGGATAATAACAACCCACTCGTCATGACACAAGGAAGCTCCATACTTGAAAACCAATCGAAAGAAGCATGCGTCGTAAATCAAGAAATCAACTGGACAACTGAAATCCTAGCGTATATATCAAACATAGAACTCCCAACAGATAAGATGGAAGCCATAAAGCTATGAAAATGAGCAGCAAGATGCACAATGATCAACGACAAACTGTACAGAAGATCTACCACGAGACCATTGCTGAGGTGCCTTGCACCGGGAGATGTTGAATACGTTCTGCAGGAAATCCACAACGACACATGCGGAAATCATCCTAGGGGAGAACATTGGCCCATAAAGCTCCCACATTGGGTTATTATTGGTCGACGATGCAAGCCAATGCTTAAAAGCTAGTTCGCAAATGCGACAAATGTCAAAGATTCGCCCCATACACTCACATGCCGGAACAAAACTTGATCCTAATGAGTAGCCCCTAGCCATTCGCACAATGGGGAATGGACATCGTAGGACCACTCCCAACGTTCGATAAAAAGAAGTTTCTCTTCGTCACAGTAGACTACTTCACCAAATGGGTAGAAGTAGAATCCCTCACAAAGATAGGAGAAGCCCAAGTCGAGAAGTTTATTTGGAGAGACATCATATGCAAATTCGGGATCCCAAGAGTAATTGTCACGGACAATGGGAAGCAATTCGAGGGCAAGAAGGTTAAAGAGTTATGAAAAAATCTGAATATTCAACAACATTTTTCTACACCCGCTCATCCACAAGCAACGGACAAGCCGAGGTTATCAACATGACAATCTTGGAAGCAATCAAAAGAAGACTCGAGGCAACAAAAGGATTGTGGACATCCGAATTACCCGGCGTCCTTTGGGCGGTACAAAACAACAAAACGGACTCCGACGGGAGAAACATCTTTCGCCCTCGCGTATGGGTCAAAAGCAATGATACTCGTGGAGATCGAAATGCCAACATTCCGAATCGAAGAATTCCGCACTGAGGACAACATTGAGGCACTCAGATTCGGACTAGATCTCCTCGAAGAGAAGCAAAAAGCTGCCTCCTCAAAACAACAGCCTACCAACACCGTATGGCGGGATATTACAACAAGAAAGTGCGAACCCACACTTTTAATGTCAGAGACTGGGTACTACGAAAAGTCCAACACACATGTCAGAGACTGAACCCAAATTAGGAAGGACCGTACTGAGTGACAAAAATGAATAGATCAGGAACATACTGGTTGGAAAACAAAGAGGGCGAAATGATACCTTGACCATGAAATGTAGAGCACTTGAAAATATATTATCAATGAAATCTTTCGCTCCCAAATTCAAAACAACAAGAATTTGATTAAGACAAGGAAGCTGGATTAAAAATTTAACTCGAGAAAATACTCAACACAGCTTGAGTATCGAGCAAAAACAAATACGTGTACTGGATGAACGAGTCGGATATAAAACAATAAACTTCTAGCCTGATCAACCATGAAGTAATAAAGTACCAGGACATATGTGCGAGGCTTTTGCATCTACTGTAATGTACGACATCGTAATCCGAATGTAGAACCAGATTCTGTAAACCAAAGCTTCTACACGACTAGAACATCGAAGCAATTCGTAAAAATCTAGACGAACAAGTCAGAAATCTCACAAAAATGTCGTAAATAAAAGCTGACAAGCTAGACATACTGAACACAACAAATGCGAAATAAAAAATTTTCATTGATCGTCTACAAAAGAAGATTACAAAAAAAGAAACAAACAACTAAGAAAGAGAATCGATGTCATGGGCATTATCTCCAGGTAGCATGGGATCAGAAGGCTCTCCAATATTCGGATCACCCAGTGAATCCGGGACAACTTCCTCGACATCATCAAATTCTTGCTCAGCAAAGCAATGGTATTGGGTCATGTCCAAACCTTGTGTTTCCAGGAAATCCAAGAAATTGTAACGAATGATAGCTCAGCCCGATTTAGCTAAGATCGCTGACTTTGATCTTGACAAACTCAAAAATTCGCTGAACGATTTGAATAGTAGAAGCCTTGAGCTTGGCAGAACATTCCTCAGTAGAACGAACAACTTCATCACGTTCAGCCTTTCGTTCAGACAACTCTTTCTCAACAACATCCAGATGAGATCACAACTTGCCCAATTTCACTTCAGACATCTCGAGATCAGAAGCAAACGTATCACGAATAGCCTCGAGAGAATCTTCCACTGAGACTCGAGGAAGCTCGCGAAAGCGACTGCAAAACTCCTGCTCTTCCAAAGACAACGACAACGACAACTCAACTTTCTTAGGCTCCCAGAATGATTGCAGAATCTGATTTTTGCGAAGCCTAAAGTGATTGGAAGAAAGGGATGCGTAGAACCAAGACCTCGACCAACCCCCATACTCCTCTCACAGGTTCTTGAAACAAGGAGAACGTAGACAACATGAGCGATTGGGGTTTACGCTAAACCTCACCAAAGAATGCAAAACTCTGGCATTCATAGGGATATGAGCCGAGGTAGCCCTTGCTAAACTCGAAATCATTACTTTCCAACGATCATTTGGGTCGGAGCGATACCAACTAGATCCAAGTACTCCCAGACAATAGTAGGAGTCGAAAGCCTAAAACCAGAGTGGGACATACCAGGGTACAAAACAATGTACCCATGTTTTGGTCGACAAGGATTGTTGCTTTCTCCGAGGAGAATGATCTCCAAATCAGTGGGCAACGAATAATCATGACAAATGATGTCTAGGGTTGCGTGTGTTGCTCGCTTAGGCAAAAAGAAAGCTTCGCAGGCATCAAGAACATCGCCACTCAAAACTCTGAAGTTAGACATGACTACAGAACGAACTCAAGATATCAAAGAGTTAACAACTGGAAAATGAGAAGGTGCAAAAGGAAGTAAGACACACTCAAACTTCTCATTGTATAGGGATGGGCAGCGAAATGACCGTTATTGGGAGAATGTGCAAGACATGATAGTCGCACGAAATCTCACAAATCATGCCAAAACGAACAGACGGATGGAACATCGGAGAGACAACAACAAATAGCAAAAGTACTAATGTGCCGTAAGATAAGGCCCGCCATCGTGAAGACATAAACGGGGCTCGAATCTGGGTCCGAACGAATCTATGCCCGACACGAGTTCTCTGATAAAGAAGAGGAACGTTGCACCAAAAAAGAGTCGTAGAGGGAGTTACGCGTCAATGGACGTATCTCCATTACGGAGGAGACTGTTACGAGAAACATCTCATTCCGTTACGCCTCACATGCTTAAGTCACGCAGAGAATTAACCGCGACATTTATAAAAGGTAAAGGGAACATTCGACACAGGTATGCAACTTTAACTGAGTTTTGTCCAGATTTACTTCATTTTTTCCAACAGAGTTGCTGACTTAAGCATCTGAGTACCTTCGGGCATCAAAAAGGTGGTCCTTGGCAGTCTAACAATTGTTTTGCAGGTCAAACTCATAAGAGGACGATTTTTGGACGCATCAATATTGATAACTTCGAAATTATAACATAAATTTTTATTATACACATCAAAGTATTTCACGAAATATATCTTAAAGTCAACTTACCAAAATTACATCGAAAACGAAATCACAATCCTTGCCAAAAGACGCGTCCATAAAAATTGAGTCATAAGATAAAAAGCACCATAATAAAACCATCAAAATTTAGAGGCTTGAAACCAAAAACCCGATTTTTCAAACCCTGCTCCAAGGGACGGACCAAATCCAATTTGAAACTAGTTAGTCGAGTCAGGCCCACGCTATATGACACAGAGGAGTAAGTCTAGCTAGACAGCCAGGTTTGTGTATCTATCCTTAAAGATACACACATTTCTTCCCTTCCAAATACACCAAATAATAGTGTGTGGGCCACAATGCCATATCCAATCCACCAACATTAATAAATTATTAGATTACTAGGACCCTGGTGTCGGCCATAAACTTCGACGAAATCTCTTGGGTGAACTCGCAACGAACCAACAAGTGATTGATCGACTCGTCAAAGATATTACACGATTACTAGATAGCGGGCACACCTTTCTAACTTGGATACCTCTTCGAGTGATATCCGTTGTTAAGATATGACCATTAAACACTGTCCACATGAAAAAATTCAAGCAAGGAGGAATGCGATCCAACCACACTGATTTCTTATAGGCCAAAATACAAAAGTTGTAATACAACTGATTAGACGAGCCACAAATGAATTCGAAAAACTTTACTGACTACTCGTTTGATTTATCTTTCTAGACAAGCTCATTAGTATCCACAGCCAGCTGATGCTGCTCCAAAATGGCTAGGAAACTTGCTACAGAATCCGACTCCCACTTCCTCAATCAATGTCTAAACCAAAAATTGTATGCTCGGTATGGGCATCCTTATGTGGTTATCCTAGAAGTCACTCATGGACTATTCTTCTTCAAACAATGGGCACTGTAAGGGAAATACTTTAGAAATTGATGATATATAAAAACGGTCACACTCCTGAGCCGAACACGTGTCATGATGATATCGAGGAACTACGGGCTCAAGCATCGGCCCAACACAGATCCAACCCAAGCAGATCTAAGCCCGCTCAACTTCAGTCCGTCAAGCGGATCCGGACTCTCACAGCATGCTAGGCCCACACGTCTGACAACTATCCACGATACCCATAAGTCCTCTTCAGGCAAGTATCTCGAGGATCAGCTTTGGATGAACAACTATAGTTGCTATTTACTTGCTAGGAAGCCAACACCAGAGTATCTTCCACAGAGGGAAACTCCCTTCTACAGATTGCTCTTAGATTAGGAACTATCTCCCGCGTATCTAGGAGTGCAGAACTAACATGGAACTTCCCTTCTACAACACGACTTTTAGATAGAGAGGGTTTTCCACGAAGATCTCCTTCGTAAACTACGCCTACGATGGCCTGGTTAAATCAGAACTCCTTGCACTATAAATAAGACATGAGGTTCGTAAGCTAAGGTACACTACAAAATCTCTGTTACAACATTACACTTTCCTCGGATCCCTGTCTGACTTCAGCATCAGAGTGCCATTGGCCACCCCACGGTGGTATGTGGCTCACGTGCATTACTTGTGCAGGTCAGCAGTAACATGGTCAAAGCAGGGAGCGAAAATCGACTGCATCAGTTTGGCACCGTCCGTGGGGACAACATAGTTCTTACTTTACACTAAGTGTCGTTTCCTACCAAATCCCAGAGAGATGGTAACCACTGGGTCACGCAACAACGAACTAGGGGACACGCCCAACGCTCTGGCTGTCCCTATACCCGTTCCTGCCATGCACGGGCACCCTACTCACGCCCCTATACCAATGGCGGCAACGACATACCCCAGAATCGAGGTGCTGGCATCTCAAATACAGCAGGTTATCAAGGCGGGGGAGATACTCACACGACAGAATCCACCCGTTGCTAATGGAGACCAGGAACAACACGGACCTCCACCTCCAGTGGACGATAGGGAGCAAGCGCCGGAGACCCATGCCCATGTTAGTTCCCATTGGACTAAGGGAGTTTGTGTGGCTGACGCTGATCCAGCCGCCAGGACAGAGAGGCTTGGTCCTGGGAACCCTCTCTGCAGTGGAGCGCACAACCCGATCGTACTATATCGGCTCTTCGTCCCACCCTTTGTGGACCGGATCATGAGTGAAGCACTTCCGATAAAGTTCACTCCCCTGAAGCTCGATTCCTATGACACATCCACTGATTATTTACACCATTACCAGCACGTAATGGCGCTCAAGGAAGGATCTGAATCCGTCATGTGCATAACTTTTCCCACCAATCTTAAAGGCCCTGCATTGACATGGTTCCACAGCCTTCCACCGAAGTCAATCAGTCCTTCAAAACATTGGCGAAGGAATTCTTGACACATTTCGTCGGAAGCCAGCGTTTCAGAAAAGGCTCGCACTACATATTCTCTTTAAGGCAGAGATCCGACGAGATGCTCCGAGAGTATGTTACACGCTTCAACAACGAGCTGACCCTCATCGATAGGTGCAACGACGATACAGCTGTGACGGCGTTCATTGCGAGCCTCAAAGAGGGAAAGTTGTTCGAGGACCTTACCTTGGAGCCCTTTCTTGACATGGCAGAGCTTCTCAATAGCATCTAGAGACACATCACCCTGGAGGAGTCAATGACTGCTAAGAGGGAGACCGAAGGCAACATGAAGCCCTCAACTTCTAAGGACAATGAGGGAAAAAGACACGAGGATGAGGAGCAGAGCAAGAGGAAACGCACTTACAACAGACTGAATTCTTAACGTCCCTGGTTAGAGAAGTCATCCAACTACGTCGGATCCAGAGCCGTGACACCCCTAAATGCTAGTATGTCGGATGTACTCAACTCCATGAAAAATTGGGAGAAATTGAAGTGGCCCCCTAAGACATGCGGAAACCTTGCCAAAAGAGACAACGGAAAGTATTGTGCGTACCACAAGGAAGGCGGCCACAACATCGACGATGACTGCAAAAGTCTGAGGTATGAAGTAGAGCACTGGATCCGCAAGAGCAAATTGAAAGAATTCCTTAAGTCTGAGAAGCAGCCAGAACAGACCAGGGACAGGGGGAGTCGGTCAAAGAGATAGAAAATGAGAGTCCTAGGATAATATATGTCCTTCATAGAGTCGGATCGAATGAAGATCAGTCGCACAGGTATCGCAAACGGACTTTGCTGGATATGTGGACACAACCCGCGGATGAAGACACGCGTTTGCTATTCGAAAATTCAGAACCCCATTCCCACTTTGACTTTAATGGACAAGGACCTCGATTGAGTTCGAGCACCGCACAATGGTGCCTTGGTCATCTCCGTTTTCATCGCAAAGTGGGAAGTGACGAGAGCTCTCATTGTCACAGGAAGCTCGTTCAACGTTCTGTTCTATAATGCTTTCCGCAGCATGGACCTCAAAGAGTAAAACCTAGTGCAATAAGAGCACCTGCTGATCGAATTCAGCGGGAAGAAATGCTTTCCCATCAGAAAGATAAAATTAGTCACGTTAGCTGGAGAACCGCGGCTGAAGGTCTTATTTCTGGACTTCATGGTGGTAGACGGACCATCGTCATACAACCTCATCCTGGGAAGACTGGCTATGGAAGCAGTGGTCTCCACCCTTCACCAGTGTGTTAAGTATACTGCTAACAACTCAGGGACAATACGTGGAGACCAACCTACAGCACGAGGCTACCACTACGCCGCACTGAAACAGATAGAGTGCTCCCAGATTCAGCTACATCAAGCAGAGCAGCCTGACCCAGTGCAAGGCCAAACGACGGAAGAGACACCATTTTTGAGCGGTACAGGAGCAGTCAACTCTCCCGCCCAGCGAGTCGTAATGGCAATGGCAAGCGGAAACACATACCCTCGACATTCCGTCGGCAAGGAGATCCGCCCCTTTGCAAGATTTGCTCTTCAGTGACCTATGTAACGCCTCGACAGTCCACTAAATGATCCACGAAAGCTATCCGAATTTGCTTCGAGGCCAAGATTAGTTTATCTCCATTAACAGTTAGTTTGCTTAAAGTTGTTTGTTTCCTTTCCGTAATCAATATTGAGTTTAGAGTTCTTGAGAGACTTATGTGATTCGCAATCATTTAAGAAATAAAACAAGAATTTCAGAAACAAACTCTATTGACTGTTGGAAAGATGTGACAACAAGCATCTTGAGGCGGATACAAAACACCGAGCACTACAAGCATCTGAATACAGTGTGAATTGAATTAAAAGACTCATTTAGACAATTTTGCAACAGACAGAGTCCGACGAAAATCTGCAAACCCTCCGATACGAGTAATCTTCAAGTGAAAGCAAAGATAAAAGCTGCTCGACCCCTTTCGAATACGACAACAGAGTTAAGAGAATGGGAGATGCTAGACCCCTTCCCAAGATAAAGACAAAGTGTAAGAGGGGATTGAAAGGACTGAGCAGTCAAACAGCTCCGTCAAATCACTCCAGGAAAGTGCTATCCTTACAACATCGAGGACCTCATGACAAGCTGTTGAATTTCTCAAGAGACGACCCACCATCTATCCAACCTCTTCAAAGGGTTTAGAAGAAGGCAGATGAGGATGGCCACAAGCAATGATGCAGTTACGGCCCCATAATGCTTTCAAGAGATACCACTTTTCCCATATGCGATGGCAGGTGTGACTGAGAGCTACCACACCAGTAGACATAGCACATCGACTAACACTTCGATCAGGCATTGGTTAGAAGCGGGATTCGAGCATACGAAGACACAAGTGGTACGGTGTAACACCAAGGCATCTCCCTTGGTAGAAAATCCGCACTACTTCCCCGTGGTATGAGAAGAGACTACAAGAACTCAGTGGATTAACTACATGCCCACCATAATAACAACTATCACCATGCCTGGTCGTGGTAAACATAAGAACTTTCGGAAACTTCAATTATGGATATCCAATTTCAGCCTTTGGAAAACCCAAATCATCTTCTCAAGACAAAAAATTACAGGAAATAAACTCAGCAAATGATGGTGCCTACAACGATTGGACACAGTGGTTCATCAAACAGGCACTCTAGCATTAAGTGCCAAGCATTGAATGCCGTGTGGGAAAATGCAAGACGACGATTCCCAAGGAAACTGTGCACATCACGTCAATCAATTAATGACATTGCATGCAACCCCATCAATTGAGGGGGAGTAACTGATATACTCAAATGTGACACAGCCTACATCATACATGTGTCACCGCGCGATCTACGCTGTACACGTAACGCACCACGTTGGAAACCCTAGCCCTTCCTCTGCGAGCCCATGGACTCAACTTGTTATCCGAACAACACCCTGTCGCATGCTTGGCACAAGCACTCGAGGATCCAAGTCAACTTTGACGTGCGAACTTTACCACTCGCCGAGTTAAAGTAACTTTGTCCACACCCTGAACTACTATGTTCGCACGCCCCTTAGCGGGCGGAACCTCTGGTCAACACTGATGACGATAGCTTCTGGTTCACCCCAACACCTAGTCTGCTTAGTGGAGGCATCAACGGTTTAGGAAGTGGGAGTCTAATCAGCGCTGCCACGCCTAGTGACAATGACTTGCCAGATCACTGCCCCATTCGCGGTCAGTGTTCGCCGAACCTAATCAGGTAAGCCTAGTTGGTGACGACCAGCAACAAAAGCTTCTGATCAAAACCTGGATTTGTAGCCCCCATTGCGAGGGTGTAGATAGTCTGAAATGTGGAGCCTAGTCAGTCCTGGATTGATTCAGATGGCTCGCCACGGGACCACTACTTTTCAGCGTGGTCGCCGAATCACCAAACCTAGACTTGTAGCACGCGCTGCGAGGGTGTAGATAGTCTAGAAGTGGCCCCCTCATGTTGTCACACAGGTTCCGTCGATCCAAACACGCTTGATCTATTCTTATGCGACGAAAATTTTTGTCGCTTAAAGTTCTGTTTAATAATTTTGAAATCTTTTAATTCAAATATTTATTTTAATTAAATTTGAAATATTTATTAATTGAATCGTCTCACGCATAGAAAGGTTTTACTAATTTATTTAAATACTATTAACTTTACAAATTAATAATGTAAAATCATAATGTATCCATTACAAATTAAAATTTTTAAACTGTACTGTATAGTTACAAATTAAAAAAACACATCAGTACATTTTTTAGGGATGTGGTGGCTGATGATGGTTTGTCGACAGTAGCGGGAGGCTCGACAAATTAATCCCCGACTTCTGGAGAGCCCTTAATAACATACTCCACCTAGTTGCCTCTTGTGCTTGTCGTTCCCCCTCCCGGGCCTCCCTCTCCGCCTCACGTGCTTTGGCAGCATTTAACTCATTCTGTAATTCCTCCACTTTTGACTGTAATGATGAAACGATTCCGACTGACCGATGCGAAGCTGAAGATGAGGTGTTGACCTCACGAACTTTAGCTTTTCCCATCCCCCGAACAATCTTTTCGGGTCTTGGATCTAGCGATTCCAATGTCTCCGTCAAAATATATAATCCTGCATCAGGATCGTCCATTGTGAGCTGTTCCAACGGAGTTTCCGGAGGATGCTGCGAGGCCACTCGCTCCATGTAGGCATCACGCCTCTCCACCATCGTTTCCTTGATTAAAAAAATTATTAAAAATTAATAACTTTTAAAACAACAGAAGTGACAACATGCAAAAAATGCAAAGAATAAAACTTACATGCAACTTCACGGCCACCTCATTGCCAGGTAGTGCATAAACATCCTTGAACATGTCAATTTCTGGGAATTTTGAACCCTCCTCCAAAACATTGTTAAAATAATAAACCAACTAATATAAACATTTAATTGAATGTATTGACTAAAAATAAAATAATGAAATGAAACATATGAGTTCACTTACTAGACGTCGTTCCTCCACCCTGTAAGAGAAGAGCAATGAACTAGAGTGATGTAAAATTTTCTTTTGACGTCGGTTCGCCTTGTTCGCCTCAGATCTTTTCTGTATAATTATTTAAAATATATATTAAACATATGCATTATTACATATATAAAAATAAATATGTTTATTTTAATTAAATAAAACGTTAATGCTTACCAGAAATGTGGGAGTTCGAAAATGATCGCACAACCACACCCACTCATCAGGCCTATGCTCCAATTCGATTGGGGGTTGTGCCTTAGCACTATCCACATCAGAAAACGTTTGAAAGTATCGGTGGAAATCATGCTTCCAATTCCTGTATCGATCCACGCACGTACCGGTGATATATTCATGAATGTTTGGATCATTCATGTCAAACTCAAAGTTAACCTGAAATTTTAAATAATATTTATTAGAGAATATTAAGGCCCAAAGAGATAAGTTATACCAAATCATGTAAAAATACAAGCATAAACATGCAAAACCTTCAAAACTTTCTGCATTATAAAGATTTTAATTATTAAAGGTTGAGATGAATGGCTAAAACTTACTGTGAGCGTGTCCAACACCTCGGCCTGCGTCTCGGGTTTGACCTCACTCCAAGATGAGGATGTCATCGGGCAATGGTTGCGAATGATTGCACCAATGTCATGCACCAACAAACTATTAATCTTCGCCGATTGCGAGCGACGATGACTAGGATCCCACACTACGGGAATGCGTGTGTTAGTGGTTCGTGTGATCCTTTGGGATTTTAGTTGTCTACAGGGCCCCCTCGTTTTCTTTGCTGTTGTAAAAAAAAAAAAACAATTTGCCGAATATGATGAGGAAAACTTAAGTTTATTACCTCTAGGGAGCTCTCCATCTCCTTGGTGGGAGGGGTTTACATCCCCGATCATGGTTTCAGTCTCGAGTGCAATCTCAGGAGTCGCTGATCGACGGTTTGTTCGTCTGGCGCTTCGTCGAGTGAGAACTTGAGGAACTAATCCAGACGATGAAGATTGATCAATTACCGGAACATTTGATCCATGTGCTGGTGGAGTACTGATAGAAGCAACCCTTGTAGCGGGAGCATTAATGGCGGAATGAGCTACGTTGGGCGGAGGAGCGGCAACCGAACTACTATCAGCAACAATTATGGATCTACGTTTTCTTGTAATCAAAAAGGCCATCTGAACCAAAATAATAAAAACACAACACAACAATTACAAAGTAACATGAAGACAAAGTAAATAGATGCAATCAGTGGAAGATCGTATAAAACAATACATTAACTATACAATGTATAATGAAGGAGAAAACTTGAATTTCATAAGGTTTGGGAAGAAAACTGGATAAATGGGGAAGAATAAAAAAAATTTGAATTTTAACAGCAAATGTAGAGGAGATATAAATGTACATGTCTAGCATTTTATATGCAAATGTAAATCACTATAGTACAATAATCAATAAGATAGACTGGAGCTTTACTATCAGAAAACTCATTCAAAATTAGATCAAAAGAGGGGGAAATTTAGAAAGATTGAATCAATGGGGAACAACCAAAACTGATCATGGAAGAAAACAACTTGAAATTCTGTAACAATCCAGAAACCAAATAATCTGACTACCACTTCAACAATCCATAATTCTAACAAATGAAGCATGCCCATGATTCAAATCAAATAAAGAATCTTTCCCATAACAGAGATTCTATAAAAACATGAAGTTTTATACCTAACCTTGTACACTTTTAAAACATTGGATTAATTAGAAGAAAGGGAAAAGTAGGTGTGATGAAGCAATCAACAAACACCAACCTGTTGATATATCACTGATTTGGGTGAATTCAAATCAGATATATCACTGATTTGTGATGAAGCAATCAACAAACACCAACCTATTACTAGAATGCGGATATATCACTGATTTGGGTGAATTCAAAAAACAAACAAACAATCAAATGTATAAAAAAATTGTTATTAACTAGTAAGCAAATTTCGGCCACCAGAGGTGTGTGCCTCAGTCTGCCTCGCTTCTTACTACACCTCAATGAGTGCATCTCACAAGGTTAAGGTGTTACATTTCGCATTTGTTCTTTGACTGCACCTACTCTGCCTATATATGACACCATTTCTTGAACTTATTGGGATATAATAGGCAAATCCTTAACTGGATTGAAGAGGTCACGTGGTGTAGTAGGCGATTTGCTGGCAGCTCATTAGTGTCTACTCTCAAGAAGCTAACATTTAGTGCCATTATTTTCCATATTTGGGCTGAAAGAAACAAGAGAATCTATCAGAGCTCAGTTAGTACCGCTGAGGAGGTGACGAATCGTATCTATACTGAACTACTACTGGCCACACTGTGATCAAACACGAGCTACAAGGTATTGAAGCTGCACTCAAACTGATCTCACTACATGGCATCAGGAAAGTCATTTTCAGCACTGATTCAGCCTATGCACATTCTATCCTAACAAGGAAACAGGACTCCCCGTGGGACTTGAGACATCTTAGCAAGCGTATACATCGGGCTCTCAATGACTTACAAGAAAGCACCATACAACACCACTTCAGGTTAGATTACGAAACTGAACTCAAGAACAGGATTTTTTCTATTTTCAAATTCAGATTGACATAAGATTGTTTACTGTTCTACCAAGGATCCAGATTGTCTGCTTCTGGCGCAGAAATTTGGTTTAATACAACCCAACGAGTTCTGATTTAAATAACAAGCTGACAATACACCTAATCATCCATATATTTTTAGCATCCAGCTGTTACGCTTTCAGAATGTAGGACTCTAATGGTATAGAAGATAAGATATACATGCCCAGTTGCAGACAGACCCGGCTCCTTATATCAATTCACAGATGGACTAACAAACAACAATGGAATAGGGTGGTAAACAAAGGCCTGAACTGCAGACTGTTTTTAATTTGACAAAGCAACAGAAACAAAAAAACTAAAGACAAAAATAGCAGCCCCTTAATTTAATAGCATATTATCTGTGTATAATAATAGAGTAAACGAGTAAGGAGACATGCTCACATTATGCTTCTTTTCTTCTTTCTTCAATTATATTCGATTTCTATAGATTTTGATAATAACCCATGACCAAGATAGTACCCATATTGTTTTTAATGAAGTAACCCATTCAATCCCATCAAATAAACAGAGAACCACCAAGAACAAAGGGAGCACTAGGATTTTAATTTTATAAATGTTATTTGAAAATGCAGAGTCATCAAAATCATGAACCATATATTCATTCAAGAACTTCTCCAATCTATATGTGTTTCACAGTTTCCCCTCTAAACTTGTCATTTCTAGCTGCAATATGAGCTCCCAAGAACCCCTCCTTCTCCTTAAAATGGTAGTTAAATTCTCAATTCAACTAAAACCTAACTAATGCATGATTCAAGTACAAATCAGAAATACCCAAATCAAGATTTCACTCAGTGTACTAACAATAGTGCAAATTCAAGCCAGCGCCAGCCAGAACCCATTTTATAAAAGCACAGCCATAACTAACAGAATGAACACAAGGCATTTTCAGGTCCATGGAAAACAGAGATACCCAGATGTGAAAAACCTTTCAATACATCACATATATTATATACAGCCAAACAAGCAAAGAACCCAAGCCCATTTTGGGAAAGCAAAATTGACACCAAATCCAACATTTAAAGCAGAGACTAAAACAAAAAATCTAACACAAACAAGAAATGAAAAAGAAGCGGGGGGCTTACAGCTTCTTGAGAGATCTCCAAGGCCAGTCAAGCAATCTACATGAGCGAGCTTCTCCAAACACAAAGAAGAAGATGGGCTTCTCACAAGAGAGTAGTCTCTCTCTCCATCATCATCTCTGCACCAGTCTTGGCTTTTTAATCACCACCAAAACAGAGAGAGATTCAAATCAAAACAATTTTACGCAAAATCAAAGCTTATTTGAGATCTAATTTGAGAAGAAGTTGGTCCCAGAAAATATAAAATAAAACCCGTGAAGAAGATTAGAGACTTAGTAGATGGTTTGAGATCTTACCTTTTCTGCCAGAGATCTGAGTTCAAAGAAGCAATCACGAACCCAGATGAACTCAGAGAAGCAATCACGACCTCAGATGAACTCAAAGATGTTGCATCTGCTGTGATTTGGGGACGACAGACTGAGAGGAGACGGTGGGTTTGAGTTTTGATAAAATGGGTTTGAGTTTGCGCGACGAAGCCTTCATCGCTATATATCAGAGAATTCGTCGCCCCAGTTTTCAAAATTTCACCCCAATTTTTTTGCCGCCAGAAGCACGTGCCGGGTTTTTAAGGGGGGGGAGCATTTTGTGAGCACGAAATATTCTAATTTCGTCGCACAAACATCACATTTGTTTATTTTAGAGAAATTTTTTTATATCATTATTGAATTAATTAATTGAACTTCGACATTCATTTAACAAATTTATGGTAGAGCTCAGGTGCTGTGAGTAGAGCTCATATTCTCGAACAGATTAAATCCATCAGTTGCAAGCCCCAATCTGACATTGCGCGGGTCTTCTGCAAAATCGGGATACATAGTATCGAATGCTTTCCAAGCCTCTCCATCAGCAGGATGTCTCAAAAAATCATCATCAACCCTTCCTTGTGTCATCTCATATGACTCGCAGTGTTCGTCGACATGTACAGTCGCTGCAATCTGGGCTTCAGTGGAAGATAACGCAAAACCTTTTGTGGAATTTTCTTCGTTTTATTACCAGAATTAGGCTTATATCTTGGCTCATTGCACACAGGGCATGCATCCATCCCTTCAATTTTCTTATAAAATAATGCACAGTTGTATTTGCAAGCATGAATCTTTTGATACCCCAAACCAAGACCATTCGACAATTTCTGCACGTTACGATAATCCTCAGGCAAAACGTTTTCCTTCGGAAGCATCCGCTTCATAATTCCCATTAAATGAGAAAAACACTTATTCGACATATGATGTTTCACTTTGCAATGCATCAACTCCACAATGGCAGTAAGCAGGGAGAACTCTGTGCAACCGTGGTATAATGCTTGTTGGGCTTGTTTCAACAGTCTTTCATAGTTTTCTAACTCTTCACTTTGCAGCATGTTGGGAGGTACGGTATCTCCTACCATATCATCAATGTCATCTTCGTTCATCGATGCATATGGATAAGCGTCATTTATTATACCCATAACTTGGTCATTATCATTCATGGACGTTTCATCAATGTGCGGCACAAGTGGCTGGGAATTCGATGAAGTCGAACCAAATTCTCGTTGCTCCCCATGATAAATCCACCTCGTATAATTCTGAATCATCCCATACCTCGCCAAATGATATCGAACCATATTGAATGTCTGCCACAAACAATTGTTACAACATTGACACGGACACTTGATATGATTCGTCGTACCAGTGACATGTGCCCTTGCAAACTCAATGAAGCTCTCGATCCCATTTAAATATTCATCACAACATTTGTCCTGATTTTGTATCCACTGTCTTTCCATTACGCATGTTTTCAGTTTATAAACAAAACATGAGAATTCAAGAGAGTTAACGACACTAATGCGATTAGGTTTCAATGTGGAAAATTTTCAGCAGCATCTCAATTACAATTCTTCAAGTGGACGATGTAGATATTCTTAATTAATAAATATCTTGTATGCACTCGAAAAACAATGTGAGACACTCCCAAAAATCCACATGATAGCTACCTAATTTCATGAAATTTCAAAAAATAAAAAAAATTAGCAATTTCCTCACCGTTCTCCAAGTGAAAGAGAGACGATTGGTGTGGCCGGCGCCAGCGACGCAAAGAGAAGATGAAGCCTAATTAAGTGATGGAAGCTTGGAGTATATAGTGAGAGAAATCAATCGAGCAGAGAAAAAGAATAAAATGAGAGGAGAAAATAGTGAAAAATGCAGATCTGATTATTCTAATTCGTGGAGAAGATGAACAGGTCAGAGCTTGTTCGACGACACCGTTCGTCGCCCTGAGATGTTTTAGGCGATGAACCTACTCGCTTTACGCGACGAATCTTGGTTGTGAATACTTGATGCAACGAACGTTTGTCGCCCTAGGATGTTCAAGTTGGTTGTTCAAAGTGGCCGACACATAGCAATAGGTATTTTAGGGCGACAAAATATTTGTGTTTAAGCGACAATACTTTGTCGCTTAAATTTTAGGCGATGAAGGGTTCCTGTTCATCGCGTAAGCTATTTGTATGCGACGAAGGGTTCCTGTTCATCGCGTAAGATATTTCATGCGACGACGGTTTCCAGTTCGTCGCGTAAGATATTTTATGCGACGAGGGTTTCCAGTTCGTCGCGTCAGATATTTTTATGCGACCAACCAGTGTGTAGCCCGAGGATATTCAAGTTGGTCGTTCAAAGTGGTCGACACGTAGCCCTAGGTATTTTAGGGTGACAAAATATTTGGTTTTAAGCGACGACACGTTGTCGCATATTAGGTATGCGACGAAGGCTTTAACTTCGTCGCGAAAGAGGGTTTGACGCGACGAAACAGGTCGTCACTTTAAGTAGTTAGCTATTTTTTGTAATTGCGTGACGATATTAAATATGTCGTCGCGCCAAGATAATTTTGAGCGACAAAACTTCCCTCGTCGCAAAAAGGGATTTTTTTTGTAGTGGGTGTAGATAATTTGGATGGTGGGAGCCTAGTCAGGATGATGTGACAGTTAAGAGTGTTGTCTATTTGGCAAAAAACCAGGTTCATCATGCTCAGATGAAGCACATTGATGTGCGGTATCATTTTCTAGGGGATGTCATTGAAGATGGCGAGGTTCTCTTGGAGAAGGTGAGTATTAAAGACAATCCAGCTGATATGTTGACAAAAGTGGTTCCAGGGATCAAGTTTGAGCATTGTCTCAACTTGATCAAACTCTCTCAGTGTTGACGCCCCAAAGGGGTAGGGCCCTTAGGGGCATGACGACGATTCCCTGACCAAGAAGTGGGTCTTGGCGGTTTTTCATGCCAAGGTGGAGATGCTTATGTGGTTGTTTGTGATGCTTGTGTGGTGGCCTGAAATTGTTCGCCAAGGTGGAGATTGTGAGACAGAGAATGATTAAAGTCCTTTATAAATAAGGACTCATAGTCCTTGTGTGATTAGTTTCCAATTTATTGGGAAGAGTTAGACTAGAATTTTTGTTGTGGCTGACAATTCATGTGGGACTCAAAGTCTTTCTTTCTCTCTTTAAAGCAAGCATACAACAAGTCACAAAGAATAAATACAACGTAGCAGCAGCAACACACCATGAGCACCAGCAAATCAACGTTATAGGCAGCAACATACATAACGTGAGCAGGCAACGTGTTCGACGTGAAATGGGCTGCGTGTTTGGCGTGAAACGGGCTGCAAGAAGTGCTTGAAACAAGCTGCGAGTTCGGCGTGAATTGGTGTGTGCAGCGTGAAAAAGTAGCCAAGTAGAAGGATTGAAATCGGATGATTTCGGGTGTTCTTCATTTGCGAGTTTCGTCAAACTTTTCGGTGGTATTGTTTGCTTGAGATTGGGTAATCTCAAGGATCGTTGCTTGACAACATTGTAATCTTCAAGGAATTGTTTTCATATCAATAAAATAGTTACAGAGTCGTCGTCCGTGGAGTAGGCAAAGCCGAACCACGTAAATTTCGATGTCATCTTTATTTTCTGCATATTGTTTGTTGTTTGTTATTACTTGCAAAACGTTTTTAGCCATTAACTTTCACCAACTAGGTCCAGGACTTGTGTTGGAATTATTTGCATTAGCAGAAATTCCCTTACATTTTGGTCATCACTTGACTTGTAAATGAACTAGTGGAATACCCGTGCCGTTGGCACTATCGCAGATTACATCATTATTAAACGGCTATGTTGAATACTCAAATTTGTGGTTTTATTTAAACTTGTCATAAGCATTTGTACTTCACGTAATTTGGCATTAAAAAAAACTTGTTGCCTGAGCTCAATATATGTTCACCGTTTTCAGTATATTTAAAGTGTTTTTTTGGCGGTCGAAGAGACACGCACACAAAATCATTATATCCAAAATGTCAATTTTATGAATAAAGTAATTTATCTGAACATGTCATATGAAGTAAAAACTCAAAATTTTGACAGTGTCCCTTGTATTTTTCAATAATTGAAACCTGTATGAACCTGTCATACAAATTTATAATGGCAATCAATGCCATGAACACCAAATAATATATCCACACGCCATAATAATATAAAGAGCATGGTTTCCACCATTTCTCTTTTCAAAAAATGAGAACAAAAGGAACCCAGAATATACAAAAATGGGTTAAACTGCATATGTACATCAAAACTATGTATCAACAACTGCTCCAAACATCTTCTGCATCACATTATCAAATGAATCGGCGTCTATATGCACCAACTTTGAGCAAGGAGGGAATATGACTGAAATCTACAAATTTATCACATACAATATTAGAAAAAAAAAATGTTAATAAAATAATATATTTTCAATCATCTTTAGAGATAAACTACCTTATTAGCCAATTTTCAATGACGCCCACCATTATACTTTTGTTTTTTAATGGTTTTTTTGAACTCCTCGACAATGATATCCCAATTCTACAAAAATGTATAATCAATATTAGATTAATATCGTTAGATTAATATCGTATGAAAGAAAAATATAAATATCAATAGAAAATTTATTAAAACATACCTTTAAAAAATTCTTACAACAAAACTTCTGGATAAACAATATTGGTCGTAGAATCCAGCCCATCTTGAGGTAAAAGGACACTTATTCT
Organism: Berberis vulgaris; assembly: GCA_963556465.1. Lineage (NCBI taxonomy): Eukaryota > Viridiplantae > Streptophyta > Magnoliopsida > Ranunculales > Berberidaceae > Berberis > Berberis vulgaris. The sequence goes on from OY747134.1 coordinate 61,138,388, forward strand.
ATTAGAAGCTGTGCATCTAGATAATGCAACATAAAGTTGGCCATGGCTGAATACCGGTGTTCGTAAATCAACTCCAACGTATTTCACAGATTGACCCTGGGACTTGTTTATCGTCATTGCAAATGCCAACCGCACTGGAAATTGACGCCTTTTCATTTTGAAGGGAAACTCGGAAGATGATGGCGTTAAAGAGATTCTAGGAATGAAAACTAAATTGCCAGCCTCATCCCCATTTAAGATTTTTGCTTCAATTATACGCTTTGCACAACGCATAACCATAAGACGTGTTCCATTACAAAGTCCATCTTTAGGTGCGATGTTTCTCAGCAACATAATTGGACAACCTACTTTTAATTCTAACTTAAATGGCGGTAATCCAGAAGGATTAAGCGAGTTCAAATACTCAATTGGATAACGGTTGGCAATGGAATGATCATTTTCAAAATGTTCCGCCATTTTATCTGCGGCAAAATAAACAATGATTTCTCCTGGAAAATCAGATAATGCAGCTTTGTTAATGTCGTAGACATCGTCATTTCGTGCTGAGAGAATTGTTCGCTCAGTCAAATAATTCGGAGACGCTGTGCCTATTACATTTAGTTGAGGATAAACCAAAGAAATTAGTTCACTTAAATCTTTGCACTTGTGCACCGTTGTTGGAATACGAATAACATCTTGTGCGGTGCTTCCAATCTAAATAAAATAAAAATAATCAGTAATTAAAAAAATAGCAATGTAGTAAAATGTAGAATTGTTTATACAAAAATAATACCTCAGTCAAAAACTTCGTAAACCCGTCATTGCCTACCCCATTGTCCAACCGCATATTCAAACTCAAAGTCAGAACTTGTATGTTTAACCAAAGCTTAGAACGCCTCAAAGATGCAGCCACAATTTGCTCGCGGACGCCTTTGGGTATCACTGGCAATATCTGTCGAAAATCACCCCCAAGAACAACAGTAATACCACCAAATGACTTATTGGTGCTGTAAATGTCTTGTAGTGCACGATCAACTACTTCAACACAATATCTATGTTGCATCGGAACTTCATCCCAGATAATTAGTTTGGTCTCCCTGAATAACTCAGCGTGCAATGACTGTTTACTAAACCCACACACTGAATTTTCCATGACATCCAGCGGAATACGAAACATTGAATGAGTTGTTCTACCTCCCACTAATAGTAACGCCGCAATACCAGATGATGCAACGGTAATGACAATGTGTCCAAGGCTGCGACATTTTGATGCAATGGCGTTGTATAAAAAAGTTTTTCCTGTTCCTGCACCTCCATTCAAAAAAAAATGAATTCCCTTATTTTCAAGAACTGAAGTTACTATTGCAGTATAAGCAGAACGTTGTGCCTCATTAAGACGATCGACGGATGATTGTGCATCGGATTCTTGACCATCATACTGAAGTTGTCGGTGTTCCCATATGAGTCTGTTACCAACTATCATGTCCCAATTTTCAATTGGCAGGGGCATAGGTGGGAACTTCGTTAAATTATTCCCTCATTCTTGAAGAAATTGATTTATGAGATACAAACCATAATCCTGAGTCTGAGCATCTGTTGGATTTGAAATACCAAACCTTGTTCGTAGTTGGTGCGAAAGATCATCACATATATTCACTGAGAACCTTGTCCACAGCAAATCTGGGTGAAGTGGATGACATTCCATTAGAATCACACTAAACAATCTTCTCAACTGATTCCCAGTTTTCATGATCGCAGCCTCTTCAAGGCACTGAATCCATTCATCATCATCTTCTAGGAGTCCTCGTGAGGTGCAAGCTAATTTGAAGGTGTCGTGTAAAACATTGTCATATGTGCGCAAATGTTCAAATGATTGTGGCCATTTTACAACCGTTAGAAGCAGTCGAAAATAAAACCTTTCACCTTCATGAGGACTGGCAAAATACATTCTTCCAATTGCATAACCCATTTTTCTTTTTGTCCACATTTTTTGTGATTTCTGCCAAACAAAATGTTGGGGGAATTGTTGGTAGGTAAATGTACGTGCAAACGGATCTACAGCACAACATGCAAAAAATGCAGATAAAGTCGACATTTGGTGTCTAGCTCTAAGTAAAATTGATTGTGCTTGATCTTTAGGATTGAACACAACATGATGCATTCCAGGTAAATGAAGCGCCAATCGAACCACTGTAGGATTTTCTTCGTGTAAAAGATGACCAAATATCCGCCAAGCAGCTTCTGGCGGACCAATATATCGAGCATCAAGATATTGCTGGATTTCATCAACTCCCCCTAGTACCATTGTTGTTCTATCATGACCTTTATAAATGTACTTGTGTATGTATTTAACACATCTAATTCCCTCACACACTTCCACATTAATATGACAATCAAACATCCTTGAAAGATATGGATTATATGGCACCACATCTCTATTATCAACTGGTTGACCCTTCACATTATATACTCGGCCAGTATTGCGGCGTCGATAAATAGGATATCCATCTTGGCCCATTGTTGTTGTTTTTGAATATTCGCGAGGATATCTTTTTGTGCACCTCCCATTCTCCATACACGGTGCTCCAGAATTTCGAACACCACACGGTCCATACACCATACAATGTAAAACTGTTTGAAATTGCATCGGATCTTTATCCGGGTCAGGAAATTCTGCACACATGATCTTATCAATTTGAGCGGTAGTGCGAATTTTTTGTAAATGGTGAAGGAATATAAGTGCGTGCATATGAGGTAGCCCACGCTTTTGGAATTCAATGGTAAAGACATGAGCTACAACATCACCGAATGTGCCTCTTTTGATAATCTTATCCATTAGACATTTTCTTTTTAACTCAAAAACTCGAGATACTAAATCTGGGCGATCCGTAGGCTTTTGGTGAGGTAACAGAGCATCCATAATTTCAGGCCATTTTGGATTTGCAGTCATGGTTAAGAAAACATCTGGATGATTGTTGTAACGTGTGATAGCCATTGAATCTTGAAATATATCAAACATGTGTCTTGGACTACCATATGGGATGACGGCAAAATAAGTCGCTTCCCAAGTTGATCTGGTCTTAACCCATCGGGCCCAATGTCCGTAAGACTTTCATAGAGCTCAGCCCTGAGCTTTGTTTGATTGTTCCTCACATACATTAATCGATTTTGCTCTGTTGAAGCCCAAGCATCTACTAAAAACTCCTGAAGCAATTTGCCACCTCTCAAAATTGTTGAGTACTCAGTTGGTCGTTCGAACAAACGATAACTGTAAAACTCCATCTGAGTAAGTCGTTTATTTGAACACCTATTAGTTGTAACATCCCACTGAGTTAATTCAGGTTCCCAACCTAAGTCGCCATACGGAAATAATAGCACATAATGAAGCGGTAAGTAAGCTGGGTGACATTCATTAATTTTCATCAACTCTTGATTTCCTCGCAAATATACGACAATATCTCTGGTTGTGTTTACTTCAGGGACATCTCCAGGCAAAATAATTGCTATTTCATTTGATGAAGGAAGATTGTAACGCCGCCGATCTTTATGACAACTATAGTGTAAATACACAGGTATGTTTTGGTCAACAGAATTTGTTTGATTCAGAATCTCGTATGCTTGACGGTATTTCTCCACAAACACATTATACTGCAACAAAGCATCTTGAATGATTTTAAGCACATCTAATCTCAAGCGTGGATTTCGACGACTGCGGGTATGTAATGCTGAATCGGGATCATAAATGTAAAGCTGTGAATATACTGCATCTTGGGCTTGTTGCGGAATTAACGCTCCCGTTTGATGTCGTAATTCTCCATGAATAATAAAGCTTGTGGGACCCCTCCCATTGAGTACCCTTGGCTCAAATTTAGTACCAAGACTCGTGAATGCATTCGCAGCATTATACTCGCGAATATGTATACGAAAATTATTTGATTGAACATCATCTCCCTCATACAACACTTGAAGCAATGGTGGAGGGGTAGATAACAGTGGCAGCTTCACCTTTCCTTGCAAACAACACGTCCCGAAAAAAGGATTCCTCGACGAAGATGCCTTCAATTTTTCATCATTCCAATGTAGTGCTGAGCAATGAGGACACAAAAAATTCATTTTGCCTAAGAAATGACGTGTTTCTTCTTAATGAGCTTGTGAGTCAATTTCATGCCGGAAATCCAAACCACTATGACGGGAAGTATCGTCATTAGGAAGTCGGTCATTTGTAATTGGCCTAAACAAATTGTAAGATAGATAATGAGTTAAAATTTAGAAAACTTGATAAAGTTAAATTATATGAGAAAATAGAAAAAAAAGAAGTATACATGTTTGTTGGTGCATTTGGGGATGCGTTAGGCGTAGAAAATGAACACCTCCTTGGTTGTTGTGGTGGCAACACATTTTGATCTAACACAGTAAAAAATTCATAATCCATGCATCGGGGAGAGATGATATTGAGCACAGCCGTTCGTGATTGTTGCCGCAGCTTTTGTGGAAAAGCGCGATCATTAGGTGTGAAAGAAGGAAAATGTATTTGAACAGGAGGCGTCCTACATAAAATTCCCTCTTTGTCTCGACGCAAACGTTGTGCGGATGAACGTTTTGAATTATTATTCTGAACAATGTTGTTATCCTAAAATACATTTAAAATGGTAAATGATTACACACTAAAAGAATTAAGGCATGCATATAATCTAAACAATGAAAACGTGCATAGACAATGGGAAAATAAGAAGGGGCCTATATAACACATACATGACATACTTTGAAATAATAATAAAGTTACGCACTTATACATACCTGAATAAATACAACTTTTCGTTTACCCTTTTGAATAGAACCGGCATTTTCCTTTCCCTTGCATAAAAAACTTAAGTAAATAAGCATAAGACGGTAAAAACAATTAATATAAATAATGCAGTACACAGATCAGCACACGCATTGAAAGTTAAGAATGTTGTACACACCCCAACAAATTTGCTTTTCCCCTTTTCGGCAATTGTGGCTTTTGTTTTTCCTTTTCCCTAGAAAGAAACACACACAAATATAAATTTAATTTTCGAAGGTGTAAGGTTAAAGAAGCATATGTACATACTAATATAAATTTTGTTAGGAAAAAACATATGTACATACCCCAAAGCATTGAAATTTGGATATTCTTTGTTTTGTAGTATTCACATTAGCAGTCAAGGTAGTGTCTAACTTAGGTTGATTTTTTTTTCTCTCTCGACGCAAACGTTGGCCTAGCGCACGCTTGGAAACGTTACTGTCTATAGGGACATTTTCTTTTCCCTTTCCCATATCCATATTTGGCTTTAACAAAAAAAAACAGATAACTTGGTATAAATAAATATGTATATATTTATTGTTAGAAATAGTGAAAAAGAAAAACAAATAAATAAATAGAAATAATACCTGTTGATTGGGAACATTGGACCTGAGGCCATTATCTATAAGAAATTGCTCCTAGTAAAAGGATGACATGTTAAAATCTTTGGCTAATTTATTAAAAACTAAGTGAAAAGAGAAATTAACAAAATTTCTTACTGTCCTCGGCAAGTTTGAATCAACTTGCTCATCACGAACTGTAACCCTGACGCCTTGTTTTTCTAGAAATTTGATCTATGGCAAACATATAAGTAAGTGAGTAATTTTAAGGTGAAAATTGGCAGATAGATGGCGGAAAAACTATGCATTTTTCTTACAGTTCCTTCTACGGCTGAATCCACCTGCAAACAAAGAAGGTGTCATATATATGAGACAACCAATTCGAAGTAAGATGTAGTAGTATCAACCTACTATAGTACCTGTCCGAAAATCATCATTTCGGAGTAGGGTGGATTTTGAACTAAGTGGTCCATAATTACGGTCAAGTACAATGAAAGGTTAGGGATCCCTGAAAAGAAAAAGGAAATGTTTATATATTGCAACAAAATCTTTACAATTGAGCTATATTTTTGGAACAGCCATCAATTCAATAAGCATCAACAACATATATTACTTCAATGGGAAGTTGATTAAAAAAAATGATTTACAATCAAAACGGGGTTACATGACGACTTTACCCGTATAAAAAAACAAACGAAGTTAAGGACTTTGCCCAAACAAAAAAGACCGCAACCCTGTCGGCGAAACAGGACTTGAGAACTAATAAGCCACTACTCAGCACTTTAAACAAACCAAAAAGCAAAACAAAAATTGCATAAGAAAAAAAAGAAAAACATCAAGCAAAACTGAGACAGGGAAAGCAACACCGCACCCCCCTGTCCAGACTGAAACCTCGCGCCTGCAGCACCTCCCGCACCAAGCATCCCACCGCTCCCTGCCTTAGCCAGATAGCAAGGGCGAACCTGGCTGCTCTTGCCTCGCAGTCGAACCGCCAGCCAAAACCGGACATTCGCAAGGCCTGGCTCAGCCTAGCATCCACTGTTGTACAGAAAAACAGGGAGCAAAAATATTGTTCCTGCAGATAGCACCCAGTCCCATACAGGACCCGGTCCCAGACTGCACTCGTCTTGCGCGCAAGACAGTCCAATCTCCAGCAAGACTGGCCCAACTGATAGACTGCACCCTTAGAACCCTGTCCTTAGAACCGTTGCAAACTTAAAACACCAAATGGAGTCAACCCAAGCAGCCAGCTGTCAGCAACCCGGACAGCACCCTGCGGCCTCGACTGCGGACTACGGACTGCGACCTGGACTGCGGAATGCGGAATGCGGACTGCGGCCTGGACTGCGGACTGCGGCCCGGACTGCGGACTGCGGCCTGGACGGCGGACTACGGCCTGGACTGCGGACTGCGGCCTGTGGCCTGGACTGCGGACTGCGGCCTGGACTGCGGACTGCAGACTGCAGCCTGCCACGTGCAGAAAACGACCCTAGCAACACCAACACCAGCAAGCCTCTCAGCAGACCTCAACCTCAGCAAAATCAAAACCTGTGTGCTAACCCCGACAAACTCATTGAGGTTGAGTTTAGTCCAAGATCCAACAATTATTAATAATGGTAGTTTGGATTTAAAAAACAATCAAACAGCAAAGTGAAAAAGAGGATAAAAAGTATCATGCACATGTAGAATAGGAAATGCTATCATGGCTGAGATATATGGTAGAATTACGTGGCCGATATTGGTTAAATCAATATTTGAAAAACTTTCTTTTTCCAATATTTTGCAGGTGAAATCAATATGGTAATTAATATGGATGATAACATATTTGACTCAATGGACAGTTCAACTTTAGATATTAAGCTAGACCATCACACATGTTTTGTACCAAAACAATGTTCTTTCGTAATCAATTTGGTTATCAATCACTATTGCAACTCTGGCATACTCAATGGCATGCAAAATTCCATATGCATGAACATCAATGTTTATGTAGATCACTAATAAAGGATAACATATAGGAGCACTCAGCAAGCGAGCATGCTGCCTGCAAGCAAGCAAGCTGCCTAGATGCCTGCAGGCAAGCAAGCTGCCTGCCTGCAAGCAAGCAAGCATGCTGCCTGCCTGCCTGGCAGCAAGCAAACTCATTGAGGTTGAGTTTAGTCCAAGATCCAACAATTATTACAAATGGTAGTTTGGTTTTAAAAAATATCAAACAGCAATGTGAAAAAGAGGTTAAAAAGTATCATGCACATGTAGAATAGGAAGTGTTCTCATGGCTGAGATATATGGTTGAATTACGTGGCCGATATTGGTTAAATCAATATTTGAAAAACTTTCTTGTTCCAATATTTTGCAGTTGAAATCAATATGGTAATTAACATATTTGACTCAATGGACAGTTCAACTTTAGATATTAAGCTAGACCACCACACATGTTTTGTACCAAAACAATGTGCTTTCGTAATCAATTTGGTTATCAATCACTATTGCAACTCTGGCATACTCAATGGCATGCAAAATTCCATATGCATGAACATCAATGTTTATGTAGATCACTAATAAAGGATAACATATAAGTCGACTCCTGAATAATACATCAACCATAGACCCAAATAAACCTAACCATTTTTTTGGGTGAACTCAATAAATAATCAATTATTAATGTGTTACAACTCTACAACAGTACAGCCTGAGATAACTAATACGAAATAAAAACAACAAATAAAATAATGGCAAATATGTTTACCTTCCAAAGATAAGAGAAAAGTGAGGGAGGATCAATGACGAAGGAGTTGTGAAGTCGTCCTGGATGAAGTCGTCCTGGATAATACTCTGATACAGTCTTCAAGCTTGCCAACAACAAATTCATAAAAGATGAAGCTGATCTGAAAAAGCCTGCATTACACGTCTTGTTTAATTTAATCAATTATTCAACCCCATGCACCAAAAAAACTTAAACAATTTCAAAAACTGTATATTATTAAAGAAACAACTGGCTTAAGATTTCTATTTTTTCTTTTAATGTCACAAACAATGGAGCACTAAGCAAGCGAGCATGCTGCCTGCAAGCAAGCAAGCTGCCTGGATGCCTGCAAGCAAGCAAGCAAGCATGCTGCCTGCCTGCACGCAAGCAAGCAAGCTGCCTGCCTGCATGCAAGCAAGCAAGCTGCCTGAGGTTGAGTTTAGTCCAAGATCCAACAATTATTAAAAATGGTAGTTTGGATTTAAAAAACAATCAAACAGCAAAGTGAAAAAAGAGGATAAAAAGTATCATGCACATGTAGAATAGGAAGTGTTCTCATGGCGAAGGACTTGTGAGGTCGTCCTGGATAAAACTCTGAAACAGTCTTCAAGCTTGCCAGCAACAAATTCATAAAAAATTAAGCTGATCTGAAAAAGCCTGCATTTGCACGGCTTGCTGAATTTAATCAATTATTCAACCCCATGCACCAAAAGAACTTAAACAATTTCAAAAACTCTATATTATTAAACAAACAACTGGGCTTAAGAGATCTATTTTTTTCCTTTACTGACACAAAAAATGGAGCACTAAGTAAGCGAGCATGCCGCCTGCAAGCAAGCAAGCTGCCTGCCTGCCTGCAATCAAGCAAGCATGTTGCCTGCCTGCCTGGCAGCAAGCAAAATAATTGAGGTTGAGTTTAGTCCAAGATCCAACAATTATTACAAATCGTAGTTTGGTTTTAAAAAATAATCAAACAGCAAAGTGAAAAAGAGGTTAAAAAGTATCATGCACATGTAGAATAGGAAGTGTTCTCATGGCTGAGATATATGGTTGAATTACGTGGCCGATATTGGTTAAATCAATATTTGAAAAACTTTCTTTTTCCAATATTTTGCAGGTGAAATCAATATGGTAATTAATATGGATGATAACATATTTGACTCAATGGACAGTTCAACTTTAGATATTAAGCTAGACCGCCACACATGTTTTGTACCAAAACAATGTGCTTTCGTAATCAATTTGGTTATCAATCACTATTGCAACTCTGGCATACTCAATGGCATGCAAAATTCCATATGCATGAACATCAATGTTTATGTAGATCACTAATAAAGGATAACATATAGGAGCACTAAGCAAGCGAGCATGCTGCCTGCAAGCAAGCAAGCTGCCTGGATGTCTGCAAGCTGCCAGCCTGCCTGCCTGCAAGCAAGCAAGCAAACTCATTGAGGTTGAGTTTAGTCCAAGATCCAACAATTATTAAAAATGGTAGTTTGGATTTAAAAAATAATCAAACAGCAAAGTGAAAAAGAGGTTAAAAAGTATCATGCACATGTAGAATAGGAAGTGTTCTCATGGCTGAGATATATGGTTAAATTACGTGGTCGATATTGGTTAAATCAATATTTGAAAAACTTTCTTGTTCCAATATTTTGCAGTTGAAATCAATATGGTAATTAATATGGTAATTAACATATTTGACTCAATGGACAGTTCAACTTTAGATATTAAGCTAGACCACCACACATGTTTTGTACCAAAACAATGTGCTTTCTTAATCAATTTGGTTATCAATCACTATTGCAACTCTGGCATACTCAATGGCATGCAAAATTCCATATGCATGAACATCAATGTTTATGTAGATCACTAATAAAGGATAACATATAGGTCGACTCCTGAATAATACATCAACCATAGACCCAATTAAACCTAACCATTTTTGTGGGTGAACTCAATAAATAATCAATTATTAATGTGTTACAACTCTACAACAGTACAGCCTGAGATAACTAATACGAAATAAATTCAACAAATAAAATAAAGGCAAATATGTTTACCTTCCAAAGATAAGAGAAAAGTGAGGGAGGATCAATGACGAAGGACTTGTGAAGTCGTCCTAAATAAAACTCTGAAACAATCTTCAAGCTTGCCAGCAACAAATTCATAAAAGATGAAGCTGATCTGAAAAAGCCTGCATTTGCACGTCTTGTTGAATTTAATCAATTATTCAACCGCATGCACCAAAAGAACTTAAACAATTTCAAAAACTCTATATTATTAAACAAACAACTGGGCTGAAGAGATATCTTTTTTCCTTTACTGTACTGTAAATATTTTTTTTTTTCAGTTCAAACACTCAATGATGATAGACCGTTTCTTTGAAGGATTACAAACCCAATAATACCCTTATAGCCCGACCATTACTTAATCAAAGAAAATGGACATTTCAAATAAAGAAGAATTTAGGAGAGTTTGTTCAAATAAAGAAGAAACATACTTTGTTCAAATAGGAATATCATCAAATCCATTTTGTGCATATTTTGTGCATCAATTCTTAGATAACTAATACGAAATAAATAAGAAACATATTTTGTGCATCAATTCTTCACTACTTTATAACAGAATTTGTTCAAAGAGGATTTTCATCAAACAGGAATTTCATCAAACATATTTTGTGCATCAATTCTTAGATAACTAATACGAAATAAAGAAGAAACATATTATGTGCATCAATTCTTCACTACTTAAATGGGTATGAAGTTCACAAACCCCAATTTCAACCAAACAAACCTTAAATTTCAAATAAAGAAGAATTTAGGAGAGTTTGTTCAAATAAAGAAGAAACATACTTTGTTCAAATAGGAATATCATCAAACCCATTTTGTGCATATTTTGTGCATCAATTCTTAGATAACTAATACGAAATAAATAAGAAACATATTTTGTGCATCAATTCTTCATTACTTTATAACAGAATTTGTTCAAAGAGGATTTTCATCAAACAGGAATTTCATCAAACATATTTTGTGCATCAATTCTTAGATAACTAATACGAAATAAAGACGTCACATATTATGTGCATCAATTCTTCACTACTTAAATGGGTATGAAGTTCACAAACCCCAATTTCAACCAAACAAACCTTAAATGGGTATGAACCTCAACAATCACAAACCAAAAACCCCAAAACCAAAAACCATAACACCTCAACAATCAAAACCCAGTAAACCCCAAAACTTTAAACCAAAAACCCTAACCCAAACCTAATCACAAACCACACAAATTGCCCACCTGAACCTGCCAATAACAAAGAAATGGAATTTTCCTCACTTATGCTCTTTGCTGCAACTATTGCACTCAGTGATGATTGTTTCACATCACCACCTTCATGTTCCCCCAAAATCAATGTGTTTACCTATCAACACAGAGAAAAATCAAGGAACATAACCACACAAACACGACTATCAATAAAACATGTCACATTACAGTCCACATTGTCTTTCATACAACAAATTTTTGAGCTGAGGGATCATTTATGATCACGAATCTAATGAATTACCACAATCACTCTATTTTACTGTGAATCAACAAAAACTGTCTGGGTTTTGCTTCAAAACTCACAAAATCTCAAATTTTAAGCAATGAGTTATCACAATTTTCAGTTTGATCAAAACCCATTTAGTGATTTTGGAACCAAACAACTATTCCTAAAGATCAATCAAAAATTTCAATTTCATCAAAACCCATATAACTCCTTCAAATTCTGTTCCTTCAAAACAAATAACTCAACCAACCATATAACTCCTTCAAATTCTGTTCCTTCAAACTCTGCCCTCAGAGATGACTCAACCAACCATATAACTCCATATAACTCAACCAACCAACAAAATATGCGTGAGAGAGAGTTACTTACAGAGTGTTTGTGTTTGACAGAGTGAGAGAGACTGCGTGAGAGATGGATTAGCTGCTGCGTGAGAGAGGGATTCGCAGTGGGAGAGAGACTTGAGAGATTTGTGAGCGCGGGAGAGTTTTTGAGTTTGTGAGTTTTTGAGTTTTTGAGTTTTGAAGTTTGTATGCGGGGAGAGGTTTAGAGATTTTAAGTTTTTAAGTTGTTAGCCATAAACATAATTGTTGCCACGTAGGACATACAGACTCAAAATATTGTTCATGAACAGTAAAAAACCACTTTGAAATGTAAGATAGATGGGTTCTTGAAATGTAATTATGCCTAAATGCTTTCTTAAAGAAAAGCGCGATATTAGTTATATGTAGATTAGTTTCATTTTTACACAAAGTCGAGATGCTATAACAACTCAATCTATTTTCTATTTGATCGGGAGACGGCTAAGGTGTTATAGAAGATAGGATGTTAATTGTTGCATGAAGGTGTCAGGTTCAGGTCTGAAGGGTCCGGTTTATATAATACATTTTTGGGAATTCATAGGATTTTTGGCTTTTAGGTTTCATTCTGCATTAGAAAGCCTTTCTTTTTTTGATGTCACTCTCTAAATCCTTCCCACTGGTTTCTAGCTTGTCTGTGTCTTAGGTCTTCTCGACTTTCACTTGTTTTCTCTCTCTCTCTCTCTTTTTTTTTTTTGTTCTTGAATAAAAATTTTCATCACTTGGGGAAAACAGAAATTTGAGGTCACCACGAGGTCTAAATGGCTTAGGAAGTTTTGTTTTTTAACAGTGTATTTTGACTATAGCTCCTTCATATTTTTCCAAAGAACTTCTTGAGCAATGATGTTAGGGCGTACACCCAAAACCATTAGCCAAAAGGAATATCCTGAGACTTTTACCAGTTATGACTATTCTTATGTATTATGTATCCAAAAATGTCAAAGGAACAAAAGGCTTCCAGCTACAACGTTGTTCAAAATTTTTACTTGCTGCACTAATACATTTTGAATGTAGAATGTACTTACTATGGGGCTTATTTGACAGGAAATGTTCAGTTGTCTGTGATCTTATGTCTTGCCAATGGCATTGAGAATCAATTGGAGAGCATACCAAATGATGTACTTGAGTGAATAATTGCCTACCAGTTGAGTCCTTTCATCGCAAAAATGGGTCATCCTTTTGGCTCGCATTTTGTAGGAAATTGTATTTTCAAGTGAAGGATTATATAGAGAATCGGGAGAGTAGCTGTGCATTTAAACTTTTCATACCATATGCAGTAAATAGGAAGATCTGTTGTCATCTGCTTTCATTTTGACTATACAATTTTTCTCTTTGCTTCTAAATGCTCGATTATTTTTATTTTAAGGTGATTCAATTAACTCCGCTAGTAAGTTAAAGATAAAGGTAGTAACACATGGTAGCTGGTAACATATCTTGTTGTTTTCGTAAATAAAACAATGTAAAAGCTATGTAACACTTATTTTCTATACCAAAGGGTTGCATTGATTTGGAGGTACTCCAATCAAGTTATGCTCATTGAAATGGATCTATATTTATTTATATAAGAAATGGGATTAGCTTATGGCATATGGCCTACTTTCGTTGCTCTGGCTTTGTCTTTCCACAAATATTTCTTGGTTTGTTTGTTCTTTTCCATTTTTTATTTTTCTAGTAGGTTTCCTCGACCTATCATTTTCGTGTCTTTTCTTGTTTCAGTAACTTTTCTTCATTATACAAGTTGCATGAATGGTCTTGCCTAGACGTTCAGTGGTCTTTCCTCAACCTATTTTTGCTGAAGAGCAATATACTGTGATTCATTTAAAAGGTTCTTTCTGTATCTTTTGATCTGCTTTCAAATATCAACATTATCATCAATGCCTCATCTCAACACTCATATTCATGAACCCAATTTTCTTATGACAATTTAAACATTTGAAACAAAGATTAGTTATTGTATTCTGATTACACAGTTCTCCTTCTGACCATGTCCATCCACATCGTTTTCATCTCTTTTGGCCTTCTAGAGTCTTCAAACTGCAGAGTGCTCCTTATAGTGGTACTATTATTCTATCAGCTCTTGCACCGTTTTGTAGTTTATAACAAGCACTCCTGAAACATGAATATCGGGAAATTTTCAGGTTGCCAAGTATGCTGCTTTGACAAGAGAAGAGTGGGAGGAGCAATGCAAACTTTGGCCAACATCGTACCACCCACCAACTTAGTAAGTTTGACCTTGGCAACTTCCTACGTGTTCAAATACTAAGTTACTCTTTGATCATTGTGCATTAGATACAATCCTCATAAGATATGTGATAGAAATGCATGTTGGACATCGTATAGGTGTTGTATGCACCGACTGAGAAAACCCACCTAGACAGGGACTGAGAGCTCTAGGTCCTAAAAACACTCGTTCTGAAAAAACTTCAAGTACTGGTGTATTACGAAGATTCTCTAGTCCACATACTGACTAGCAACTAGTATACATTATGTTAAGATGTTAACAAGGACTGACTATTAACAAGATCTATATAGACTAACTAGAGTAAAGCAAACTAGGATAGTACTTGATTGATGAGTATTAAACCTTAAAAACAAAAACAAATAACAAGAGCCACTCGCTAAATAAAACAATAAATAAGTAAATAAATAAATATTTGAGACCTTTTCTGAAGAAGCATGGCTTTCATGCCTCCACTGGAGGCCTGGAGGAGCTGTTAATTAGAACTTGAGCATCACAAAGAAAAAGTTAAGAAATTAATTTCCTGTAATTAGAACTTTGAACATTTTTCTTGTGAAAAAAGAGAAAGGGACAGATAATGATGAAAGAAAGACAGATAAATAATAACTTTAAAAAAAGGTGTGTTGGCTCTGGTTGTAGCTTGTAGGCAGGGTCACCCTGAGATTTAAGGGGTGTTGCGGGGCCCTTTTGCGAAGACTAAAAACAGGAGCCGTTTTTACGAGGGAAACTAAATATTTCATTTCATACATAAATGTGCTTAAAATCATTTAAGAAAAAATAATAAACAAATAAACAATCATATCAAGTTAGGGAGTCAGACTCGAACCTACAACCTTGTCAAATGTACAATGGTGACAATTGGAGCAATATAAATTTGGATAAATTAAAAGCGCAGGGGTCTTTAATAATCAAAATGTCAAACATCCAGAATAATAATAACAATAAAAATAAATAGAAATTTTGGGTTCAACAACTTTCTAGGATACAAATTTAAGCAAAACTGTTCTACAGTTTCTTTTCAGTTCTTAATCTCCCCCCCCCCCCCACCTTTGATTGCAGCAATATTGAGGGTAAATTAAAAGCGCAGGTGTCTTTAATAATCAAAATGTCAAACATCCAGAATAATGATAACAATAAAAATAAATAGAAATTTTGGGCTCAACAACTTTCTAGGATACAAATTTAAGCAAAACTGTTCTACATTTTCTTTTCAGTTCTTAATCTATTTTACCCCCCCCCCCCCCCCCCCCCCCCCCCTTGATTAGCAAAGAAGTCTCGTAATCAATCTTTAACGTCATGAAAGTCACACTCAAGTTGATGAAATCTGGCCCTCAGGTAATGATTGCTTTGTTGGAATGTCATTGTCACATTTTAACATGATGGTTTTTAAATTTTGATCAGTCTTCTGTATGACCTGTTAAGCCTTGTACTTGACTCGTTTACACTAGTGTTTATCAGTTGCATACTAAATGATGGCAGATCGTGCAAGTGTTACTCGGAATGCTTTAGATGGATGTCTCTGTCATTATCAGTTGCATACTAAATGATGGCAGATCGTGCAAAGTGTTACTCAGAATGCTTTAGATTGATGTCTCTGTCATGCAAATTAAGAATATTGGTGTTCCCTGCGACTCTGTAGAACACTCCGGGCAATCAGAAATTATGAACATAGAACAACTTTAACTTTCTCTAAACAGAACTAAAAAATGAATGAGACTAGACACTGTCTTGACTTGCAGGATAGCTGATGTAAGCTAGAAATTTGATGGGTGTAGGAATGTAAGGTGAAAATTGGTAGGGTTTTTGGCTTAACAAATCTAATGGAGGGTTTTTTAGATGAACATCTAAGTAAATTTTCTATGTTGCCAGTGGTAAGGAGGTTGTGTAAATATCTTTTTGGAGTGCACTGGGTCAGGCCTGCATCAATTGGGATCTTGTTGAGAAGTTGGAAGAATCCGACTCACCTCGGCCCAAAGGGGAAGAGTGTATAGAAGATCCTTCCTTTTGCATTTTGTTGGACTGTGATTTGGGCAACAACAAAAGTTCTGATCTGAAATTGTGGTATTGGAGATCCTCATAACATTATGGGATTGGGTTTCTCATCTTCCCACATAAACATATAACAGAAAATGGCATATAGGTCCAAGAAAATATCATAAAAGAGCGGACAGAGAAGTTTAACTCAATCACACCAATTCTGTAACAGGGTGATGTATATTTAGAATCAGTCATTCAAATCTTTGAACTCATTCAACCTGATGTTTGTACTTGGTTGATGCTTCTCCTTGCTGTTGAGAACTTCTTGGTTTTCACATTTCTAAGCTTGAAAGCCCTCGTTCAGATTTTTGAACTTTGTGTTGCTAGGTTAATCAGTATAAACATCGCCACATACAACCTCCTCTGATAGATGGCAATGGGGCTGGTATGGGTTTTTTTAAACAGAAAAGCCGAAACGGATCGTTACCATCCCTTAATCTCTTCTCACATTCTCGTATATAAAGTTGCAATTCACATGGGGAGAGTGCAAAGATCTTTGGGTCTAAAAAATTGTCTTCAGTGACAAGGATTATTACTTCCCTTTCTTCTTATTTTTCTTTTTACTATTTATATGTTCTATAAGAGCAATATATAGTTAGTTGTTTAAAGACCATAGAGTTGTAATCTTGTTTTTAGCTTCATCTTTTGATGGTAATAATTCAAAGATAGGTGTAACATTAGCGTCATTTTATTTCAAGGCATTGTTAATATCTTATGCTTCTACCATGCAGATAGGGAATGCTTCTGTTATAGTGGACCCTTCAGTTAGACAAATTATCTCCTGTGCAACTGGCCAAACTTATTCTGTATGCACCCAATCAGAAAATGCTAATTTTGAAACAGACTGCACCAAACAGCCCGGAACTATTGCATCTCATCAGTCTGATGCAAATGAGGAAGCAACCAATGATGGACCTTCAATTCGTGCACACAATATGCATGCACAATTATCATATACTGGTGTATCTTGTCTATATCCTTGGCAATGGACTAAACAACATTTGTACATTGGTAATACTTGTTCCTGGCATCCTCTAAGACACGCAGCCTTTGTTCATATTGAGCTTTCTGCTGCCAGGGATAGGAGCCTTTTCCCTGGCTCCGGTTACTCTCTGGTGGATCATCTGCAACTATCCATTCCAAGTTTACTAACTAAAAGACAGAAGACACGTCTCTTGAAAGTGAGCCTTTTCTTGCTTACACTTTTCATCCATGCAACTGAGTGGGACAGTCATCGGGACTATGTTAAATCACGTATTCTTAACTTTTAAGAAACTAACTTAGAAACTTGGAAAAACATTTTGTTTTTTTCAGGATGAGGACAATACAGATTTGAAAGGTTGCTCTTAACGGTTTTCATTATGAAGTAGTGAGGCCTTACTTGTGCACTGGTTATGATATCTACCTTGTTTGGGAGCCGTGTATGATGTAAGTTGCTAGAACTCATCGTCAGGCAATAATACATTTGTGTTTTATTACGATGAAGTCGATTAATTTATACTAATTATATATGACAAGAGTAGCCTTGTCTGTAACGATGGCTTCCTATTCTCACGAAACACCAAAAAGTTTACTTTTAGATCTTCATGGTGGCCTTATCTCAGTTGTTGTTGTTGTTGTTGTTGTTGTTTGTACTTGCAAATTCTAATTAAAAGCTATGGGTGCACCCATGAAAATGGGTTTATTTCAACCAGGACAATGTTTTTTTCTTATTCCCAATACTTTCCAATTGAACTGATTTGATAGCATACTGGCTTCCTACCAAACTAGTCCATATGAGGCCATGGTTGTTAACATCCCATCAAATAAAATTATGGCGCACACATTGGCATGCTGGGGGCATATAAATAAGTTCCTATTATTCATTTGATTTCACCATTTTCTTTCTTCATATTGCACAGCAAGGCATATACGTTGGCGTAGTAATTGAAAATAAATCAATCATAGGGTTCCACGGAAGCATTTAGTAAACTTGTCACTCCCTATTCGAGTAAGGAAAATAAGGATTCCTTATTCAAACTTTCTAGTGACTCCTGTTCAAATGTGTTTTAACTGAAGGTGTGCGATGGCACTTGTTCATCACAGGATCCGAAGGATATTTTATGCTTTTCCGAACCCTGACTCAGGTGCATTGGGAAGTGTTGGGAGATTGCAAGGGGGAAAAAGTTTGAATCATCACTATGCTATCTTTAGGGTCTTGGTACCTCCAGAAGCCGTTAACGTAGGCATCGTGGATAATTTCTGCTAACAGCTAAAGAAGTGTGTACCTTGCTTTGATCATTCCTCCAGACAGTATCACTTTTTAGATATGATTTTTCTTACAGTTTTTTAAATCTTTGTTTTTTATTTTTTAAGTTTTTTCTTGAAGGGTTATTTATTTATAAGTTTGCTAATTGATGATGCTTCCTACTTAATTTGTACACTGATTCAACAGCTTCATTTTAATTTAATGAGTGGATGGGCGTCCCAACTTTATGATGAAATTTAGTTGGTAAGCATTAAACAATTTTAATTGTTGATCAACAGTAAGATCACGAACCTGACATGATTTCTAAGAAACCATCTGGACTAAACTAATACTCATCTGATTAAAAACTCTCTCAAGATAAATCCTTCTTCAGTTCACCCTTTCCTTGAGTTACATGTGTTCCACTCATTTCGGTTTTAAAAAGTTTGGTTTCAAGAATTTACAGGGGATTAGGAGATTTTTTTTTTTTTTTTTTACTCCGTCGATGACTTCTTGTTCTAATAAAAGCATGCATCAAGGCTGTGAAACATTTCCAATTTGGGTGAATTGAAATAGGCCTTACATTTTCAAAAGAATGAAAGTTCCATGTTCTCTCATGATTCATTCAACTCCTCTGGAAGGTTGTGATGTACATCAGAGAAATATTTGAATTTTGCACATGAGAAAGGAAACGATTGGATTTCTAGTCCAATGGAGCCCTCCAAAAAGGGGGGAAATGAAAAAAATAAAATCACCCGCAGTCAACAACCAATGTGCTATTTTCTTTTCTTTTCTTTTTCTATTTGAATTAATCGTTGCAGTTGAAATTTGAAACACAAATCACTTTTTCCTTTCTCATTTTTCTTGTGTTTCAGAGCACCCGTATGCACAAGTGACTAAATCAACATTCTTTACATGGCCATGGAATTGTTTGGAGAAAGAAATATGTCCTTACAATTCCCATCATCTTCAGGTTGATGGAAATAGATATGGCTCAATTCCCCCTGTGAAATTCAATGCCGGTGAGGCTTAGGCCCCTTGAATGCCAAGCTCTGATAGTTTAAGAAAATTTAAGATGGGTTCTAATATAAATAGAGGTTCCTTGGCTAAATTGCAGTGGACTCTTTACATAATAAAATAAGCATCCTAGTGAGAACAACAACATAACATCAGATTTAGAATGAAGCTAACAATACAATAATTTGAGAAAGAAAGGACTCCTGGAGAGACGACTTGGGTGGTGTTCCCGCGACCAGGTCGCTTGCTAATGCAACAATGACTCTCATCATCTTTCTCTGTATGTATTCCCAAGACAGGTTGGTTTGTAGCCATGCTCGGTATTGAGGTATACGCACCCATGAAAACTGATGTAAACTGGTCTTTGGGATGACCAAATATGGGTACCTGTGATCAAAATGATAATCGTTAACATGAAGGGTATCTTTGAAGTTAGTGTTGCATATTATGGAGCACCAGCAACAGTGTCTACTGGTTAGTAATAGTCGTGGTCCATTCTCTTTTATTTTAGTACCTATTCTAGGAGTAAATATTTATCATGTTCAGTGCTAGAAAGTGTATTCTTCAAGACATGTATCATTTCTTTTAGGTTCAACCTATTTATTTCCCATATTGGTTCCATTCTAGGATATCATCATTTCATAAATGCAAGTATCTTAGAGATACGACATTCAGATATAACGTCTTTCATTTGCTACGAACACTTGGCACCTTTTTCATTAACATGCATATCATCTTTTCTCTTGGTTCTCTATTGCTGTAAACATTTACTGATCATAGTTCATTTACCACCCTTCAAGATCTAAATTTGTTATAGGCAGTCTTAGAGTATTCCCTATGAAATTCATAAATAGCATCTACTTTAATGCTATACCCGTTTCAAGCATTTGAGGATTTTCAAAGATATAGTATGACATATAAAAAACCTAGCTTTCTCTATTCCAAGATTTCGTTGTAAATGAAAACCCTGATTTTATTTTATCCTTTGTTTCAAAAGACCAAAGGGTGTGGAAAGAATCAACAACTCACATATTCAAAATCTTTTTGAATCTGCAAGACCGATGGAGCAACAATGTTATTGCACTCTGCTACAGTTGCGGCACTGAGGTGAACTTGGTGAACTACTTCATCCGAGGCCATTTCACTAACTCGTCATCTAATCCCTTCCTTGTATTCGACTGGTCAACATTGCTATTAGAATCATGCCATATCATCTCCATCTGGAAGGTAGAAACATCAATCATAATAAAAAAAGAATCTCAAGTTCTATAAATGCAAGTAACTTGAGAAAGACAGAACTTGAGATGGGTAACAAGCATAAAAAAGATAATTCACAAATACTGACATTCTTCCCAAGTCTCTTATTACATTGCAGATAATAAGAGATTGAGAACATAGAGGTTCAAGTTGGGTGACAACAACGACCATAGAATTCAATAAATATATATTCACAAACTGACATTATTCTTCCTGAGTTGTCTAAACTTAGTAGTGTTATACCTCACCCACAACCACACGGTCACCTTCCTTTACACCAAGTTTTATGAGAGATTTGTTCACACCACATGCCTCCAAAACATGTCGAAACCGTCTCAGAGATTCTGAATACCTGTTCAAAAGTTTAAATGGTGAGCAATAGATTGGACAATGTTGAAGAGTAAAGAGCAAAAAAGAACTTTGAACTTGTTTAATTGCTTGTGAATATTGAAATATGCATCACATGACCTACTCACTTGATACATATTTTACATATTATCTTAGTATTAAACAGCAATTGAAAACAAGAAAAGGGCAGAGTGATCCTATGAAAATTTTGGCATGACAAATGAAAGTATTACTTCTAGTGGATGAAATACTTTTTAGTTTTTACAGGTTTGACTGGGCAAGGTGGTGTTTGGTTATTAAAACCTAACTAATCAGTCTAATTGTAACAAAAATGGAACCATCCTAACATGTCGTTACCAAATAAACTGTGAAATTGAATAATAATTCCATATATATGCCCCTGCTAGAAAGAACTCGGCCTCAACAAGTAAAATTCCAGTTAGTTGGAGAAGTTGTCTTCCATAAACAGTGAGTCTACTTATAACAAAAGCAGAACCCTAATCTTGAAAATCAAGCAATTAAAACAGTTCCAAATTTGTAGTTAACAAATAAAATGTAATGTGAAATTAAATCATATTTGTATATGGCCCCAAATCTTGTGTCCTTGGTAATAGTTCACATACCTCATCCCGAAAATAATGTTGGTATGCTTATCTTTCTTTCTTTTTTTTTAGAAAATAAAGGATGGTATAATAACTACAATAGATAACAATGATGAAGTGGGCTGAGATTACATACTCCCAATTTGTCATTTGAACAAAGCGCTGTATCCCGCCTCCAATTACATGCCAAGTACTAGAACTGCTATCGTGAGATATTTCAAAGTCGCCGATGGAAGCATTTCGTTGTTTATTTACCAACTTAGCCACATGGTCTAGATTAACTGGTTCAACTTTACCTAAAGTGGAAAAAAAAAGAGAGAGAGAGAGAGAGCTGTCAAACAGAAATTTTTATCCCACAGAAAATTATAGAAACTGTCTTGAGATTGTGCATTGAGAAACAAACATTTATGTTAACCAATTTGGAAGTAGTGAACAAATTTCATGGAACCTTAATCATAACTTGGCTTTAAGATGAACTTCAACGATACATTTAGTAGGTTACAATACACCTCAAATGCAAGGACTGTAGTTTTGCATCAATAGTGTTGCAATCACACACATCATTGTGAAGTTCCCAAAGTATTGTATTTCTCATCACTTCAGGGAAGAGAGTAATTTGATGTAGAAGGTAAATGTTATGAGCCTGCATACCTTCAGCACAGACATTTTCAACCAAATTCTTGTATGCGAGAGCAAGCATTCAAACAGAAGTAAACAAGAAAACAAACATGGCGACTAATGCATAATTCAAATCCAAACTCACACAGAGTGTGTTAGAAAGTTTATAAGCCCAATTGTCACTAAAAAATAAATAAATTTTGGAATTGAAAAAAAAATGTTATATGAAGATACAGGAAAGTTCTGACCTTCCATTTCCCTGTCTACTTCCAACTTTTTGCGTAAGAGATCATATGCAGAAGAAACCACTTCACGGGTGCCCTGTCTGTTTAAAGCACTCATGCAAAAAGGTTCAATACCACGAGCTTGCAATTCTGTTTTAAATGAAGTCCACTTGTCAGATGCTTCTAGAAGATCCATTTTATTGTAAACAACTACGAAGGGCTTTTCAGAAAGCTCAGGGTTAAACAATTCTAACTCCAGACGAACTGCATCAAACTCGTATACAGGCTGCTCGCCTGAGCCATCAACGACATGTACCTGTCCTCCAAAGAATAATTTACTGATTTAGACAAAACTACAGGCTAATGAAGTAAACATCTGCCTGGATGATACACTATTCAAATATGTTTTAAAAAATAAGTGACTAATAGAACAGTATTGAGCAGTAACTTCCATATTAGTGCTCAGATAGTTTCCAGCAACAGCAAGAATCCAGGGGCCAATTCTGAGATGTCCAACCAGTAAATATTGTGGTCAAATTTTTTCTTTCTAACAGTTTGAACAGATAAATGTGAGATCATCAAAAGGATAAATAAAAATACTAGCTTACTAATTCACCAAAGGTTAACAAGTACAAACAACCCCAACATGTGCAATTTACTTCGTATAGTGCATCACCTCTCATATCTTAAAGTTATCCACGCCATTAATCCTAAGAAGGTGTTGGCTTTGATGTTTAATATGAAGACAACAAGTTGGAAGGATGTTCAAGGCGAAGTTCATGGACGTAGGATCATGTCATGAATCTTCCTATCTCATTGTGGTATGTTAGAGGTCCTGGAGTTCAGCGGATGGGGATGGTTATTAAAATAAATAGCTAATACAACCTGTTCAGCTACTGGAGCAGTTTGAGCACTAACAGGAACAGTCGCTGTCAACGGGCTATGTTCACTTGAATGAAGATTCCAAGCACTCATAAAAAAATGTCTTCGTTGATACTTGATAGTGAGGATGTCAGATAATCAGAAGAGACTCGCTAGCAGTTGAACCTACTTTTTTTTTTATCACTTTGAAGGGTTAGGAGGCTTTGAGTGTTACAGTTTCACGGTAGGATAACAGTGGAGGTGACACTGAAAGGAAGTCCTTGATTTTTCTTTAGAAAAATAAGCTGTTCAGACTTCGGACTTCTGATAAGTATAGAGAATGGCAGCTTATGAAAAGAGGTGGTCGATTCAGTGAGCTTCAATTGGATTCCTAGGCATTTGGTGATCTCTAACAGTACTAGAACGGGAAGACAAGGGAGGGTAGTTTCCAACTACAGGGAGGAATTTAATGGAATTCATTCGAGGTATTGATATGGTTGTAGGGAGAGGTGATAAAGTCAAATTGTGCCATGATGTTTGGTGCAGGCATAAATCGTTCATAGATAAATTCCGGAGATTGAACACCTTCAGTGAAAAGAGCGTGGCTCGGTAAAGAAGTTTGGTGACTGATTGATGGTGTGAAGAACTGGAATTTTCATCTTTACAAAGGTGCTTTGTCTCAGGCAGAGTTTGCTAAGTTTGTGGAACCGTCTGGTTTCTGAAAGGTGTTGGGGAACAAAGAGGATAAACTGGACTGGAAAGAAGATAAGTACAAACTACAAAGGTTTCTTGGTTTGTGTATTTTTTCATATGATGGCCATGGATGAACTTCCTGTTAACGCTCACTGCCTATTAATGTTCATGTGGATTTTTCTGCTAAGCTGGTTTGGAGGAAAGAAGACCCAGCCTAGAATATCATTCTTTCTTTGTAAACAGTGGTCTAGAACAAGACTTCATCCAAGGTTGAGCTAATGCATGTAAGCATGAATTAATGTGAATTCCCCTTTGTGGATTCAAGTCCTGAGAATGCAGTGCATCTTCTTCTACTCTGTGGGGCGTAAGTGAAGTGTTGAGGTATATCGTCCGTTTATTTGGCTGGTGTTAGGTACTGCCAGGTTCCACAGGGGATTTACTGAAATCTTGAAAGGTCCCTCAACCATCTTTCTTCCAAAGGAATTATACTACGGAAATTGGTTCACAGTTTATTTAGCTGGAAGTTGGGTGGCTTGGACAGAATGAGTCGACCTGATCTTCTCAAATAAGGTTGCTAATAGGGAAAATAAGGTTGCTAATAGATATGGAGACGTCTCGTTATCCTTGTTTCCAGGCTTTTTTTAATCCTTTGCACACCAATTGGAACATGATGAGTTTGGGACCTATGTTACAAGAAAGACCAACCAACAAAAGTGTTGAACGAAAGTGCATATGACATAGTGGGATATAAAACGCGTCAAAAGACATTGATGGGAGAAGATCCATGGGACTAGGAGAACTTGATCTTGGTGGCAACTCCCATGGCAGACTGGAGGTTGGAAGGTGCCCAACTTAACCGTCTGTTGATTCCTGAGGACCCATTCATTGTGATCCTAATAAATTGTTGAGCCTTGATTCGATGGGGGTCGAAGGAGGAGGCTTTAACATGGATCAAAACCATTAAAAAAAAAAAGACAATCAGAGGCATATTTGTCTTTCCTTATTCATCCTAATAGATGGCGGTTGGAGTGGGGAAGACATTGGTGGAAGATAAGGGTAGATTTGTCTTTCCTTCGGAAGAAGATATCTACATACAATCAAAGGTATCGATGTTGAGCTTGAATGTGAGTGTGATGGACAGTAGTGCTTTTAGCTCTAAGGCAAGCTTCGAATAGAGTCGGACTGTTGGGATTTGACATGTAATTTTGGATGTTTGATGTCATTGTAACTACTGATGGTTGAAATTTTAAACCTTTTTAAAAATAAAATGTGTAAAAGAAAAATAAGAAAATATGCATGCGAAAATCTCATGTTAATATATCATTGGAAAACCCTGAATATTAGGGCATTCCACGTAGTGAGCTTTGATTTGCGTTGGGTGGAAGCAATTCACAACAGTTTGACAGCTCTCTTAAAGTATACTATCACTGAACCTCTTAACATTGTATACGGCTTTATTCATTCCATGAATTCAACATTGAACTAAATAAATTAAAGTCAGCTTGAGCTTGAACATACCAACACAGAGCATCTTTCAGTGTGACGTAGAAACTCATGACCTAATCCAAAACCACGGTGCGCTCCTTCAAGTAAGCCTGGCAAATCTGCTAAAACCATAGTGGCGTCAAAGTCAAATGAGACCACACCCAAGTTAGGAAGTAAAGTCGTAAATGGATAATTCGCAATTGTTGGCTGAGCAGCACATATAGCACTGAGGAAGGTGCTCTTCCCTGCATTTGGAGCACCAACTATTCCAACATCTGCCACTAACTTTAGCTCCAACTCCAACCACCTGATCAAGAACATTACTTAGTTCAGAGCTCATGGCAAAAAAGGTCTTGTACTTGCATATCAGCTTCTCTGCCGGAAGCTCTCAAGAAAAAGAAGTGCTTAAAACATAAATGCCATCCTTACAAGACTCCTGTCATTGAAAGCAATACATGAAACTCCACCAAATACCCAAAAAGCATGGAAAAGAAAAGACTAATATTTATCGTTTGTACAATGAGAAAATATTTTCATGAAGAGAAACAACACTTAACACTTACATTTCATGACCTTTCTCGCCATTTTCTGCAATTTTAGGCACCTTATTCGTCCCAGACTTAAACGAAGCATTCCCTCTTCCACCCCTCCCCCCGGGCAACAACAACGCCTTCTGACCGGGATGTAGCAACTCCAGCAACACCTCCCCTTCCTCATCCTCACTCGAAGCTCGTCTAACAACAGTTCCAGGTGCCACCTTCACCACAACATCCTCTCCTTTGGCCCCAATTTTCTCTCTTCCCTGCCCATGCGACCCTCTTCCTGCCCTATAATGTATTGCTTTCCGAAAAGATAACAAAGAATTCATTGAACCATCCACTTCAACATACACATTGCCTCCCCTCCCTCCATCCCCGCCTGAAGGCCCCCCATACGGCACGAACTTCTCACGCCGAAACGCAACCACCCCATTCCCCCCATCCCCTGCCTTGACATATATCTTTGCCCTATCAAAGCACCTCATCACTGCAGGCACCCCTTTCTCCTTCCTCTCTAACTCCTCCTCCTCCTCTATCAAATCCCCATCTTCTTCTACATTTTCTTCCTCTTCTTCTAGGTCTCCCAATTGATTCCAATCTATTTGCTCAACTTCACCATCCTCATACCTCCCCAAGATCTCCTCCTCCTCATCCTCCTCTTCTTTCTCTTCTTCGTTGACATCTATCTGTCTCAAATTTGCGAGCTTGACTTCGTCGTATACGAGATTGGGAGTAGTGAATTCGTCCCTTGGGGGAAGGCGAGTGAAGGTGGTGGCTTCACCACCAGCTCGGTAAGAATTGATGAATTCGCCATCCGAGCTGAGTTTGGGTTCTGGGTTTTTGCGGGCATTTTTGGGGGAGCGTTTTTTTCTGAGGTTTTGTGTTTTGTTGTTCGGGCGAGCTTGAGCTAGAACCTGAAGTTGAAGTGTTTGAGCAGCTAGAGGTGTGTGGAGACGATGAGTGAATAAGGAGATGCTATAGGAGTGTGACATAAAAGCCATTTTTCAAACAATTGCACGACACCAGGATTGGTCTGCTTTATCTAGGAACAACCTTGCTAGGGAGCGAGGGAGGCTGCGCTCATCTCGAGGAGGATGGGCGGAGGGATGCCCTCCCTTGCGTCCCCGTGCCCTTTTCTCCCTCGCTCCCTAGAATTACACAGTAACAATCATGTATCAGTTTTGAGTAAGTTTAGGGAGTGTGGGAGGGCCCAACACCGCCCACCCTTCTCGAGATGCGAAGTGATGCGTGAGGAGGGTGGGCGGTGTTGGGCCCTCCCTCCCTAGAATGGGTGATCAGTTTTTTTAGAGAATCCGGCCTGGCCCAACACCAACCATCATCCTACATATGCACATCTCGAGAATGATGGACGGTGTTGGGCCTAAACCCTAGTCCTTTAGCCAGGCCCACGCCAGGGCAAGCCCAACACCATCCATCATCCTCGAGATATGCATATTTAGGATGATGGATGGTGTTGGGCATGGCCTGGTTCTTTAGAAAAGTTGATCATTTAGACATGCCTCCATTTTGTAACCGAAACTAGACATTACCCCTGAACTAGTCAATGACATTACCCCGGAACTAATTGAATGTTAGGTTGAAAAAAAACATCATGCTCATTTCCTACATGAGGAGGTTGTTCAATCCCCCTTGGATACAAATGAAAATTCAAAAATGAATAATCGGTTTCCCTATCTATTGGATACCTTACAATCAGAACCTTAATTTTCAAGTAAAAAATTTCAAAGTTTTCATTACAAATGCTATTATTATACATGCATTCATCACTCATGCAAGTCGACTCACATATGTAAATCATTCTTGAAGCAGTCTAAAAGCATATTTACAACCTTTGTTTGCTTCTTCGCAAACTTGTTCTTCTTATTTGTCTCTTAATTTGAATATGATAGCCATATTAAAATGTGTAAGTAACCGATGCAGTCGTTTTTTGCTCTCTGCTTTGACCTAGTCCCGCTGACCTGCACAAGTAACGCACGTGAGCCACGGATCACCGTTGTGGTGGCCGATGACATTCAGATGCTAAAGTCAGACAAGGATCTGAGAAAGGCGTAATGATGTAAACAAGAAATTTGTAGTGTACCTTAGCTTACCAACCTCATGTCTTATTTATAGTGCAAGGAGTCCCGGTTCTACAGGCCATCGAGAGCATAGTTTAGGAATGAGATCTTTGTGGAGATCCTTCTTTAATTAGGAGTTGTGTTGTAGGAAAAAAAAATTATATGTTAGTCTTGTGCTCCTAAATACGCGGGAGATAGTTCCCAATACGAGAGCAATCCGTAGAAGAGAGTTTTCCCGTGTGGAATGTACTCTAGTATTTGCTTCCTAGTTGGAAGTAGAGAGTTGTTGTAGTTGTCCGTCCGAAGCTGATCCTCTAGATACTTTCCTTAGTAGGACTTACGGGTAATGAGGATAGTCGTGAAACGTGTGGGCCTAGCATGCTGTAAGAAGTTCGAGTCCGTCAGGCGGACTGAATTGGGCGGGCGTAGAACCGCTTTGGGTCGGATCAGTGTTGAGCTGATGCTGGGGCCCGTAATTCCTCGAGATCATCATGACACGTGTATGGCTCAGGGGCGTGACCGTTTTTATGTATCATCAGCTACTCCCCTCGAGTTAATGGGGTGTTAAGTAGATCCACTGACTCATTGAAATGGCAACTGTACCGTCGCAATAATTGGACCCGAAGCATTTGTCTCGAGCAGCGCATGACATTTAATGGATACGCGACTTCTCAAGGAGGGGAAGTACGATTTGCCTTCCCTATAAATATTTATCGTACAGAGGAGGACTTCCTCATTCTTATGAGCATTATTTTTTTGAGCCATAGTATTTGTTCTTTCTACTGATGGCTGACAACGTTGAACTTTCTCCCAAGGATCCGTTATCTCTTACTTGCATCAATTTCTTCGAAAGTAGCTCGGTCGACGAAACTGAGTTGATCAGGCTCCGTCGTTTGTACCGTATCCCGGGAGATTTGCAAATTGTTCCCACGTCTGGAGTTTTAGGCCTGACTGTACCTCCTCATGGATTCATAGGCTTGCACTGAGGCATGTTCGAGTTCGGGCTTCAATTTCCAGTGCCCAATATGATGTCTGACGCTTCTTTATCCATTTTCGTATGCTTCCCGCTCAATTGGTTCCGAGCGGGTTCAAAATTTTGCTCGCAATTCTCTTGAGGGCTCATGATGTTGGCCTCCGTTTGACCCAGCCAGTGATCCATCACATGACAAAGGCTTGATTGGACCCCAGGGGTATCTGCATGCTGAAATGTCATTCTTGTCTGCAATCGGTGGCAGATAGCGCTGAATCTTGGGAGAAGAATTGGTTATTCGCTTCGGCGGATTCCGGTTACTTCAAGCTTGGGAGTCGTATAGTGTCTCGATACTTTCAGTTTGATCTCGGTGAGTTTCTTGGTTTTCGGTCCATGCATGTTTTTGTATGTTCCTTCTGCGATGCTGGTTCTGACATGTTTTTTTGTTTCGGGGAGGTTTGTTATTCCGTCTCTCAGCGAGGAAAAGAAGCAGATAGAGAAGGAGTTTCCCAAGCTTCCTTTGACATCCCTTGAGGTCATAATGCCAGGCAATGTCATACGCAGCGGGCTGCTGCGATGTTCTCATGGTGCTTGCCCTGCGTCAGGTTCACCAACTGAGGGGGTGGTTGCTCGTCGCACGAGGAAGAAAAGTATGGCTCTGCCCACCCTTCCAGGTTTGCTGACTTGGAGGAAAATGTACCTATCGTCGTTGTTCCAAAGAAGAGGCAAACCTCTGTCAGGGCCGCCTCTTCCCTTGGTATGTTGCGGTTTGCACAGGTGACACCCTTGGAGGGTCGCGATCTTCCTCAAGATGCTTCTGCTTCCCTCGTTGACCTAAAAGGGGAGGAAGTTAGGCCGCGTGTTGATGTTCCGCGCCATCGTGGTTCCGAGACGGTTGTTCGTGCCCTTGAGTTGTACAGTCCTGTTTCGCTGCACCCTGAAGCCCGCGAGAGGGTTCTTGCTTTGGAGAAGGCCTTTTCGGATCTGCGAATGTCATACTCGGACGATCTCTATCGGGCGGACTACCTGGATGGTCGGTTGCAAAATCCTGACACTATCGTGAACCACGAGGGCGTGGAGGCTACGACCTTTGTCACCGAAGCGGAAGTTGCTGGTATGAGAGCTCAGCTAAGGGCTGTTGAGTCTGATTTGGCCTCAACTCGTGTTGAACTGGGGCGGACTAGGGCTGAATTAAAGGGCCTGGAGACAGGTGGTCTTCTGATCGGGAGGTTTTGGAAGCCGAGAGGAAGCTGGAGGAGGAAGAATGGGTCGTTCGGCGGCAACTAGAGGCCGCAGTTGATGAGGGGTTTCGCCGCATTATGGAGGCAAAGCGGTTGCTGGAAGAGGAGCGCTCGCACTATGCAGACCTGTTGGGTGCAGTGGACTTTGACGTTAATCTCGTCCGAGGTTATTCGGGGTAGACTAGAGCTTCTGAAGCTGATTAGAGGAGAGCACCCCGGTATTGACCTTGATTTTGCTCATTACACGAGGACTACCTTTGGGCCGATTAATCGAGGGGAAAGCTCTGGCACCGCAAGACTAACTGATGAGGAGGATGTTTCTCCTTAAATTGATTGTAGCGTCCATTCCTGGAAGAAGAATATATAGATATATATTTTTAATGAAAGCGTTAATTTGCCCCATATTGTTGTGTTTACTTTAATTGCTTCGTAGACTGTAGAGTTTGTACTCAAAATACATTGTTGCTCCAGGTCGCTGTTGTTGGCCTTGTGACAGATTAGGGGTTAACCAGCAGAAATCGTTGTTGGTCATGGGTTGACCGGGCTCCCTCGGTTATTGTCTGTAATGACTTCCTAAGTCGTTGGCGGACAAGCGTCGTCTATGCTCTTATTCCTTTGGTCGTTGCTGCTCGTGCAGGGCGGACTAGGCGTTGGGCACCAGAAGTTGTCGTCATTAGTTGCAAACTGACTAAGCTTACCTGATAAGTTCGGCGATCATTGTCTGTATTGAGAGCGATGATCCCTTGGCGAGTCATCGTCATCAGCGGACAAGTGTTGACTAGACTCCCACTGCCTCGATTGTCATGGCCCTCACACAGCGAGGCTAGGCTTTGGGCACTACAAGCCATAGTCATCAGTCGTGAACTGACTAAGCTTACTTGGCAAGTTTGGCAATCATTGTTTGTTTTGAGAGCAATGATCCCTTGGCGAGTCGTCGTCGTCAGCGGACAAGCGCTGACTAGACTCCCACTTCCTCGGTTGTCGTGGCTCGCACGCAGCGAACTAGGCTTTGGGCACTAGAAGTCGTTATCATCAATCGCGAACTGACTAAACTTACCTAGCAAGTTCAACAATCATTGGTTGTTTTGAAAACAATGATCTCTTGGCGAGTCATCATCATTAGCGAACAAAACACTGACTAAACTCTTACTTCCTCGGTAGTCGTGGCCCATGCGCAGCGGACTAGGCTTTGGGCACCAGAAGTCGTCATCACAGTCGCGAACTGACTAAGCTTACTTGGCAAGTTCAACGATCATTGTCTGTGTTGAGAGCAATGATCCCTTGACGAGTCGTCATCATCAGAGGACAAGCGCTAACTAGATTCCCACTTCCTCGCCCATCATGGCCCACGCGCAGAGAACTAGGCTTTGGGCACCAGAAGAGTCGCGAACTGAATAAGCTTACCTGGCAAGTTTGACAATCATTGTCTGTTTTGAAAACAATGATCCCTTGGCGAGTCGTCGTCATCAGCGAACAAGCGCTTACTAGACTCTCACTTCCTGGTCTTCGTGGCCTGCACGCAGTGGACTAGGCTTTGGGACTAGAAGTCGTCGTCATCAGTCGCAAACTGACTAAGCTTACCTGGCAAGTTAGACGGTCATTGTCTATTTTTAGAGCAATCATCACGACGGTACAATTGCCCTTTCAAAGAGTCAGTGGACCGACTTAACACCCCACTAACTCGAGGGAGTAGCTGATGATACATAAAAACGGTCTCGCTCCTGAGCCATACACGTGTCATGATGATCTCGAGGAATTACGGGCCCCAGCATCAGCCCAACATTGATTCGGCTCAAGCGGTTCTAAGCCCGCCCAATTGAGTTCGCCAGACGAACCCGAACTCTTACAGCATGCTACGCCCACACGTCTCACAACTATCCTCAATACCCGTAAGTCCTACTAAGGTAAGGATCTCGGGGATCAGCTTCGGACGGGCAACTACAGCAGTTCTTTGTTTCCAACTAGGAAGCAAATACCAGAGTACATTCCACAAAAGGAAACTCCCTTTTACGGATTGCTCTCGTATTGGGAACTATCTCCCGCGTATCTAGGAGCACAAGGCTAACAGGGAAATTCCTTCCTACACCATGACTCCTAATTAGATAAGGATATCCACGAAGATCTCCTTCCTAAACTACGCCCTCGATGGCCTGGTAGAACCAGGACTCCTTGCACTATAAATAAGACATGAGGTTGGTAAGTTAAGGTACGCTAAAAATTTCCTGTTTACAACGTTACGCCTTCCTCAGATCCTTGTCTGACTTTAGCATCGGAGTGTCATCGGCCACCACAACGGTGGTCCGTGGCTCATGTGTGTTACTTGTGTTGGTCAGCAGGTCAACGAAACTAAGTCAAAGCAAGGAGCAAAAAACAACTGCATCAGTTTCTTGACCTTACTATCTTTGAAATGGGTTTCGTTGTCGCTAACCAATATTCTGGGGATATCGAATCTACAGTCGATGGAGATCCATATGAATTTCTCGATCTGGACCTGCCATATTTTGGATAGGGGCTCGTTCTCAACCCACTTGGTGAAGTAGTCGACGACCACAAGAATTAACTTTTAATCGGTTGATGCTGAGAATGGTCTGATGATGTCTATTCCCCATTGCGCGAACGACCATGGACTAGTCATCAGAGTTAGTGCTGGGCCGTCATATGCGTGTATGGTGCGAACCTCTAACATTTGTCACATTTGCGGACAATATTTTTGGCATTTCGCTACATGGTCGGCCAATGGTACCGAGAGTTAGAACTTTATGGGCGAGGGTTCTCCCGCCTGGGTGGTTCCCGCATATACCGCCATGGATCCTACCTAGGATCTGGCTTGCCTCCGAAGGTGCTAGACGTCGGAGCAGGGGTCCTGTCATCGATCTCTTATATAATTTGGCGTTTAGGAGAGTGTACCTCGCTGCTCTGTTTTTAGTCATCTTGCTTCGACCTTCTCGGTTGGTAGACTCCGATGGCTATGTATTCTAGTATCAGAGTCATACAATTTGGTTGTGTTCTCGCGGCGCAGATATCTCTACTTTCTTCTTTATTGAGGCTTGATTGCTCTTGATATTCAATGAGGTCGCTGGAGACCTGAGGCTTCTTTGGCTAGCTCGTCGACTCTCTTTTATTGTCGTCTCGGGGGCACTATATGAGTTCACAGCTTTTGAACCTGCCATTATGCCAAGTACCTTGTCGCAGTAGGCTATCATGCAGGGGTATTTGCTGTTGAACCTTTTGACTTGGTTGACTACCAATCTTGAATCGATGTATGTCGTTATGCAATCTATTCTGATCCCTAATGCTAGCTTTAGGCCGGACATGAGAGCTTCACATTTGGGTTCGTTGTTTGAGGCGGGGAAACCGAACCTGACGACCTTCTCAAGGGTGAAGCCGTTGGGGGAACGTAGTGTGTTCCCAGCTCCGCTTGCCCTCCCAGTCGAGGACCCGTCACAGCGCAAGATCCACACTAGGACATCTAAATCCGAGGGCTGGTGGTCTACCTTAGGCTCTTCTCTACCTTTAAACTCGACAATGAAAATCTGTCAGTGTCTGGGCTTTGATGGTGGTTCTTGGAGCGTAGTTTATGTCAAACTGCCCGAGCTCGACTGACCATTTCACCATCCTACCTGATAGTTTGGGTTTATGTAATACCAATCGGAGTGGATGCTTGGTCAGGACCGCTATGGAGTGGGTTTGAAAATACGACCTTAGCTTCCTGGAGGATACAACCAGTGCCAAAGCCAACTTTTCTAGGCTCGGATAGTGCGCCTTCGCTTCAACGAAGGTCTTGCTAGTGTAATATACAAGTTTTTGGATCCCTCGGTCATCTCGTACGAGGGCTGAGCTGATAGCGTGTTTTGAAACAAACAAGTATAGGTAGAGTGTTTCCCCTGTCGCCAGCTTCGAGAGTAGCTTTGGACTCCCCAAGTATGCTTTCAGACTTTGAAAGGCTTATTTGCACTCTTCATTTCAAGATAATCTTTTGCTCACTCTTAGTATCTTAAAGAAAGGAAGGCATTTGTTGGACGATTTTGATATAAATCTGTTGAGGGCTGCTACCCTCACAGTCAGGCTCTGAACGTCTCTGATGTTGGCCGGGGCTTTCATTTCGAGAAGAGCCCGAATCTGCTTTGGGTCGGCTATGATTCCTTTTTTGTTCACAATATAACCTAGGAATTTTTCTAGACCCGACTCCAAATATGCACTTCTGTGGGTTGAGTTTCATCTGGTATTTTCTGAGTTGATTGAACGCTTCAGCGAGGTCACGCACGTGGTCGGGGCTGCGAAGGCTTTTGACCAGCATGTCGTCTGTGTAAACCTCCATATTTCTTCCGATCTGTTCCTTGAACATTCGGTTGACCAGTCGTTGGTACGTAGCGTCTGCGTTCTTTAAGCCGAATGACATCACCCTATAGCAGTATATTTCGCTCTCCATTATGAAAGAGGTTTTCTCTTGATTTGGGGGTGCATCAATATTTGATTGTAGCTTGAATAAGCATCCATGAAGGTGAGTAAGTCGTGCCCGGAGGTGGCGTCTACGATCTGATCGATGCAGAGGAGTGGGAAGTTCTCCTTTGGGCATGCTTTGTTTAGGCCAGTGTTGTGAGACCCTGAGTGGGCGGACCTGAGGTGAGGGTGAGGGTTGGATCCCAACAGGCCCAATAGGTCGAGAGAGGTTGGACGAGCTACAAGGGGAATCATAGTCCCATATCGCCTGGGTGGGGGAGGAGGATGATCCTTATATGTGTGGGGTCAGCTCCCCATTGTATCGACGCATTTTAAAGACGTGAGGGCCGGATGGTAGCCCAAAGCGGACAGTATTGATACAGTGCGGGAGGGGGTCGTCACAGTTTGGTATCAGAGCCTGACCCAGCAGGAAATATGCCACGTGGAGGTGGGCCCTCGGGCAACATGGACGTTGTGCCTGTGTGGCCAATGAGGACGTTGGGCCTTAAGGGGGGGTGGGTTGTGAGACCCTGAGTGGGCGGACCTGAGGTGAGGGTGAGGGTTGGAGCCCAACAGGCCCAAGATGCCCAACAGGCCCAATAGGCCGAGAGAGGTTGGACGAGCTACAAGGGGAATCATAGTCCCATATCACCTGGGTGGGGGAGGAGGATGATCCTTATATGTGCGGGGTCAGCTCCCCATTGTATTGACGCGTTTTTAAGCCGTGAGGGTCGGATGGTAGCCCAAAGCGGACAATATTGATACAATGCGGGAGGGGGTCGTCACAAGTGTAGTCCACATATACTCTCTACTTCCCGTTTTTCTTCTTTACAAGAACAGTGTTCGCCAGCCAATTGGGATATCGTGCTTCTTTTATCATGCTTGCATTGAGTAAGCGTTGTACCTCTTCATTTATGATTGCATTCCTTACTGGCGCTACATGCATTTTCTAGGCGATGAGTGATTATTGATGGGTCGATCCCCACCATGTCCCGCATGGTCCAGGCGAAGATGTCCTGGTTACACTGTAGCAGCTCTGTGAGTTGCTTTACCAATTCTTCGCTCAAGCGAGAACCGATCTGGATAGCCTTGTTATTATGAAGGCTATCAAGATAGATGGTAATTGTCTTAAACGGATAATCGTGGGGGCCGGATATCCATCAAAAGGGTTTTGATCGAAAGGGGATCAAGGGTTGTAATTGAAATCAAAAGGGTTTTCGGCAGTGAAGGCGATTGAGGAATCGAAGAAGACTACTGCTTATGTTAATGGGAAGGGGGGGGTGGAGAAATTTGGGAGCTTTAGGAACTTTGATGTCACTATTCGGGGACGAGTTGAATCTACCAGAAACAACTAGTATTCATTCCCAAATGGTAAGGATTATCTTTTGAACTTTGATGTCACTATTCGGCCTGATGTGGGATATTACCAGTAAGTGATCTTCTGCAAACAGCTTAAACTTTTTGTTTTATCTGTAAGTGATCAGTAAGGATGATCTAAAGTTCCTATTTTATAAAATTTTGGGAGCTTTAGAATTTTGGTCTGACACTGATTCTTCTTCCAGCGTTTTGGGTATGGCCTTTCCTTTGGAAACTTAGCTAATTTAGTGGTTTTGTATTAATGTTGTTAGAAAGTTTGTAAATTTATTGAATTACTATGCTTGTACTTCACAAATTTGGTTGGTGTGTTTGTGTATCTGATAATGTGGGTGACATTGTAAACCGTTTGATGAAGATTGTAAACTATTTGATGAAGATTGTAAACTATTTGTGTATCAGATAATGTGGCTAATGTGGGTGACATCGTAAACTGGGGCCTTCTTCTTTGTTTAATAAGCCATGAAGATTGATTGATCCATCTGTAAAATGTTTGGAATTTTTTTTTCTTAAATTGATAAAATTGGGGGCCGGATATCCATCAATTCGTCTGGAGCGAGGACGGTTTTAAAAAAAATATCCAAATGGATTTTCGGGGCGGATTCAGGGATCTGTAATCCCCGGCGGCGCAGGGACGGATTTGCCCAAATCCGCCCCGTTGCCATCCCTAATTTGTACTTATTATTATTAATTAATAATTGGGTCGGTCCATGTTAAGGCCCAACTAAGAGTACGAGTCCAATTAGATTAGGCTTAGAGTTTTATGTTGGGTAAATAAGCTTAATCAGAAAGTTGTAATCAGTTTTTTGTTGAAGTTTGAGAATAATTCAAGTTGTGAAACTTTCCATTCAGTGATGTTTCAGTTTGTAAACTTCCGCTGAACCCCATCAATTTGGTTTCAGAGCGGTAAGATCTTGGAGAAAGATGTCGCAAAAAGTCACTGTCTGCTGATTAGGAGAAATCACTCATGTTTGATGTGTATGAAAGGTATACAATTATCCACAAGTTATTCGTTGTGAGGCCTATACACAATTACACATTTTGATTTTGAGAATTCATTCAAGTTGTGAAACTTTTTTTATCAAGTTTCGGTTATGTTTTAGTTTGTAAGCTTCCACTGAACCGATAAAAACAAGAGTTCAAAGAACATCTGACGAAAAAAATAAAATTTTTTAAGTATGCATTTTGAGCCCATCTAAAGTCTAAGGTGAAATATAATACTATTTCTATTATTATTTTGAAATTTGTTCCTGATACTAATATTAATTACTAATGAGGGACTTGAGTTCCTATTTCTAATTACTAATTAATACCCTTTAGTTATATTTAACAATTAATTTTTGCCATTAGAGTGTTATACGACGCACATGTTTTTACTAGTGGCTATGCTATTTTTGCAATGGGGGTTGGAGATTAGGTACAATTCATACATCTAACTTATGACATAACCTTAAAAAATGTTTGACATGTGCATGACATGGGCGTTGGTAAACAACTAAGAACAACTCCAATCTTTTCTTGAAATGCCTGACAACCTAAACTCTAATATAATTTTGTGTTAATAAAAATTTATCAAATTTGGTTAAAGCTTCTAAATTTGAAAGGTTGTAAAATGGATGTTATACATAAAGGACACGTACATCCATTTAAAAATTTGTTTCAAACACACTTATCAGCTTGTGTAGAAAAACCAATAAAGTGCAATAAACCAATCTGGTGTAAAACAAAAATGAGTTTAACACGACATAAGACTAAGCTATGAGAGAGTTAGATAGCTGACAGCCATTTATTTTCACATAATACTCTCTATTAGGTCACCAAAAACCCAACCCATCTGTTGCCTCCTTTGCTTGGAGCGGCTGTCTAAAGGCTCTTCATAAGATGAAAAAATGGATTTTCTGGCAAATCTTCTCAGCTGACATTTGGGAAGATTGATGGATCAAACCTGGTCTTGTTCTTGCAGACTTTATCCAAACTTAGTACCCCCCTTAACCCCTCTGATATAATTCTTACTATCCCGAATCTTTGGCTCTATCCGTCCCCCATGAGCTTATCTGGAATGAGGAACTTATTTCGTCCCTCTTACCAGCTCCAGTTGTTATTGTCAACCTTAGCATCACCATCCATCCTTCTACCTATTCTGACAAGATTTTTGGACTTTTGACAAAAAAGGGAATTCTCCGAGAAAACCTTGAAAGTTTCGCTTCAAACCCACCCACCGCCTAGTATGATTAAGCTCTTTCGAAAATTGTGCCGCATCAAAGCTCCTCCTCGAGCTTTGTTTCTTCTTTGGAAACTTAGCCAAAATATTGTTCCGCTTCTAGCCAATTTGGTTCGTCTCCACACGCCTATTGAAGACCTTTGTGTTTTCTGTCACAATCATTGTCACAATCATTCGGAAGGGACCTACCTCTTCTTCCAATGTCCTATCACCCATCATTGGTGACAACTCTCACCATTTCCAATTGATTGGTTGAATAGCAATTTTCGAAATGCTACCATCCATCAATTCTTCTCCTTTATTTTGGAAACAACCAGGGCTCACGCGCTCTTACAAGATGAAATGCTCTCTCAAATCACTGCGATCATTCAAACAATTTGGAACATCAGAAATGATTGCATTTTTAGAAAAGCCAAGCACAATCCTCAATTGTTTGTCAAGGTTTTCCACAAACTGTGGTCTTCGTGGAAAAAATAATGGTTTCTCACTCCACAAGACACAGACTCCCATCAAACCCAAATTCATAATACTGGCTTGGAATCATACAATTCCCTTCATCTCATTTTGGAGACTGTTGCAATTGATTCCCTGATGAAAAAGTATGGCCACTCTAACAGCATAGCCTGCAGCAGTAGACTGACAGTAGACTGAACATTTAGGGTTTACAGGATGTTGATAGGCAAGATGGAACATACACTCCCCGATGTCCTAAAAGGATTGATCCTCATTCCTTTTGCAATTTTAGTACTTGAGTGACCTAAGGGATTTAATCCCTTATTTGAACCTTCTTGATGCAAGCGGGGAAATTGTCGATAGGAGATCGTATCCTTTTGAAAATTTGACTGATCCAAGCCCAATACCATAGGCTGAATTGTAGAGATGGAGACAATATCTTTGGACTCTGACATTGTTTTAATTACTTATGATGCTAGTTTAAACAAGTAGTTGTGAGAGTTTTTGCGATTGATGTTCATGGGCGGATTCTAGAACAAGTGGCCTCCAAAATGACTGAAAAATCATTAACAATACCATGGCGGAATGCTATGCTGCCGAGACAGCTCTCCTTCTTATTCAAGCTCGAAGCTGGCATAAGGGTTTACTCATGGGTGACTCTAGCATGCTGAATGCTAAATGGGTACTGTTATTATATTAGTAGAAACCTCAATATAGAGGCTCATGATTTGGCAAGATTTGCTGGATTAGACTTTTATAATATTTTCCTTTAATTAATGCCATAATTATTTTAACCAAAAAAAAAAAAAACTAGCTAGCTAGTAGGTTAGTAGCTAATAATAACAATTTGGGATCCCCCTTCTGCAAAACTTAGGATTTGCTGAAGGTTGGATCAAAATGATTCAACAATGCATTTCGACTTCATCTCTTCGGATCATTCTCAATGGCTCTCCTCTTCCCAGCATACAACCTTCAAGGGGATTAAGACAAGGATATCCTTTTTCCCTATATCTGTTCATCCTAGTTGCTGAAGCTTTGACCCGCATACTTAATCGGGCAGAAAAGCAAATGATGTTATCAAAGGCATTCGAATTCGACAACACTCCCCTTCTATTAGTCATCTTCTATATGCCAATGATCTAATGCTTTTCTGCCAAGCAACTTTAGCAGAAGCTCATGCGGTCAAAAAGCTACTTGCTACTTATTGCTTGGCCTCGGGTTAGGTGGTGAACTATGATAAATCTTCAGTTTTTTTATAATTCAAATGTGCATCCTAGACACACCAAGATGATCAACAAAATTCTAGGTACGAAGAACTATAATCCAAAAGATAAATACCTAGGAACCCCCTGCTCCTTTCCAGGGAAAAAAGCCACAAATTTCCAATTTTTGATTGACAAGATCTCTACCAAACTTTCTTCCTGGAAAGCCAAGATCCTTTCACAAGCTGGTAGTACGGTTATGATAAAAGCTATCATCCACACAATACCGACTTGTACCATGCAAACTTTCCTACTCCTTTGCTCCATTACCTGGAAAATCGACTCGATGGTCAGAGACTTCTGGTGGAAAGGGTCATGTGACTCTAAAAGCAGACATCTCTGCACTTGGGATAAAATTACCTGTCCTAGACGTTTAGGAGTCAATATCCCATCCTCGAGGTTCAAAATTTTGGCTCTTATGGCGAAAAATATTTGGCTTTCCTTAACTAGACCAATGCATCCTCACTCATTACAACTCAAAGCCATTTATTACTGTAACCATAGCTTTTTTCAATTGGAGAAATCTCCTAAAAATGCCTTCTTTGCCTGGAAAGGAACTCTCACAACACTTTGTAAAACGATTCACTACCTTCTATGGCAAATAATGTCGGGTAGAAAGATCAATGTCTGGAAAGACTGTTGGATTAAGCCTGGACTCCTTTTGGAAGATTGTCTTCCCCAACCTAACAATCTTTCCTTTATTCAGTTTCTCCTAGACCTTTGGACTCAACAAGAAAATCACCCTAGATGGAATTCTGAACTCTTAACAACCTTCTTTTCCCCTCATGTGGTCCATGATATTCTTAATATTGTCGTCAGGACCACATATTTGCTTGATACAATTCTTTGGACCTTTGACAAAACAGGAAAGTTCTCAGTCAAAAGTGAGACCAAGGCATTTTTAAAGAATCATTAGAAGCCTCCACCTCTAGCAGTTCAGTGAATGTGCCCCGAACACATCCCAAGATCCTTAAAGAACTATGGCGCATTAAAGCTCCTGCTACTGTGATTCTTCTCCTTTGGAAAGTTGCCCAAAACTTACTCCCGACTGTGTCAAATTTGCGACGTATTCATGTCCCCATTGATGATTGTTGTGTCTTTTGCCAACATCATAAAAAAGAGGCCAAACACATCCTTTTTTTCTTGGCTCGTCTCCCCTATCCTGATCTTTTGGACAAGGGCAGTTGATGGAGATAATTCTATCAATCATTTCTTCAAAATCATGTGGAAAATGACTTCTCATCATGGGAATCGAAAAGAAGAAATGCTATCCCAATTCACAGCTATGATTGACACTATTTGACAGATACGTAATAAAATTATTTTTCTTAAAACCAAGTTCACCCCTCACTTGTTTCTACAACTCTTTAATCATACATGGGGCGCATGGAAGAAACAATGGTTTGAACTCCCCTCCTCTCTTACCAACTCAACTGATCCAAAAACCCTACACCAAGCTCTTAACTCAGCCATTATAGTAACCCAATTGTCACATCAAACAACTCACCTACAACCAAACCCTATGTTGACCAACTCTTCCTCTCAGTTGACTAGAATCCACAATCTTCACTCTATTATCCAAACAACGCAAAACCACCCACTCAACTACTCTTCCCGCCACCTCATCCCTAGTCCTGACACATTCACATCATATATGATTATTGTAACTTATGATGCTTGTTTCTTCCCATCTTCCCAATAGGGTGCTATAGGGGTTTTTGCAGTGGATACTTTTGGACAGGTTCGAGCCAGAATTGCAAGTGCCATTCCTGGAAAAGTTAGTGACAGTACCATGGCATAATGTTTCGCAGTGGAAGCATCACTCATTATCCAGGCGCAACAATGGCGAAAAAGACTCCTTCTTGGCGACTCAGGGACCCTCAATTCCATCATCCAATCCGACACTAGTCTGTAGTATTAAGTCTCTTCTAGCTATTAACTCAGATTGGTTATGTAACTATATTTCCCGCGAGATGAATCGCGAAGCTCATGACTTAGTTTTGTAATATTATTCTCTAATATATATAACTATGACCTTTAACAAAAAAATAATAATTTGGGATCCCC
The DNA here is from genome assembly GCA_963556465.1 of Berberis vulgaris. Lineage (NCBI taxonomy): Eukaryota > Viridiplantae > Streptophyta > Magnoliopsida > Ranunculales > Berberidaceae > Berberis > Berberis vulgaris. Next base: position 61,180,654 of record OY747134.1, read on the forward strand.
TCCCGTAACTTCCCAAAAGGAAAAGGAAATAGGCAGTGAACTACTAATACCAGTGTTCTAAAAATTGCTAGGCGTCTAGGCGGTCATAGGTTTTGTATTATAACTTTAATAATTTACAAAAGTTAAGCATAATACCTTATCAATTACATCCAATTTAATGCCAATATACATATTCAAAATTTAAAAACATGAAAAATTAACAATCATGAACAAAATTTATTAAAACTCAAATGACTGAAGTTGGTCATGATGGGTACTTTATATAAAATTGAATTTGTGGACAAATATCCAAACCTATTCTTTTATTTTTCTTCAAATTGCATGAATAACCTCAGTCATGTTTGATAAAATCTACATTAGTAAAATTGGTACCGGCAGATCCTTTAAGAATTCCATTAAGTAATCATCCTTTGCTACATTTAGACATATAGTGAATAAAAAGCAATTAAATAGTTTATTTCTAAAAAAGAGGAAAGAAAAATAAAATAAGAACACAATAAGCCTTATTAAAAAATAAAATAAAAAATAAAAAAAATAAAAATATAAAAATCGCCCAAACCGCCTAGAGCCCGCCTAGGCCGCCCAGACCCCGCCTAGGCCGCCCAGACCCCGCCTAGACCCGCCCAACCATTAATCTGGACAATTTTCCACCTTCTCGCGCCTAGGCCAATTTTTAGAACAGTGACTATTACTATTGCAACATTTCTTTTCTTGTGCATATGCATTTCTAATCCTCCAAAGATCTATAAATTCTTCTTTTCGAACGAACGAAAATGGAAGATGAAAAGAAGACATTCTTGAAAGAATTCGGATTATGGATGCCCGAACACTCCCAAGAACATCGACCAGATTCGAGCTTTGAGTTCAAGAGATTGGAAGGTTTTTTGCTTTCCTTCATCTAATTTCTTTCCATTCTTTTTTTTTAATCTGTATTTTATTTCTTGGGTTAATTCTAGGTTTGGTTTACTTGGATCACGCGGGTGCCACTCTCTACTCTGAACTGCAAATGGAATCTATTTTCAAAGACTTCACTTCTAATGTTTTTGGAAACCCTCGTATCCTTCCTTTCATCTTTTCAGCTTCTCTGTTTTGAGTTTGTTTTTGGGTTTATTAGTTTCTTCTATCATTTCTGCTCTTTGGGTAACTTACTTTGTAACTGAGTCCTTAGCTTTGGATAATACAGATAGCCAAAGAGATGTTGGCTCAGCTATTTCTGGCGTCCTTCGATCAGCTCGTCAGCAAGTAAGTATTCTGTAGGAAAATTTCTTTGAAAGCCTCCACGTCAATGTTCTAATTAATTACTGCTTTTTTTTTCAAGCTAACAAGTATATACAGTTTTGAATTACAAAAAGTCAGGTTCTTGAATATTGCGATGCACCTCCCAACGAGTACAAATGCATATTCACCTCTGGGGTGACGGCAGCTCTGAAGTTTGTTGGGGAGAGTTTCCCTTGGAGCACACATAGCTGTTTCATGTACACTGAGGAGAATCATAACAGCGTGCTTGGGATTAGAGAGTATCCTACTAATGTAGCATGAAAGTCATTTTTGCTTTTGTTATTTGTCTTTTAAATAATGAAATTCGAAAGTGTTGATTCCATTTCTATGGGGTAACGGGAGTATTTAATTTTTGATATATATTCTTAATTTTTTTTTGTTTAATTGGTACATTATTGTATTTCACATTGGACACACAATGTCTGTAGGTTCTAATTTGAGAAGTGTCAGGAAATCAATATGGTAATTATTCAAGGCATGCTTGTTATTAAGTACTAGAGTTTTGGTTTGAATACTTAATATTTTCTTATTTCTGAAACCATAAAATAACATTGTATCTTATGTTTTCGGATGTTTATTCAAATATTTTTTTTTCAGACACACCCATGTATATATAAAATTTATACACATTTCCTTACTTTTTTTCAGTTGTAAGAAAATTATTTTATGTGCAATGGTTATGATATTTTAGATTTTTTCTGAAGATTATTTGAGAATTCCCCTCCAAGCTTTATGCCTGAAAGTTAGAAACAGTCTTATGTGACCTTTTATTTTCTGTTCAGTCTGTTTCCCTTAAAGAAGATCCAGATATGCTCTCAATAGGGGAGCTGCGTCATTTGCTGTAGATATTGAGGCTCCTGAACAATGTGGCGAACAGTCGCGACTCGATTCAACTCGTGTTAGGTTATCACAGCACCATGAACAACGAAGAATATTACTAAGCTCCTCGAAGAAACATCGGGGGACAACTCTATAGGTATATTACTTGGGATGCGCCTTTCTAATCAGTGATATTTACTTTCTAAAAATGAATTAATAAAATATCCTTGTGACAGTAATATGGATATGCTAATGCAGGTGTTATAGCATTATCTTTGTCTACTTGCCCATTGTTGCATGGCATAAATAATTATTATACGTATGATACACTTATGAGAGATGCTATCTGATAAGCCGTGCTATTTGATTCTGCTTCTTAGACTCTAAGCATTGTCCGTGTTCCAACAACTGGATGTCATCTACAAGTATGTAGCTATGTAGGCGTACATGTGACAAAAAGTAGTAATTTGATATGAACCTCAATAAGGAAAAGTATAAATGCAAGCCCACTAATCTAGGTGAGTAGCAGGAGGATGGCAAGGGAAAGGCGAAAAGGGAATACGATTGGTGGCAGAGAAATGATCAAGAAGGTTTACGTTAGTCCAAAATGATCTATCATGTTGCCTTCTGAGTTATAGATAATATGGGATTGAGAGGTGGGTTGGATCTCAAAATCTTAAGATCCACAATCAACATTGTTTCCTTTGATATTTGACGAGGTATTAATACTAATAGTGTAGTGAAGTATGGATCAGAGAGCTTCTTGTAGGAGGGATATGGACGTTGAAAGGCATGCCTGGGCTGTTTGAGAGTCTTTCATGCATTGTTTGCTTGCTATAGAAATATGAGGCCATATGTTGTGGCAATTGGATGGTCTGGTCGCTTCGGGATCATTAGCGAAAGCATGCGGAAGTTGGAGGACAAACTTCTATTCAAGAGGGCAGAGAAGGCTCTGTGGTCACTCTGCGATATGCATATGTGGAAGAATGTCGTATGGGAAAAACGAGTGAAGCATCCTCTGCGAGACACTGCTTCATTGTTGGGATGGGATACTCTGAGATTTGAGGCTACAACATCTCAGCCCTTAATTGTAGGGAAGACCTCATGCAACATTAAGAGCTTTTATTGTTGTCAGTCGAGGGCAAATAGCCAAGGGACCAGTCATAATGGTTATTCCCTTGATCGGTGAAATTTAATCTTTTCCTAAAAATAATAAAAAGAAATGGAGGTTTTGTAGTTGCATGAGAAGATCGTCCTTTATTTTGTGATGACGACATGATGGTGATAGTTTAGTTGAGATTGGTTGGTTGCTTGATTGCTAGAAAGTAAATTGCTTTTGACTTGATAGATGATAAAAAATCTTTAGGTTGCGATCCAAATAATAACAAAATAAACTCCTCAACCATGATAAAAAATCTTTAGGTTGCTTGATTGCTAGAAAGTAAATTGCATGAAATACCCCTTTTGCTATTAAGGAGATGTTAGGAGACGTCCTATATTAGGAACCTACTACGAGCGACAATCCAACTATTGTTACGTAGAAAGTCTTTCATTTTCTAGCATTATGTAGAAAGTCTTTTTGGTGATGGTGATATAGTATATGCCTAAGTGTGTCTTTTTAGGCTGATGTATATCATCCATGACTCTAATGTATAAGGGGTTTTGTAGGTTGATGTATAATCCATGACTCTAATGTATAATGGGTATTTCTCAAGATCGTTTATTTCTGTAATTTCTCGTACACGATAAACTACGTTTTCCTGGGTCATGCCTCAAGTTCTCTGTGTTTTGGATTCGGGGCGTCACAGATTCAGATGATAGTTAGACTCACAAAGTCAACTAGTATCACGTGCTAAGTGCTAACAAAGATAATTACTATCATGTACTAAATTGAAATAAAGAACTGCACTTCAAGTGGAGGAAGCACACTTAAAAGGCACATAGGCCAATCTCTTAGCATCATGTTTCATTTACAAAATGCTTCATGGTAAAACAGAAAACACATGTTTTATCCACTTCTGATCAATGTTTCTCGTGTATTCCTCCTATTTCTCCTTACTCATTGATCTCCTAGTTATGAATATAGGTATTGCATGCCCCGATCCCTTGTTCGTCTTAGGTACTCATAATTGATGAAATATCTCTTTTGTATATCCTATTGCGATGAGAAGAAAGCTAAGCTCTTATTTAGTGTAGGCTCCCATATTAACACATTTTGGCCATTCATAGGTCATTGTATCTTAAGTTGAGAATCTGAAGTCTATCCCTTTATTTTTTATATATTCTTTTAGGCATGTTTGGGTCTTAATATTAATTTTTATAGAAATATGGTGTAAAGTGTTGGTGAGGGGCTCAATGTAAGGTGTTTGTTGAGTTTTGGGCGCGTTACCAAAAACTGGAGCTTCTGTTGGGAGCGAAGAACATGAACAAACATTTGTGGGATGATGGTAAGAGTCTTGCTATGTGGAAAGCTAGGTTGTTATCGATGGGAGGGAGACTTATTAGGAGTGCTAGGCCTATATGCCTATCCATTACATGTCTTTGTTTTATATGAAGGTTTCAGTTTAAAAGGAATGATCATTATTTATTTTGGTGTTGTGTCATGGAAAGGAAGATAAAGGTTTTCATTCTCTTAATTATGAGGCTTGTTTACCGAAGGAGGTGGCCCCCACCCAAATTCCTACCCTCATTCTATTGGTTGGACAAGTTGAACAAAGACTTGTGGAAACTGGAAAGTCAAACAATTATCTCTGTGGGTAGGGCTCTATCATATAAAAACTAATGGTCTCTTGGGCATTATTTTGTTAATGACTTTTATCACTAAATCATAATTGGAAGAATAAAAGAAATTAAATAAATTATAACATAAGTTAGGGTCTTCATACTTAGTGAATCAATGGTGCAGACTTATATTCTTCTCAGTTATTTTAAGAATAATTGTGACGCCCCATATCCAAAACACATAGGGTTTATGGTGTCATCTAGGAAAACATAATTATCAAGACGAATAATTATTGGAACAATTACTCATGAGAAGATTTCCTAACAAGGACTATATTATACAGTTCCTAGGGTCATGGATGGTACAATAGTCCAAAAAGACAAGTTAAGCGTACGTATTCTATCAAAGTCTATCATACATGCTCATATTAGAGTCACTCCAAAAAGACTTTCTACACTACACTAGAAAAGGAAAGACTTTCAACATAACATAGGAGTTGGATTGTCATCTGCAATAGGTTCCTCATATACGAAGTCTACAAAGATGTCCTCAGTTTCAACTAGTGTGTCATGCAATTCTTCATCATAAAATAATATAGGTATTAGAGTGAGTCATAGAAAACCCTAATAAGTAGCCAAACACCTATACCTTGTCATAAAAAATATTATGTGACTAGGATTTTCAAATACCAGAAAGGAAATCAAGTATAGAAATGCTTTAGTTTTCAAAAGCGCAATAAAACTACCTAGATAATATATGCAATAAGTTGTAACATCTATGCCTATACATAGCGTTACTTGTATGACCACTTACTATCAAACACACAATATAGAATCATTTATTTTGAGAATGTAATTATCAAATCACTTTCATAATACGGGTATCAGGTACTTTAGTTTGCTAGTTATACGACTTTGGTCCACTAGTTATATGATTGGGGCATTGCAACACCCGATCACGATATCTTTATCCAAATTAATCGGATGGACGCTTGTTATTGACTCAAGTTGTCGATATCCGAGTGAGGCCTACCGTTGATTCATGCTCCAACGTTCTGTTTGGATTCATGCTTTACCGATTTTGTAATGGCTAAAGACATCTTTACTACTAAAATATACTTGTTGGTCACACGGCGATTATTACATGCTGATAAAATATAACCACTAATGTGCTGGTCAAATGTTGACCCATTAAAAAGATGGTCTATAAGACATTTGTAGATACTTTAGAAGTCTAGGGTCGATACAACCTCGTGTGAAAGCCAATCAAGCATACATGTATACTAGGGTCCTCCGATTACACATCAACCAGACTCATGTTCGAGAATGTATTTTTTATGAGTTTAGGTGATAAGGTGATATAAGTACTTTTGAAATCATGTTATATAATAAGTATTAAACATGTAGTTGGACAGATGGAAATTATTAATTTCATAAAAGAAATGTATATGATGCAAAATCTGTTAAAAATATCACTACCATATAAGTTATAAACCTTCCCCGTTCATAATCAAAATTCACAACTTTTGTTCATAATCAAAATTTCAAGTATGATAACATAGGTTTTCAAGATATGGGTTTTTAATAAAACTATAACATAGAGTTCAATTGAATATTTTTAAACACACTAACATTTGTTCCTAATTTGGAGAAATAACTTGTACTAGGGGTGGGCACGGGATGGGATGCGACGAGATATACCCATCCTTATCCCATCCCGTTCATATGGGATCGGGAGGGGACGGGATGGGAAAAACCCCATCCCAAACGGGTTCGGGACGGGACGGGATCAGCTATTCAATCACTAGTCATACAAAAAAAAACTCCCAGGTTTTAACTTTACAAACCTCGATGCAACAAACTACAACCTGAGGATGAGCTATCGCTTCACTGGACTCTTTAGCAACATTGGGGGTGGGGGAAGATTTGGTTCTGATCTATGCTTTTTCCAACAGTTAATTAGTGGTGAAGGTGGGGGATTAGTGTAGATTTGGCAGCACGTTCTCAAGCATTTTCCAACACAAGGTATAAAATTTCTAAGGATAGGTACAGTCTGACTCTGACCCAGCACCACTTCAGCTCCTTAAAAATAGGTGCGCAAATATTTTCAGTTAATGATTAAAGTGTTCATTCTGTTTTTCAGGATTTTTGTACATGCTAGTGTGGATTTTCTTCTTTATTCTTTTCCCCTTGTGTTGAAGGTTTCTTTTTAGCCTGAAAAGGGTTGAAAAAAGAGTTTCCCATTATCAGTAGTATTTGGACACAGATGGTATGTAAAATGTAGAAAGAAATAGTCGTTAAAATGATCATACAATTTTTTTTTTCTTCCAAGTGGAACTTGACAAACATGCAAGTTATATCAGCAAGAACAAATTAAAGAATTCATTGCTCTACAATTAGTGTTAGTCACATAAATGGCACTAGGATTCCATGATTCACCAGCACCAGATGGTGCAAAATTTGTAATCTGTTGTAACAATTGACATAATCATGTAATTCAGAGACCTCAACAGTGTAGAATCACAAATAGGCAAATGAGAACAAAGTTGCCAACTTGCCATAATTGCTAATGAAGCTCCCTGACTCTCTCAGCGATTTTAAATCTAACTCAAAACATGAAAATATTTTTAGGAATATCAAATACCCGTGGTCACAAGAGATCCTACTATACTACAGTTTAGTTTGGATCTGACAAGTAGTCGTTAGCTGATAAGAAGCACTAACCAAGCCAAACAAGCACAAAATAAGATGCTCTTGTCACATCCTTGATCCACCAGCCATGTAACACTTAATATTGCCACTAATCAGTAGTCATAGACTGCCAAACAATAGGAAATATGGGAATTTTGTGCTTCCTGGTTCATTTCCCACAACAGCAACTTGGTTCGAGAGTGATTCCTATCAGTTTTCTCCTATCGTACAAATGTACTCCATGTGCCGTTCTATTAATTTGTATGGGCATCACAATTGTAAAATAAATAATTAAATAAAAATATTAATAATTAATATTAATATTAATAAATTAGTTCGGGACGGGACGGGATTGGCGGGATTGAAAATCTTCATCCCATTCTAGATCGGGACGGGACGGGATCGGGATGAAATTATTCAATCCCATTAAGACCCGGAAAAATCGGGATGGGACGGGACGGGAACGGGATCGCGGGATGGGATGCCCACCCCTAACTTGTACTAACTAGGACAATATACATGTGAGTAAGGGTACTTCAATCGATATTCCTTGTTTCCTTAATTTCTTTCCTTCCTAAGTTTCCTTGTTAGATGCTATAATTTCCTCTACTAGAATTACTTGTATTATACTTGTTATATGTTCTTGAGAAGTTAAATACCACCGGGGGGTATATAGGGGAGGGGTTTTTCATTAATTAGTTATTTACCTAGGGATGCCTAGTTAAATTTTTTTTACTTAGGGGGCCTAGTGATTAGAGTTGTGCGACATGGCATCAAGGTGTCTCATGCCACAACTTCATTGGCATGAAATTTCGGACTGTGCATGGTTATTTGATTGCAAATGTCATCCTTGCAACTGGTCATGTGCAAACTCATCCATGCAACCAGTCATGTGCATACTCATGGGACATCATGTGTCACTCATTGAAATTTGCATTCGCATTCGCATTCGCATTATTATTCGCGAGATATAATTACCCTTTAAGCTTATAATCTTAAATATTTCCATTTTAGGTTAGCCTAGTCGTGTTTCTATCCATCGGTTTGAAATTTTTATTGATAGATCTATATCAAATGTCTATTAATAATGCAACTTTTATACGGATATTAATCTATTCAATGAGCTCTACAATATGGATGGTTAAGATTGTTGAAGAAACCAATTATGAATTAAGAGGATTTTTTATGTATCTCGATAAAATAAAATCGTGTAATTATCAATATGGATGGTATAAATACTCGTTCTACTCATAATTAATAGGGAAATATGTAGGGCATCACAATAATTCTTGAAGTCCTTGATCCAGTATCTCCTATCTCCAACAACAACATTCTAGTTTAATTGATATTTAAAGACATTCTTTGTTGTAGAAAATTTATATGGTAAAATAAATCTGCTCTTTGATTGTTTTTTAGTACCCAACACAATTCCTAGCTCCGCCTCGGTAAGTGGAGGCAGCGAGGTCAAGTCTTGGAGTGATTTTTGGATTAGGGATAAAACTTTTCAAAAACATACCATAGACCAAATTATGGTCTTCAATTCTTCATTGTTGTTTTCAATGTTTGACAATGCTATTCTTTTTTTTAACTAGAAAAAGTACCTTCGTTAAAAACATAGGGCAAATATCAACCGAAGTTTTTTTTTTTTGGAACCAATGCTATGGAATTTGATATAATTCTTGTTTCATTTTTATGGGTGGAAATACCCATTCTTTTGGAAAAACAATTTTGAAGATTCTGAAATTTATACCAGCTTTATTTTCCTTCTAATGTGTGGGAAACAGAGGGCACTAGATGGTGTAAATTGCTGCTGCAAAAAGATGCACAACGCTGATATTCACGTAATTATTACATAATATATTCCTTAATTTATATGACAGTGTTTCGATTATTATATTTTATAATAATTATTTTGTTTTCATGTCTTTGTAGGAATTTGAGCGTGAACGATGAAATCGTATTAAGGCGATAATTTAAGGAATGACAATTGGTCGATTCTAGCGGTGGTACAAAGTAGATTGTCACATATTTAAACCTAACCCTAATAAACTTAGGTCCACCTAATTTAACCTAAGCCCAAACCTAAAATGCTGACCTAAAAATCTAAGCCCAAGAAAATAGGAGAACCCTATTTAGCTCTCCTCAGTTTAGAGAAACTCCTCTCTCTTTTCTTCCCCTCTCAGGGAGCTCTTCCAGCCACCACGCCAATTCACCCTGCCGACAATCCTCGCTCGATAGGAGAGTCGGCTGTGCGATAATCCCGCCATCACTACCTCACATCGCCACCGTCCAACAACTACAGCCGCCACCACCATCAAACTCTCCCTATTCCTTCGCGCCACACAACCACCTTCCCTGTCCAGCAACCTCGCCACCGAGCTACAACCATCGTCACTAACCACCGTGAAACAGGGGCGTGACAACCCTGTTTCACGTTACAAACCTCACCACGCCACCGAAACAGACCTCCACTCTCTCTGTTCCATCATCCACACCGCCGCCATCCACCATCAAACGCACCACCACCGCGCGCACAGAACAGAGGAGAAACAGGGAGCAAGTCCCTGTTTTCCTCCCTCGCCGCCGCCCATGTTTCTCCCCTCTCTCGGCCCTCCTTCCTGTTTTCCTCTCTTCTCCACGGCCTCTCCCTCCTCCACTTCTCTCTCTCTGCTCCTGCATCACAACAGACCACGCAACCACGCCATCAGCCGCCGCGAAACAGAGCTCGCGACAGAGCAACACCGCTCCTCTCATTCTCGTCGTTTCGTTATCTCGTTGTTTCCTCACACTCTCTCTGTCTTCTTGCAGGTACCGGAGCAGTTAGGGAGAAGAGAACGCTCGCGAGGAGCGAAGCAGCAACGACGGAACAGGGGGCATCGCGCTGGAGACGAAGGCAGAGCCGCGCAATTTTTGGCGGGAGAAAATTGTTTTTCAAAACAGTTTTGGCTATTGACACCTCGAAAACCTGTAAGAGCCACCACAGTGCAATTTCATCCATTTTCTCGGGAATCGTGTCCGTGCAGAGATGACTTCCACCTCCATTGATGCTGTGACCACCGCTACCATGATCAGCTAAACCCTTCGCCAAGGCTAAGATGAAACCACAAAGTTTTCTAGAGTTTGTTGTATTTAAATTTATTATTTTCTTTATGCTTGAACGTTAAAACACATTTGATTTCTGAGTCTCAATAATTTGCTTTCACCGATTATATCCTGATTAATTATCTAGACTAGTCGGTAGTTAGAAGTACCCCTTGTTGATATTCAAAGTCTGATTTAATCAATTAATCTGAATCTGTGATTGTGTGTGCCGTAAGAAGACATGCAATGCTAGGGGTTTAGAATTAGTTAAAATAAACCTGTGATTGTGTGTGCCGTAAGAAAACACGCAATGCTAGGGGTTTATACCTTTGCTGAAATCAATTGCAAACTTAGATTAATCTTTAGGTTAATCATGTTAATTCTTGAAAATAATAATTTGAATTACACAAATCTCAAAGAACCTGTGGTGGATTCAATGCCTTGGTTTCCCTTCTCATATTCTTAAAGACTTTTTATTTTGCTTTTTTATTTGATTTTTAGTTTAGATATTTTAATTGTTGTAACCCCCAGTTAAATTAGTTTAAGTCAACTCTGAAACTTAATTGCAACCACAGTCCTTGTGGGATCGACTTGTACTTGCCATTGTCTACCAGTTAGACACTGTGCACTTGCAGTTATTACAAGTGGGTTAAATTATCCTATTTATTTAGGTTAGTTAAACCCGCATCAAGTTTTTGACATTCTATTTTTCTTGAGGGTTATTAAATAAACTCTGACTTTTCTTGAATTCGCATTTTCTCGTTGATGATCTCATTATTCTTGTTTCTTTTATTGATTGCTTTGAGAATGGTGTTAAAATTGAATTATTACACTAGAACTTCTTGATTTATTTAGTTGAGATGTCATAATACCGACTAGAGCTTAAGAATTGATATAGGCATTTTTTTTCTTTGAAACATTCTTTGGCCTTTTAGCCGACCTAATGATAAATATCCGTTTGCAGCCCTTTGAGCCTTTAAATAGACTTTTTCTTTGCTAACCCCATCTCCAGTACCTACTCTAGTTAGGGAGTAAGATCCCATATTATTTTTATCCTTACCCAATGTCTCTGAGAATGTGTATGGTTGATGTATTTTTGAAATGGGCAAATAAAAAGAGTTGAAATTAAATATTTCATGAATCCTCGGGACTGAAATGTTTTATTGTGCAGAAGGGGAAAGCATGTATACAAGAAAGAAAAAGAAAAAAAAAATATATATGAAGAAGAATTTCGAAGGAAGAAAAATTAATGGTGTACAACATTGGTTTATTCTTCAGATCCCAACATGCTTATTAAATGGTGTATCCATTCTCAGAGAATTTTCTCGTATCATTTTTCATTTTTGTTAGCCAAAATCTTAGCCTCATTACAACCTAATAAAGACCTAATTGATTTTAAGTAAAAGTTTGGTTCATAGAAGTGGAGATTAAATAAAAAAGAACTATGGCGTGTGATTCAACATTCTCAAAGTAATTGATATTCCTGTCCATGAGATCATATTCATTTCATTATTTGAAAAGTCCATTTTTTCATGATTATTATATGTGAGATGTTTGTCTTTCCATAATTTATTTTCTTTCTCACATATAAACTGAGTGATAACTAACCAATCTCTGAGTGATTCATTTCTGAGTGACAAGAGAGATTTGTAGTCGAAGCGTATAATTCAAAGGTTATCTAGTCGTATCTTTGCTGAGAAAAATAAAGTTATGTTGATAAGGCCATGCACACACACTTCGAGTTGGGAATAATTGATGAAATTTATTTAACCTTTGGATACTATTAAACCGTTGTTAGACTCATTGATATATTTTTCTGACATTGTTAGTTGTTTTCAAAATTTGTTGGCAATTAGATTATTACTCTAAGGATAATAGACTGAGTTACCATGTTTTGGAAATTGATGAGTCATAATGTTTGTGAGTAACATTTCTGGAAACCCTCACGAGATTATAACTCGTCCACTAGAGGTAATCTAGGAGTTTAAAGCCTTGTTGCACGTTTAAGGTAAGTGCAACCGATGATTCCCGCGAAAGTGAGTTAAAATTTTATTTTTATTGTTTTGCTCGACTAGCAAAATATAGGTTTGGGGGTATTTGATATTCACGTAATTATTACATAATATATCCCTTAATTTATATATGTCAGTGTTTCGATTATTATATTTTATAATATTTATTTTGTTTTCATGTCTTTGTGAGCGTGAACGATGAAATCGTATTAAAGCGATAATTTAAGGAATGACAATTGGTTGATTCTAGCGGTAGTACAAAGTAGAGGGTCACATATTTAAACCTAACCCTAGTAAACTAAGTCCAAACCACTAATGCTAACCTAAAAACCCAAGCCCAAGAAAATAGGAGAATCCTATTTAGCTCTCCTCAGTCGACAATCCTTGCTTGATAGGAGAGCCGGCAGTGCGATAATCCCGCCATCACCACCTCACCTCGCCACTGTCCAACAACTACAGCCGCCACCACCATCAGACTCTCCCTATTCCTTCACGCCACACAACCACCTTCCCTGTCCAGCAACCTCGCCACCGAGCTACAACCATCATCACTAACCACCGTGAAACAGGGGCGTGACAACCCTGTTTCATGTTACAAACCTCACCACACCACCGAAACAGACCTCCACTCTCTCTGTTCCATCATCCACACCGCCGCCATCCACCATCAAACGCACCACCACCGCGCGCACAGAACAGAGGAGAAACAGGGAGCAAGTCCCTGTTTTCCTCCCTCGCCGCCGCCCCTGTTTCTCTCCTCTCTCGGCCCTCCTTCATGTTTTCCTCTCTTCTCCACGGCCTCTCCCTCCTCCACTTCTCTCTCTCTGCTCCTGCATCACAACAGACCACGCAACCAGGCCATCAGCCGCCGCAAAACAGAGCTCGCGACAGAGCAACACCGCTCCTCTCATTCTCGTCGTTTCGTTATCTCGTTGTTTCCTCACCCTCTCTCTGTCTTCTTGCAGGTACCGGAGCAGTTAGGGAGAAGAGAACGCAAGCGAGGAGCGAAGCAGCAACGACGGAACAGGGGGCATCGCGCTGGAGACGAAGGCAGAGCCGCGCAATTTTTGGCGGGAGAAAATTGTTTTTCAAAACAGTTTTGGCTATTGACACCCCGAAAACCTGTAAGAGCCACCACAGTGCAATTTCATCCCTTTTCTCGGGAATCGCGTCCGTGCAGAGATGACTTCCACCTCCATTGATGCTGTGACCACCGCTACCATGATCAGCTAAACCTTTCGCCAAGGCTAAGATGAAACCACAGGGTTTCCTAGAGTTTGTTGTATTTAAATTTATTATGTTCTTTATGCTTGAACATTAAACACATTTGATTTCTGAGTCTCAATAATTTGCTTTCACCGATTATATCTTGATTAATTATCTAGACTAGTCGGTAGTTAGAAGTACCCTTTGTTGACATTCAAAGTCTGATTTAATCAATTAATCTGAATCTGTGATTGTGTGTGCCGTAAGAAGACATACAATGCTAGGGGTTTAGAATTAGTTAAAATAAATCTGTGATTGTGTGTGCCGTAAGAAGACACGCAATGCTAGGGGTTTATACCTTTGCTGAAATCAATTGCGAACTTAGATTAATCTTTAGGTTAGTCATGTTAATTCTTGAAAATAATAATTTGGATAACACAAATCTCAAAGAACCTGTGGTGGATTCAATGTCTTGGTTTCCCTTCTCATATTCTTAAAGACTTTTTATTTTGCTTTTTTATTTGATTTTTAGTTTAGATATTTTAATTGCTGTAACCCCCAGTTAAATTAGTTTAAGTCAACTCTGAAACTTAATTGCAACCACAGTCCTTGTGGGATCGACTTGTACTTGCCCTTGTCTACCAGTTAGACATTGTGCACTTGCAGTTATTACAAGTGGGTTAAATTAACCTATTTATTTAGGTTAGTTAAACCTGCATCAAACACAACCCCCAGATCTAGCTAAATTTCCTGCTGATTTTGTTGTCATTTCATTTTATAAGGTACTTCCTTGATAGTTACTTGGGTTTTCCTTCCAGTTTAGTTATATACCGTTATGGGTTTGACATGTTATCATTTCGTTCTATCGTTCCGATATTTGGCTATCCAACTGGGCTTGGTGCTCTAATTGTTCGGACTGGTACGTGAACCTTTTATTATTATTTTTTATTTTCTTCCCGTTTGAATACTCTAATTTAAAGTTGTTAATGTTGTAATTAAACCAAAATCTTAAGACTCTAGTTTATTCAATGGAAACAAGAAGAATAGAAACATACCTGATCGATCCATAGCGATTTCCCCGTTGATTGTGATGAGTTTGGATTGTTTGGATCTTCCGATTGATTCAAGCGTTTCCCTTAGTTCTCTGTTGAGAGGATACAGAATACAATTCCAAAAGTTTTTTCTGTTTTCAACACATACGCTCAATCGGGGACCCATCCTATTTATAATGCCCATAAGTCACAACCCTTCAACTTACGAGCTGTGAATTTCCAATTCTGCCCCTAATTGAATTAGAAATTACATCCTTATTTACACCATGTTATTTATTAATACCTTATAGTCCAATACCCCTATTAGATCACATATTTAAATGGACTACACTTTAAGATAGCAATACACGTTATATTACATATGTGTGCCCACATTATTGGATTTGTCCAACAATCTCCCACTTGGGCCACATATGTTACCTTTAATGTGTATAACCTTATGAGCTCAAAACTTGCTATCACAAGTAAAGGTATTTCGAAACAATCTCGTCCATTGACTATACTGATACAGCGTAACATGTAGCGTAACTAAAGTGACTATCACAAGTAAAGTGACTATCACAAGTAAAGTGACTATCACAAGTAAAGTGACTATCACAATTTCGAAACAATCTCGTCCATTGACTATCACAAGTAAAGTTGGATTAAAGTGATTTTCGTCACATGTAGCGTAACTAAATCCATCAATAGTCACATATACCAATATAATCAAATGACATAGATCAAACATGGATGTAGAGCATGGAAATTACATGTGATGTAATCCAAACATGTCTATTTCCAACTGGTCCAACTTTAATCTTTAATGAGATCAAACATATAATAAACAGACAATTGATTGAAGACTTTATTTCTGCAGAAAATACTAAATTACACCAATGTGTCCAAAAATCCATCATAGAACAACAAAACTCCCACTAAACCATGATATCCTCATGTGACATAACACCCATATGAGCGGTGTGCTCATGAAAGACCTTGGGTGGTAATCCCTTAGTAAGCGGATCCGCAATCATGGAGTGTGTCCCAATATGCTCTATGAAAATCTGTTTATTCTCTACTCTCTCCTTCACAACCAGGAACTTTATGTCAATATGATTTGACCTAGACGAGCTCCTGTTGTTGTTGGCATATAAAACTGCTGACTTATTGTCACAATATAATTTTAGTGGTCTTTCTATGTCATTCAAAATGCGCAGCCCAGTGACAAAATAACGCAGCCATAATCCGTGGTTGGAGGCCTCAAAACACGCCACATATTCTGCTTCCATGGTGGAAGAAGCTATGAGTGTCTGTTTAGCACTTCTCCAAGAAATAGCTCCTCCAGCTAACAGATAAATGTAGCCTGATGTAGATTTTCTACTATCTTGGCATCCAGCAAAATCAGAATCAGCATACCCTATTATCTCCAACTGATCTGATCTCTTGTATGTGAGCATGTAATCCTTAGTTCTCTGTAAATATCTCATAACCCGTTTAGCTGTTTTCCAGTGACTCATCCCAGGGTTATCCAAATATCTGCCAAGCATTCCAACAATGAATGCTACGTCTGGACGTGTACATACTTGAGCATACATAAGACTCCCAACAGCGGATGCATAGGGGATCTTTTGCATCTCTACAACTTCAAGTTTAGTCTTAGGACACTGTTTAAGACTGAATTTGTCTCCTTTAGATATAGGGGTATCTCCTGGTTTACAATCTTGCATGCCAAACCTTTTAAGCACTTTTTCTATATAGCCATTTTGTGATAATCCAAGAATACCCCAAAAATGATCCCGGTATATCTGAATCCCTAAGACAAAAGAAGCTTCACCAAGATCTTTCATTTCAAATTTCTTGGTTTCGTGCAACATGTCTATATTATTAGTAGCAAGCAATATGTCATCAACATACAAAACCAAGAAGATATGCTTACTCCCACTGAACTTATGATACACACAGTTATCAACAACATTTGTCTCAAAACCAAACGAGACAATTACTTGATGAAATTTGTAGTACCATTGACGGGAAGCTTGCTTGAGCCCATAGATGGATTTCTTTAGTCTGCAAACCATATTCTTTGGGTCTCCAGACACAAAGTTTTCTGGTTGCACCATATAAATTGTTTCATCAATGTTGCCATTGAGAAACGTTGTTTTAACATCCATCTGATGCAACTCAAAGTCAAAATGTGCAACAAGAGCCATGATTGTCCTAAATGAGTCTTTCTTTGACACCGGAGAGAAAGTCTCTTTATAGTCGATGCCTTCCTTTTGAGTGAAGCCTTTAGCTACAAGACGAGCTTTATACCTTTCCACATTACCTTTTGAGTCCTTCTTGGTTTTGAATATCCATTTACAACCAATAGGCTTTGTATTTTCAGGTAATGGGACAAGATCCCAAACTTGATTGTCTTGCATAGACTTGTACTCCTCATTCATAGCATCTATCCACTTTTGAGAGTTAGAATCCTGCATGGCTTGATGGAAGTTGATTGGATCATTTTCCACCAATCCATCATTTTCCTCATGTTCTTCGAGAAATACCATATAATCATCCGGAATAGCTCTTCTCTTTTCTCTCGTGGATCTCCTTAATGGCATTTGATCTTGAGGTTGTTGAGTTTGTTCTTCTGGAATATTTAATTCAATTGGAGCAGGGAGTAGTTCAACATTGTCCTGTTGAGGTTCCAGATCTGCTTCTTGATCAATGACAGGTATTGGAACATGTACATTGTCAACAACAGTAGTAGGAGTCGAAATTGATTCCTCCTCAAAGACAATGTCTCTTATATGATTTCTCCCCCCAAACTCGACATCCTCAAAAAATGTTGTTGTCCCCGTTTCAAAAATGGACTTAATAGTGGGATTATAGAACTTGTAGCCCCTAGATCGCTCAGAGTAGCCAATGAAGTAGCTGCTCACTGTTTTGGAGTACAATTTCTTTTCATTCGGTCGATAAGGCCTTGCTTCAGCTGGACATCCCCAAATGTGAAAATGCTTTAGACTAGGTCTTCTACCTATCCAAAGTTCATAAGGTGTTTTGGCAGCTGCTTTAGTTGGTACTCTATTAAGGAATTTAATGAAAGACTAAATTGATTATTTCCAAATGAACAACAATATCCAAATTTGTCCAACAAGGAAATATAAACCAAATTCCGTCTAAATGACGGTACTACAAAAGTGTCTTTCAGTTCCAAATAACAACCAGTCCCTAAGAATAACCTAAAGTTTCCTATTGCTTCCACTTCTACCGATTTTCCATTGCCCACGAAGATGCGTCTTTCAGCATCACTTGGCTTTCGGTAGCTCAGACAACCCTGCATAGAAACACTTATGTGAGTAGTAGCACCGGAATCTAACCACCAAGTGTTTCTAGGTACTGAAGCTAAGTTAACCTCAGAACAGACCAAAGCAAGAAACATACCCTTTTTAGCACGCCAAGCGTGATACTTGGTACATTCTTTCTTTACATGTCCAGGTTTCTTACAAAAGAAACAACCCTCATTGCCTTTCTGTTTCTTTTGTGCTGGACCCTTAGCAGTTTCATAATTCTTCTTTCGTTTTGTGCCCTTATTTTAGAGGTGCTTGCAAAATGAGCACTTTCCATTCTGTCTTGCTTCAACCTGTCTTCCTCTTGCACACAGTAAGAAATGAGCTCATTAAGAGTCCATTTCTCCTTCTGACAGTTGTAACTGACCTTAAACTGACTGTACTGTGGAGGAAGTGGTATTAAAACTAGATGCACGAGTAAGTCCTCAGACAACTCAAGCTTCAGTGCTTTAAGTTTTGAAGCAAGATGAGACATCTCCATGATGTACTCTCTAATGTTCCCTTTGCCTTTATACTTTAATGAAATCAAGCTAGCTAAAAGCGTGCTTGTTTCAGCCTTATCGTTTTTAGCAAAACGCTTTTCAAGTTCAGTAAGGAACTCAATGGCATTGGTCACCCCTGCGGATATTGCACCCCTAAAGGCTTCTGGAATACCTCGCTTGATGAGCATGAGACTCATGCGATTGGAGCGTTCCCACTTCTCAAAGTATTTCCTGGCATCAGGAGTACTTGCATCTGTAAGAGAAGCGGGTTGCTCAATCCTTAAGGCAAGGTCCAGATCCATACATCTAAGAACGATTAACACGTTCTCTTTCCAGTCCTTGAAGTTTGTCCCATTAAGCATGAGAATATTATTTACACCAGCAGATATACTAGTAGCAGACATAGTAGCTGTACAGAGAATAAATTACATAAATAACATAATCACATCATTATTCAATTGCATAAACTTTTAAATTCATACAATAGGGAAATAAAAAAAACCCATATCAAGATACCTAGCACAGCATTGTTATTTAGTCTTTGGACAGAAATATCAATCTGTAAGTGGTACTCTTTGTACACAACGAAACCGGCCTAATATTATGTCTTTCTTTGGACTGACATAATAAAAGCATGGTATAGTAAACTTTATCACATATTTAAGATTAGGGATTATCCAGTCAAAACAATCTTCCTTTGGGCCGATTGTTTCACATGGATGTAGCATGCTCACTTATTTAAAATCAACCAATTTTCCTAACAGTGGTTGCTTCGGCAACCTATTAGTTAAATTGTGAAAATTTTAAATAAGGAACACAATAGTGATACATGAAACCAAATTTATAAACTATGTATAAATTTGGAGTATGAACTGAATACAAATTAAAATTAAATAAAATGTAGCCAAAATTAAATAGGTCTCAATAATTTAAAACAATATTACCAACAGCAACATGCCCAATAGTCAAAGTAAAATGTACTAACAGACCCAATTATTAATAACAGCAACAGGCCCAATAGGTGAACAATCACCAAGCCCGTGAACAATCAACTGAATAGTCACCAGGCCCGTGAACAGTCACTATACAAGCCCAACATTCGCCAGGCCCAACAGTGAATAGTCTCGGTCAACGGTGAACAGTCGCGGTCAATGGTAAATAGTAATTTTTTTTATATAATGCATAATCGCAGATACTGTTCACTGTAACAGTGAAATCGTTTTTCACTATTCACGACATTGCATATCACTGTTCACTGTAACAGTGAAAACGTTGTTCACTGTTCACGGATATCACTGTTCATTGTAACAGTAAAATCGTTTTTTTTTTAACATCTATTTCACTGTACAATACACCAAATTGTAATCTATTTCAATAGTAAATACAATTACAATATAATCACTGAATACAATTACACTCACAATGAAACAGTGAAGACAATTGCCATGAATACATATCTATATAGATTCAAGTCTATAATCATGAATACATAATCACTGTAGGTCCAGATCATGCTATATCAATCGCTGTATTAATCAATAATCACTGTATTAATCCATAATCGCTTATTAATCCATAGTCACTGTATTAATACATAATCTATAATCACTGTATTCATGCTATTCATATGAATCTATAATCATGTCTTTATAATCATGTCCAGATACATAAACTATATGAATCTATTTATCACTGTATGAAACAAATAATCACTGTATGTTTTCCTTTATAATTTCACATGGAATCAACAGGAGTTGCTCTGATACCAATTGTTGTAATTAAACCAAAATCTTAAGACTCTAGTTGATTCAATGGAAACAAGAAGAATAGAAGCATACCCGATCGATCCATAGCGATTTCCCCGTTGATTGTGATGAGTTTGGATTTTCCGATTGATTCAAGCGTTTCCCTTAGTTCTCTGTTGAGAGGATACATAATACAATTCCAAAAGTTTTTTCTGTTTTCAACACATACACTCAATCGGGGACCCATCCTATTATTATAATGCCCATAAGTCACAACCCTTCAACTTATGGGCTGTGAATTTCCAATTCTGCCCCTCATTGAATTAGAAATTACATCCTTATTTACACCATGTTATTTATTAATACCTTATAGTCCAATACCCCTATTAGATCACATATTTAAATGGACTACACTTTATGATAGCAATACACGTTATATTACATATGTGTGCCCACATTATTGGATTTGTCCAACAGTTAACTATTACATCCAGATCTAGTATGTATACAAGGTATTTTCTTCAACACACAAATGTAATAAAATATTAGAAAGAAAAGGAAGATGGAAGAGAAAAATGAACAATATAGGGAGAGTGGTCACAAGTGATTGTGGTTGGTGTATTCTCCATATTACATTTATGTTATCGGTTGAAGCATGCATGAACGGTAGTTGCATCCACTACCAGTACACTCAGACTTAGCGCATTATGAAAGAAGATATAGTGCTCAAAAGCAGTACGCCAAGATAGATTCTACCAAATCTTGTTTTCAATAGGATTCATTATCTGCTTTTATCTTTTTTCAAAAATAAGTCAAATTTTTTTTTTGAGTTAGACCATTAATGATGGTAAAGCCTTTCATTGACAAGAGAAAATGTAGGAAGTGAATAAAAAATTGTTGGTTAGGAGATTAAAAAAGTGTGAAATAAAAATTTGTTGGGAAAAGAAAAAGTTGTTGGTGAGGGGATTAAAAAGGGGTTCGATTCGGTAGTTTCGGTGGTGTGAAATACAAAAATCGAAATCGAACTAAACCAGCTTGGTTCGATTCAATTTTTTATGTTTGGTTTCGGTGTTTCTCTGTTTAGGTTTTTTTGGTTAATTTTTTGTTCGGTTGGTTTTCAGGAACATATTAACACCCCTAATAAGTAAACATCTTCCAACAAGGTAAAAACATGTAACTTAAATGTACGCCAAACCATTTTGTCCATGCAGGACAAGACTGTGCAACAAGACTGTGTAACAAGAGTCCTTATCAATGAGCAATAACAATAAAAAACTGAAAGTAAACTTAGTTGCATCATCAAATTAGATAGACTAGATGCAGGGGGGTGAAACTTGTGCGCTAAAGAAAATAACGTGTGACACATAAAAGCATATGAGATCATCTAATAAGAAGTTTGCTAGGTTAACAAGTACATCTGTATTTGTAAATGAAGTATGTGTTAAGGGTGACTTATTTAAGCTTTTGGCGTAAAATGACATGTGATACAACAATTCGGAGAGTTGTATAATCCTAATAAATTAACGAAAAATAATCTCTAATGAAAGTTTCAGGCTTAATACATATATCTTTAATGTAATGCATATATCTCTAATGTAAATTGCTGGCTTTCAACATTAGATATGATGTATATATTTTGAAATTAAGCAAGTTTCACCAGGAACTGCAAAAATATAACACATAAAGGATAAATAAATGTACTTCATTTAATGATAAAATATATAACTCTGCCAGTGCCTTCACTGATTGAGATAGCCTCTGGTGAGGCCTCCAATAAATTACATACGTCCAGTTATGATACACATTTGTGTCTTAAAGGTTAGTGTTGATAAAATGTTCTGACTTGTCAATAAATTATGGGTAATGGCGCTAACAATTAAACAAATATGGTTGTCCATCATTTGCAGTTTATAAACCATTCTTCCAAAGAAAATGTATGCATTAAATAATCAAACAAATTAAAACATAATATGCTGTAGATGTTTCACAAGTAACAACAAATATTCTTCTAATGTAACATCATCTATGATATTTATGTTTCACAAGGAGCATGTGTTTTAGACCACTTCAGATGGTTAATAAAATTAGACATATAGTAACATTGTGGTAACCATCACAGCTGGGGTGATTACTTTGGCTAATGGCTACCTCTGCTAGAGTTGTCTTGTATTCAGGGGTATTTATGTTTTGTACGTTCTCTACCTGATGTTATAAGTGTACAAGTAACTAACTCAAAATAAGTCTCTTGATTTTGCGGCAACGCGAGTAAATTCAAAGAATGAAATGACCAATGATTATTATCTTCCCATTGCATAAAATTTGTCCCTATGATTTTAATGGAATCTCGATATTTCTCTACTGCCTCTATTGGTGCACGACAAACATGTGACCAATGTCCACATTTACTACATCTATGACAAGTGTCATTTCTAGAAAGATTCTCAATATCCTTTGTATAAGTTGTATCATTGTACCAGGTATGAGTTTTGAAGCATGTGGTAAGTGATGTGACTACCTCTGCTAGGGTAATCATCTTTGTTGAAGTAATTATTATAATCACCTTTGTTTGGTTATTTGACTATCTCTTCTGGGGTGATTACCCCTTGGTCGTCACTTCTAGGGCTACCACTTCGGAAGTTGTCATCTTTTTTTATAATTTATTCACGCATAAAAGGTGTGCCACTTGGTCAATAGAATAACTCTCTAGGAGGTATATAATGCACGTAACATGACACTTAAGAAATAAAACTGGATATACCAATATTTGTCAAGATTTTAAGTAAGCCCATTTTAGTGGGATGATATGGCAAAAAACAATGATAATTGTCACGAATGCAATAAATATTAAAGCAAACAACATTTGTGCTTAATTGCTTACCACTTTTGAAATAACAATACTTGTCAAAAGATTCATGTCTTGACAATAAAGTGTTATAATAGACACCAATATGTGTGAAAGCAATTATGCCCACACCTCACTGTAATTTGATGAATTGAATTTACCACAGGTAGGAAGTAATTTTGCATAGGAAAATCAAAACTACATTGAGAGCATACAATACAACATTCAACACCTCGGTCAATAATGATACACAGGAACACCTACCCACATTAGCCAAATGAATTTAACTCATCACGACCTAGCTTACCACCCATATCTTTATTTTCTATTTGTTTTATTTGCCAAACCATCAAGAAAACTCTTTGTTTTAGAGACAGGTTGGTATCTGGCACATACTTTGATGTTTGGTATGCTTATTACCCCACATCTCTTTGTCTGGTCTCTTTACTCAATTTTCAACAAGGTTTTGGGTTCTAAGAGAAATCAATGAAGAATATAAACAACACAGAGATGGGGACCTCCAATAGAAAAAACACGCTGAGGTTGGGTCTTGTGAAGAAGCCTATGAGTTTGGGTGTTACTAATGAAAATACTGTAATAGTTTGGGCGCCTGACGTGCTTTGTGTAGTTTTCGACCTTGAGAAACTTGACGATTATGCCTGCGGGAGTTGGAGTTCGGCTCTAAAAGACAATTTTGGGGACGATCAATGTCAAGAGAGGAAAGAGAAAAAACCGATGAGGTATTGATTGCTATCTTATTATTGAGCCTCTATTTTATTTGTTATTCTGGTGGGTTGGATTTTTCTCCTTATGTGAGTAGTTATATGTGACGAAAATCAACATATAAATTGCCCAATTATCAGCACCACCATCTATGGTACTACCAAATACCACATGAGTTGAAGCGGAGACTCTATTGTCATTCTTACTTATGTTCCAACATGTGTGATACTGTGATGTGTGTGATGAGAGAGTCTGAGATTTAAACAAATTTTGAATTCCAAACATGAAACGTTGCCAGGGAAACTGTGTTTTCTTGTGAGGCAACATCCACTAGATGCAAGGATGCTCTGACTCTTCGAAAATCCATCGTTCCAAGTGTCGAACACGTGTCACACACGAACACGCGTTCGACACGTGGTCAATGGTCAGGACTTGTTGATTGCTTCGGACTCATCCCAGACAACACGATCCGGGCACGACAAAGTCTCTATTTCTCTTGGGGTGCAATTAGGGACCAATGGGTGCAAATACAACCCATTAGGTTTTCTTCTCCTTCAATCAACCTATTAGCTCCCTTTACAGATTTCAAAGAGGCGAGATTTGTAGAGAGAGATCGAGTCTACATGTAATATATATCATGGAAACAATCATATTAAAATTCAGAAAAATATAAGCTCTTGTTTGAATTATTTATCAGTGAAATATAATAATCACATATCGCTCAATTAGTTGGAGCTTCATACGCCCAATTAGTCGGAGCTTCATGTGCTCAATTGTGGTTGGAGCTTTGTGCTGATAAAGTGTTGAAAATAAACATAAAAGGAGTACAATACTCACTATATTATTCACTGTGTCAGTATAGTTCAAGTCATATAAGTTCATTCATTTGATTCTCGGTAACTATTCATCCATTGACTCTCTCTCGCCTTTTCATCCATTTTGATCAAATACATTAGGGCCTATTTATAGGCAAGATTTTTTTTATTTTTTTGGGAAAGCGAGCTGGGTTTTTATATGATCCCATAACCTATCAACAAGGTGCGACCTACAGGTCAACACCATAAGAAAGTAACCATGCCGTCGGTGGGTCTCGAACCTAGGACGTGAGGGATAAACCCACACAGCCCTAACCACTAGACCATAACACAATTGGCAAAGACAAGATTTACTTAGCCAAAAGATGACGCCTATCATAATACAAGCTAAGGTTGTGCCACCTCATAGCATGAGGTGGTTATAGGTGGACATCCACCACCACCGACTAAGTTCTACACTAGGATTTGGATTTCAATCATTTGATGACCATTACCATTCATTGATAAATGATTATCTATGTCAATTATGTCAAGGTGGGGAACTGATTCAAGAATTTTCATTTAACATCATCAACCAAGTTACGTTTTTTAGAAGCACGAGACTTCTAAGTCATATTAAGTAAAGAAATCTGACCGAGTTTTCCAACTGTGCCAATTTATAAGAATCTGACTTTGGATGAATGTTTATACCACGGATGGGGTGGTAGCACGGAGTCTGAAGTACATCCCTCTTTGTAGATAGTATACATTGGCTCTCACAGAATCTCCACTCCTTGGAATTGTCACTGTTAACTCCATGTATGGTTTTTTTCTGCAGTCTTTTGGTGGATGCAACCATTGTGAGATGATTAATCTGATCCTCAAATAGGGAAAGTGCAGAGATCAAAGGAACCCTTAGCAACTTTAGCATCATTACGAAGAGTGAAGATAACTGATCTAGTTGGTTAATTATAAGCCAAATTTTCATGTTCTCTTTATAATTTCGTGCAGATTTCCAGTGAAACATAATTAAGAAAAATTGCTTTTGTTTCAACTTTCAAGTGACAAACACTTCTTTTCTTTACGTAAACTGATAAATTGCCAACTCTCTAAGAGCTCGAATTTGTAAAGAAGGCGAATTCAATCATATATCAAGCGGAAGCAAGAGCGGGGTCGTGAGACTACAATTATATCGGTGGGTACCAATCGTACAACTATACCGTAAATTCACACGGTACTACCGTGTATAAGCACATGAGCAATTTTAGGCCCATGGATCATTGGAGTGAGTTTAATATTCCAACATAAACACATCTGCCGAGTGATTGCTGAACATCATTTTTACCTCATGCGTCGGACGTCGGAACACTTTAGTGAGTTTTGCTTATTATTTTGATGTGGTTTGGTACAGTTCCTTACACCCACTGTCTTTGTCACAGACCCTTTATGTCTTTGTAGTAGTCTTTTGAAGAAAAACTTAAAAAAAATATTCCTAGAAGTGGAAAACACCCAGTGTCATTCTAGTCACCAGAAAACAGTGTGTTTCCTTTTTCCTTGTTAAAATGTGATTTTCATTGGTAGCTATTTGTGCAAACAGGGAAGGATTCTGTTCGGGATCTTGTTAATGTATGAGATGTCTGATGAAGTGGGAGAAGAAGATGTTATGAAGCCACAACTTCGAGTGGGGCAAAGAGTTTATCCATACCGAACCACTTATAAAGTTGCATCATGAAAAAGTGATTTTTCGAGAAGTACGTCATCAAGGAGTAAATTTGCAACAAAAGATCGCTGACAACTGATCACTGTACTATTTCAGAAATGTAGAAAATATCCAGTTGTACCTCATACAAAATACTGAACCAGATTAAGCAGACCAGGCACATTCAGATCACAAAATGTAATTGTTTACAGGATTTTGTCAATGAAGTGCAACAGAGTGTAACCATATAGAACAGAATGTATTAATTTCAAAGTTCATCAGTGCAATCTGTTCTTTTTGTAGACATTTAAAACCACAAATGTACACAATCAAAATAAAGAATGGACTTCACTGATTCCTTGGGAATAGTTTGCTTAATTGTTACAGAGGGTGCTTGCTATAATTTTCCTCAGTAATCATAAACTTTCTGACATTCAGCTGATCTTAGGGTGATGTAGATGATTTAAAACGTTTTCTCACCAAGATAACAGATCAACCTGTCCAAAAGGAAGATATCTCATGGACTTGAGTGGACCTCACTCTGAATACCTGTTACAAACTTACAATCATGTGTGGTAGATGCAAATTTTAGTTCAACTCGTCAACAATGGGAGCTAGTGTTCAGAGCATTTTTAGTTATTCTTGCTGCTACACGTTTTACAATCTGTGTAGCTACTCCAGTGCCAAATGCTTTTGCCCACAAAAAACCAAGAATCATGCAACGGAACTTGTGGATACAAACTTCCATACCTTGAACAACCAGTTTGAACAGTAGCTACATGAGTGAAGTTGGTTTAGTGGAAGAGTTCCTGATGCTTCACTGTAGAACCTGATAGTTCACATATTTCATTACCATGGTGTAACTATGGATGTAATGGTGGCTTACATCTGGTTTTAGATGTGATAAACCACAGCAAAATCATGCAGATGACCACACTGTTATATATCTCAATGCAAGAAACTGCACAAACAGGGGATGAGATATACCAGTTTCTTGCAGATGTTGGTCATCTAACCTAATCTGAACTTGGTTATACCCCAAATTCGCAGATTCTTTGAGCTTCTTCAATATATTAGTAACTGTGCATATCAATGAGCTGAGACGTATCTTGTGGACGCCCAACCTTCTTTACTTCCCTTTCTACTCCATTTAACATTTCATAAATATCCCAGCTCTGAGGGTGAGATGCATCCCCTACAATAAACTCGTGAACAACTCCATCCCGTTCTATCAAACTGCGTCCAGTTTCTTTCTTTGCTCCTTTCTGATCCATTTCTCTTCTTGTTCTTTGAACATCTTCCCATCTGCCAGCTTCTGCATAAATGTTAGATAATAGGATGTAGCGACCTCCATCTTGTGGTTCCATGGAGATAAGACGCTTGCCTACACGTTCCCCCACTTCTATATTATGTGTCCTCCTGCATGCATCCATTAAAGCACCCCATTGCGAAGCCTCAGCTTCCATGGGCATGTTATCCAATAGCTCCTCCGCCTCATCTACTCGTCCAGCTCTACCCAAGATATCAGCCAGACACCCATAATGTTTCACACCAGGCTCCATGCCGTACTCTTTCTTCATGGATTCAAAAATCTGAATTCCCTCAGTAACCCTTCCCGAATGGACGCATGCACACAAAACTGTCAGAAATGTAGTTGGATTCGGGGGTGTCCCTTGGAGCTTCATCATTGAAAACTGATGCAATGCATCCCGTGCATAGCCATGCATAGCGAGTCCACCGATAATAGAATTCCAAAGTGCCCCATCCTTATTATGTATCCTATTAAACAATCGCATAGCCCCGTTTAAGCACCCACATTTAGCATACATATCCACTAGAGCTGTCCCAAGAACCACATTCCTCTCCCAAGAAAGATTATTCTTATACATGTATAGATGAGCCCATCTCCCCTGATCAAGTGCACCCAAGTTAGCACAGGCCTTCAACACACTAACCAGTGTAATGGCATCAGGTTTCAACAAAGACGAATCCAACATTCTGTTAAACACTCTCAACGCCTCGGAGTACTCACCACTTGCGACATACCTACTTATCATAGCACTCCAAGAAATCAAGCTTGGGTCAGGCATTTTCTCAAAGAGTTCCCTGGCAGTGTTAACATCCCCACTTTGTCCATACGAGGAGATCATAGTGTTCCAAGATATGGGATCCAAAACGGAGCTATTATCAAACAAAACCCGCGCTTCATTCAACAAGCCCATGTTGCAATACATATAAATAAGTGAATTATTGATAACACTAGAGTGATCAACCCCATGTTTCAAAATCTGGGCATGCATCTTTGTGCCAATCCCAACTAGCACGGGCAGTGGGTAATCATGCTTTCGCGTGTTAAGCATGAGATTGGAAGCCTTAATAAGTAGGCCAAAGGTCTGGTCATTGGGTTGAACATGTTTTTGAAGCATTTGAAAGTAGTAGGCAATGGGGGAGTGCGGGGAGTCAGTGGGTGAAAGGGTCTGTGCTTGGCCTATGATCATAGCATTCCATGTGTAAACTGATGATACAAGAGTGTGATGGTCATTGTGGATGATGGAATGGAAGATGAGTTTGGCATAGTGAGGGTTGTTGTTGTTGAAGTAAAATTGGAGGATTCTTGTTGTTGCAAAGGGGTCTTTCATAAGTGATGTTGTGATGGTGTGTGCATGGAGAATCTTTAGGACTGCTTGATGATGTTGTTGGAGTTGGTTGTGGAGAGATTGTAAGAGTGAGATAATGGGATGTTGAAGAGGAGGATGGAAATGATGGTGGTGGAGTTGTTTGCAAAATGGTTGTTGTGGAGGTGAAATAATGTGCCAAATTCTTCTCTTGTATTGGCTTCGCATTAGCATTAGCATTAGCATTTGCAATTGCAGAGTCTCGCTCAAAATCCCTCTTAAACTAAGTAACTACTTTGGCTTTGGTGGTATGGGTATTCTGATTACAATGAATCAATGATATACCATCTCGAAGCAGCCTGAGAGATAATAGCGTTCAATCACTTTCAGAAGGCATTCGCATGGCATGGGGGGCCATAGCTATTGATTTGATTCTGAGGGTAGGAAAGCCAATAGAGTGAGGTCTAGGGTGAAAAACAGAGCGCACATCGTATATGAATCAGCAGGGTTTTGTATTTTTTTTTTTTTTTTTTTTTTTTTTAAAACACGAATACTAGGCAAAGGTGAAGTTGCAGTTCACCTACGCGAGTTAGGTGGGTTTTTTTTTTTTTTTTTTTTTTAAGTATTTAGAAGTTAACCGCTAACTTGAGATAAAAGTTTTGAACTAGTTTTTTAATGAATTATTTGTTTGTTTCTAAAATATAAGCCGCTCATTAGAAAGTTGTAAAATTAAAGACCTTTGCTAAATAACACCATCATTTTCGCTGAAAGACACTACAAACTTTTTTTTTTAATGTGCAGAAGGATACCACCATTATAAATCATCTCCCACTCAGTGTTCATCTTCTCTTTTCTCCATTTCTTTTCCATCACAAACAATGCCACCATCTCGTCCTGCCACTGCCAGTTGCACCACCTCGCCACCGCCACACCACTACCTCGCTCGCACATCTATTTTCATCAATTTTTCTTCTCCTATCTTCCTTTCTTCTTCTTCTTCTCTTTACCTCTCTTCCTCATCTCCCATCTTCCTCTTCTCTTATCCGATTTTCATCTTCTTCTCCTCACAATTCTCAGGAACAACCCCCAGTTCTACTGATGGACACCACCACTGTCAATCCTTTTTTCTTTGATGTGATGAAAGACACCACCACTATTCATTCTCTTCTCCACAGTTCTTTTTCTTTTTTCTCTTCATTTTTTTGTACATCAACAGACAACGGAGCAACACCACCGCCGACCTCTTCTCTCTTCCCAAAACAGTGTAGCACTCACTCATTCAAAACATAAAAACAATGTACTGTCCCTGGATTTCACCCAACTTATACGCTTGCATGAGACTGACTCTCAAGCTTATACAAACACGAAAAATGTAGTACTCTGAGTTGTCTAATGAACACAATTTGCATCACTTGAAAATGTTTTGAAATGATCAAGTTATGGTCATTTTACTAAAGTCACTCAAATATATAGTAAAGAAAACAGAGTATTCTCCCTGACATTCAACCAACTTATATGCTCGATTAAGACCGATTCTCAAGCTCATCTAAACACGAAAAATGTAGTAATCTAATTTATCTAATGAACACAATTTGAATCAATTGAAAATGTTTTGAAATGAGCAAGTTATTGTCATTTTACTAAAGTCACTCAAATCTATCGCGCAAAGAACCAATCGCAGGTTTCTATGCGAGTTTGGATATCCCACACCCAACATGTTCTGTGAATTGAAGCCTTAGGCTCGCAGGATCTGTTGTGATTGGTGTGTTTTTTCCATTCGCATTGGCTCATGTGAGCCCAAGCCTTCCATCCCATGAATGGGAAATCCAAAATTGCAGCGTCACCTGCAATTAGTTCTTTACTGGACAGTTTTGAGTGATTGTTGTAAAATGACCATAATTTGCTCATTTCAAAACATTTTCAAATGATTCAAATTTTGTTAATTATATAACTCAGATTACTACATTTTTCGTTCTTTGATGAGCTTGAGAATCGATTTCAATTGAGCGTATCAATTGGCCGAAAGTCAGGGACAATACCCTTTTTTGCTGGATAGTTTTGAGTGATTGTCGTAAAATGACCATAACTTGCTTATTTCAAAAAATTTCAACTGATACAAAATTCATTTATTAGATAACTCAGAGTACTACGATGAGCTTGAGAATCGGTCTCAATCGAGCGTATAAGTTGGTCGAAAGTCAGTGACAACCTAAAATGGGCCAATCACAGCTGCACATACGAGTGGGATAACCCCAATCATAGCGGCTCATGCGAATATGGGAATTGCGTTCACATGTGCCGCTGCGAATGGAGTTCTCCCAATCGCATGTGCCGCTGTGATTGACCTATTTCTGTCATTTACAATGTTTCATTCATTATTTTTTTGTAGCGATTGTACGTTTTCAAATTGTTGGTAATCATTTCTTCCTCAATTTTTCTATTGATTTTATTTCTAATGTGTTTGTTTTTAATTGATTTCAGATGAGTTTTTCTAAAACCCCAATTTATGTTTGTTAATTTATGACACTTTGTTGTAAAGAAAATAAGAGAAGAAGAAAATAAGAGAGGAGAAGAAGAAAAACACATAAGAAGGAAAAAAAAAATAGGCGAGGGCTAGAAGGGATGTGTGACCACGGCCGAGTGAGGCCGCGGTGGAGGAGAGAGGTGGTGCGGTTAACGATGGCAGTGGTGGTGTTTGATGGAGGGAGGGGGAGAAAATAAGGAGAATGGAAGGGGAAAAAAAAAGATAAGAAGAGGTTTGATTGGCGGTGGCGGGGGCGGGGGTGGTAGTGGTGTTTGATGGAGAAGAGAGGGAGAAATGAGAAGAAGAAAAAAAAAAGAATAAGAAGAAAATATAAGGAAAAAAATAAAGAAGAGGAAGAGGAAAATAAGGAAAAAGAGAAAGAGATGATAAGAAAAAAGAAGCTGATGGCGGTGGGGGCGGGGGCGGGGTGGTGGTGGAGCTTGATGGAGAAGAGAGGGAGAGATGAGATGAGATGTTTGGGTTTTTTTTTGTTTATATTGGTGGTGTCCTTTAGTAGGTGGTAGTGTCCTTCAGAAAGTAGGAAATTGGTGGTGTCATTCAGCGAAAATGGTGGTGTTATTTAGTCACGACCTAAATTAAAAGGTGTTTGTATTTAGGTGCTGACTTGAAGTTTTTTTAAATATTATTTTTCATCACCGCCTATCACAAACCACCAATATTAATCTTCTTTAGTTTTTTTCTTTCTTTCAAATACCATTGAAATCCCTTTTTACCACCACAAAAAATCACCATATATCCCTATCCAGTTTTCATATAATCTTCAATAGAAAGGAAGAGAAAGTGAAAGAGAAATAAAAAGAAGGATGAGGGGAGGCTAGGGAGGATAGTGGCGACGGTGGAGGCACTCGAGAAGGTGGAGAAAAGAGAGAATGATTAATAGAAAATAAGGGTAGCAACCATCATTATAAATTTATTGCGAGGTTATTATAAAAAGTTGATTCTCAAGATTGTAATTCCACCGACTAAACACATGAAGTTGTTCCTTCTTCTACTGTTTCATTGAACACCCACAAAAAAAGCAAAGAAAAACCATGGCAGATGCAATTGTCCAAATAGACATTAAGAAGCTTAACCCCTTGATCCTAAGGGGAGTTTAGTTTAATTTTTGACATTCTAGAAGGCTCTAGTCTTTGATTTAATGCATTCCCTCTATTCACCAAAGCCCCAACTCCATCATTCCTTAATTGGTCCCAGACATTGTACCCCCAGACTAAGAAATTGGCATCTCTCCTCACAATGGGAAAAATCATCCTTGATGACAACTACTCGGAAATCAGTGACAACCAAACAAATTGTAGCATTAGCTTCTAAAGGTGAGCCGAAGAACGCTATCTATGTTGTATTGTTTGCCTCTTGCAATTGAAGGATTTTTCTCTAGCAGGCGTGGAACACATGGCTCTTCTTCATCTTCATCCAATGCACATGCCAAGTTTGCTTACATCTGGGTTAGCAATTCGGAGACCCAATACTCGGGTCAATGTGTATGGCCCTTCCACCAGCCCCTTTATGGACCACAGAGTGCAACATTGGTTGCACCCAACAATGATGAGTGGTGAGTGCCTGAGTTTGATGGTAGTGAGATGAGAGATCATGGAAGAGGAAGATGATATCTGAGATGCGATGGGGAAGGAAGGGAGATGGAGAAGATTGCTGGATTTTAACTTTATTCCTATATCTCATCTTTTGGATTACCTTGAGATCCGTATTATTATTTTTGGTAAGTTAGGGTATATGCTTTAAGTTTAAGAGTATTTTGTTTCACTAAGAAAATATGACTACGTTGACCTAACAGTTCTGTTACAAAATAAAAAATAAGGATTAGATCCAATTAACATTTAAAATAAAGATCAAAATCTATTAGGCATAAACAAAAATGGGGCCAAACTAAAAAAAAAAAAATATCCTATTTTAAATTTAGTAACTTTTCACTACTCAAACCTACAATCAAAATACTTTTAATAATTGGCATATAAATTTTTATCATTTTAATTAAATTTAAATCTATTTATTCTCTCAAATCTCCATTTTCAATTTCTTAAACTATAAAAAGTCTTCATCTATGATTTTATAAGCTATCAAAAAATTGTGTTGGCTATCAATTTCATGATTAAAAAAAATCATTAAATATTATTTAAATAAATATACAATAAAATTATATATATATATATATATATATATATATATATATATATATATATATATATCAACTTTATTCTAGTTACCTAACTGTATAACAATTTCCCATTTGCTTGCTATGCTGCAAGAATTTCTTTGTGCGACCACAATCTTATAAAATACCTAGTTTTATTTTTTTTAATTCAAAAATAATTATCCTTTAGAAAACAACTTGGATCGATTGCTTCATAGATTTTGGTGAAATAAAACATCCAAATAAAAATTATATGGACTAATGTAGTTGTTCAATGCATACACTATATAGACTGATTATATGGACTAATATACATAAATTATTTTATAGGATACAAATTAATTGTTTTGTTTTTCATGCACAACATGCATGCGGGTTTATTAGTATATTTTTAGTACAAGGCCTACTTCACATCATTACACGTGACAGAGTAAGGTGAATGTCGCAAAAGGGTTATTGAATTTTTTGTCTCGAAAAGTTTACACTTAGGCTTCGCTTGGTACATGGTAAAAAAATGCATAATACAAAAGTTTACGACAGTTACATAAACTTGGGTGTTTGGTTGGCTTTACGGAAGACGATTATTTGAATTTGAATTCAGGACTTCAGTATTTTCTAGTTATAAAATTTTGCAAAACTTTGCGAAACAAAATTTCTTGCATTACTTTGCAAAACTCTCATCACCTCCTCCAGTACTCTCAACTTCTTCATAAACACCCTAACCACCACTACTATCATCGCAAGTACCACGACCATCATACCATAATCATCACAACCACTACCACCACCTCCATTATCATAGCATAATCACCACTACCAACACCACCTCACTATACCAACATAATTGTTGCCATCGCGCGCCACCACCACGACCATCATAACATAACAACCTCTACCACCACCATAATAAAATCATCACAACCACCACCGCCACTACCACCATCACTGCCAACGCCATGATCACCGCTACCATAGCATACTCAGCACAACCACCACCATTACTACCACAACCACCATAACACAACCACCACCACTATAGCACAACCACCTTCACTATTACCACCGCCACAACCACCATAGTCGCTGCAGCCATCACCACCACCATGACCACCACCACACTACTACAACCACCGCCATTGCCACCACAACCACCATCATCGCCCACATTTGCAATCACTATCATCACCGCCACCATGACCCTGCAACAATTACAACTACTACCATCATAAACACCCCCTACAATCACTTGTGTAATTTGCATCGATTTTCCTTCGTTAATACCAAGTGTCCGTAAAGTAATGCATATCCATCAATTTGCAAAATGTATTATTTTACAGTGTACCAAGCGGAACCTTAATTCCATTTGGGTGCTATTTTAATCATGGATCACAAAAGTAAACAGTAAGAATGGTCAATCAATATTTTAGAACCAAACTACCTTCAATATTTTATAACCAAACTACCCTTCCAAATGGAAGTCAAAGGGTAATTTGGTGAAACTTTAATACCAAAACAAATTACGTGTAAGCTTTTGGGACTAGCTTTTGTCGGATAGAACAAATAAGCCTTTAAAATAGTAACTAGATAAAAAGAGCTAGTCAAAGTGGTTGAACTCGCAAGTTCACAACCATGAGTTTCTCAAAACTTAAAATACCCGACAGTAATAACCATAAATGAAAGAAAATAATTCAACCTAAACCAAACAAGAAGGGAGCTACTTTGTCACACCACCATTCCCAAAATTTTGTTGTATTTGCCGACCATTGATGAACTAATCGGATTAACCAACTAAAGTTAGCTTCATTCATTATGTATTGAACCGAGGTAAAAGCCTTATAACGGTTTGACAACAATAAAAAGTCATGGCAGACCTAATAGGTACTTGTACTAAACAACAAGTAAGCAATTCCTCCTAGATAATAAAATATGTTGACATGTGGAAGAACATATTTACTAGTTATATGATTTGCAATCGCCTGAATTTCAAGACGCTCTTCAAACCGGTGATATACTTTATTGAGATAGGTAAACCTAGGGAACTCTACCTATGAGAATCTTATAGTAACAACACCATTAAATCGCAAAAAATCATCAATTTTGCTCGATTTCGAGCAAGATGAAGGTGAATTCTCCGATCTTTCTCGACCAATGATGCTTCTTACAGGCTCCATAGACTTCTTTCTAGGTTTGTTTGATCCGATCGACCTTTTTTCACTCGTCACTTCTTCCCTAAACATCTATTTTCTCCATTTTTCAACTTTTAGGAATTAGGGTTTAGAGTTTGACAGATTTATGGGTGATTTAGATATGGACGAGATTATGAAGAGGGAACACAAAACAAAACAAACCCAAAAGAACAAAACAAACCAAAATGAAAAAGGGTCGAATTCAAAAAAAAAAAAATGAATGAATTGTTGAAACTCCGAAACTATGAGATTTATACAGCATAGACTGCGAGAATCAACCCAATTCTCGCAACCTATACTGTGGGATTTTGCATAGATTTCGCAAAATTTCATAATGGTGGTGTTATCAAACAGGTTTGAAGTCAACATCGTTTTCATTTAGTTTGTGTTTGTTCTATATTTCCTCTTCATAATCTCCCACTTCATCTCTGAATCACTCCTAAATCTTTCGATCTCCAAACCTTCTAAGATTGAAAAATGGAGGAAAATGATATCTAAGGAAAGGAGATAAGAGAAAAAGGTCGTGGGAGGTAAAACAAATCGATAAAGAGGTCAAGATAGTTTGGAAAAAAGGTTGTCAGCCAAGAGAAGTCGGAGAATCCACCTTCATCTTCGCTCGAAATCGAGCAAAACTGGTGATTTTTTACTATTTAATAGCGTCGCGCCATTACTTAGAATTTTGGAGATAACTGGGTTAGAAAGTGGAAATGATCGTGTCTCTAAACAGCTCCCTACAAGAATGACCCAAGATGCATGGGAAATGTAAGTTTGGGGATGGTTTTCTTATTTATTTTATTTTTTTTGAATAAAATGTCACCAACATGCATGTTCATTTTATTTATGTTTAAAGAATTTTATACACAGTAATCACTAAAT